>JABSSW010000033.1:0-525440 GCA_018902385.1 Physcia stellaris | reverse complement strand
ATGTTTGATATGCAATATGCAAAACAATTGTATAAATTCGAATTGTTTGATATTTCGTGTTAATTTCAAAATACAATAATATATTTTCTGATTGAAAATGTAAAATTCGTATTAGAAATAATATAATTTAATGAATTATCGATACATCAAAAATGTATAATTTGAAATGTAATATATTGATTTATTAATCGTTACAAAACAAATTACGTTTTCTTAATTGTTTTTATTTACATTTTATTTATTCAATCGTACGAATTCGATCGATTCGACTGAAAATATAAATTTGTCAATTTATCGTTAATCGAATTGTAAAATGATTGAAATTAATTTTTTCGAAATCATTCGAATTTCGATAATCGAATTGCTTGACGAAATGCGAATAACATTTTCGAAAATTTTGAATTTTTATTTTTTACATACGTTTTTTTTTTAACGTCGAAATTTTTCAAATCAACATATTAACAGAAATTTTGACGTATTTTTGTTTGTTTTGACGTGTTTTGTTTGTTTTGATTTTGCATTGATTTGAAAAATCATTATGATCGTGATTTTCGCATTTCGAAATATTTTGTTCGAATTCAATAGTCAATTTTGCGTTAAAAATTGAAAAACATTTTTTGAATGTTTCAAAAAAACATAATTTGATGAATCAATTGTTTGTTGTTTTCATGATCGAATGTTTAATTTCGTACAATTAACAATTTTGATATGATGATTATAATTGATTTGTTGACAAAAAATTTTGAATTCGAACATTTTTTCATTTTTTCATTTTTTCATTTCGAATATCAACATCGATATAATGAAAAAATGTGTAACGCGATAAACGTTCATTAATCGCGATCGCATTTGATATTCAAATTTCGAATTTTTTTTTTATTTCATTTTACATTTTTTATTTAACGATTTATCGTTCGATCAAATCGAACAACAATTTTTGAAAATGTTTTGACACAATTTAATTTTTCATACGTTGTAAAATTTTAAACAATAAATAACACACAAAGTTTTTGAAAACAAAAATGTATTAATATGCAATAAATATTTCAATTCATTTTTTTCGTGATTTTCGATAATTTGTTTTTTTGTTAATATCAAATTTTTTTGAATTTTCGTTGTGAATTGTCGCAAAATTTTTCGAAAATATTTAACAAACGATATAAATTTTTCAAATCGTATTTTTATAAGTTTTTTATTTTATCAAATAATAAAAATCGAATTCGTTGTAAAATTTGTTTAAAATTTTATTTGTTTTGAAAAATTTTTTGTTGTTTGTAATGATTTCGATTTCATAAAATTTTTCGTGATTTTCATTTTCATGTTTTCGTCGAATTCGATATTTTCAATTTGATACGAAAATTCAAAAAATGTGACGTTTACGCGTTTTTTTAAAAAATTAAATTTTTTCAAAAAAAACATGAAAACGTTGTGAATGCGTCAACGTTTGAATAAATTTAAACGATAAATTTGATTTTTTATAATTTTAAAATTTTTGAATGATTCGAAAAATTTTCATTTCAATTTTTGTTTCGTTTAATTTTAATGTTTTTATCGTTCAAATTCGTAATTTTTGACGTTGTATGACGTCGATTTCGTGCGTTTCTTTTTGTATTTCGTTTGTTGTTGTTGTATCACGAGTAAATTGTTTTCAATATTCGAAATAATTCAATTAAATGTTCAACGTGTTTTTGCGAATTTGAATTTAATTTTTTGTTTCATGTTTTTTCGAAAAACATGCAAAACGAATATTCAAACATAATTTCGAACGAAAAAATGTTTGTGAATGCATGTTTGTTGTTGTTGTAAACGAATTCGATCATGAACAACAATTTAGATTCAATCATTTTGTTCGAAATTAACGAAAACGCGAAAAAATGTTTCACGACGTTGTTTATTCGTTCGATTTGTTCATCGATTTGAAAATGAAAAACGATTGACAATTTACGTTTGATTTTCAAAACGTAACATAATGCATCGTTGTATTTGAATGTAAAAATGAAATTTTTGTCAATAACGATTGACGAAAAATCGTGAAATCGAATGATTTCGCGAAATATAATTTCGATCAAATTTTTTTGCGAAAATCGTTTTAATCATTGATATGTAATAAATTATTTTCGTTAAACGATTCACAATCACAAAATCGAATCGTAAATCGTTTTTTATTTCATGTTTTATTTGAAAAAATTTTGTCACGAAATTAAGTGAAAAATCAATTCATTTAAATTCAAAATTGAAAAAAAAATTCGTCATGATTTATGTCGTGAAATTTTGTTTCGTTTGCAAACGACGCATGTTTCATAATGTTTTGATTTGTTGTCGCATTTCAAAAATTTCGATAAAATTTCGATTCGATCAATAATATTTTCGACGTATTAATTTCAACGTTCGTTTGATGTCGAAACGATTAACGAACGAATTATCGTAATTGACACGAATAACGTTTTCACGCAAATTTTTGAAATGTAAACGACGTCGTCGTAATACAAAAATTCATTTTTGTGTTATCCAGTGATTTGTTTTTGTTTTCGAAATAATTAATTTTCGACATATTTCAAAAACGAATTGATTTTTAACGATCAAATCACGAACGAAATTCAATAATGATTATATTGATTCGTCGTTATATGTCGTTTTTTCAAACAATTTTGTATTCGAATTTTATGCATTGCGCATTCAAATACAATCGTTGATTTTAACATAAAAATTTTTTATTTTATGAATGTCACGTTTGATTTTTGTTCAATCGAATGTTTCGAATTTTTGAATTTTTTGAATCGAATGTTTTCGAAACAACGTTGATTGAAATTCGATTTCTTTTTGAATTTTTTTGAATCAAATATTTTCGAAACAACGTTAATTGATTCGATTGTTGAATCATTTAAATACGATCGACGTTTCATGTTATGCATCGCATTCATAAATCGTTTCATGACGTAAATCGCATTTTTGATTTTGATCGCATTTATTCGCATTTTTCGAAACGTTTCGAATTTGCAATCAATAATTTTTGCAATTGTTTCAAAATTTGACGATTATTTTCGACGTTTTTTCAATAATCATCATGTGATCAAATCGTTTTGAAAATTCGTCAATAAAATTTTGTTATCGAAACGATAATCGATTAAAAAATTATATCGATTCAATTTTTGAATTAAATCGAATTTGACGTGACGACAATTTAATTGTGATCATAAATTGTTTTAATTGCGATAATCAATAAAAACAAAATTTGTTTTTTTGCGTTTTCGAAATAATGTTTTCATTGTTTGAACGAAATCACAATAATCAACAATTTTTTGTCATGAATTTCGTAATTACATTCGATCGAAATCATTTTGCGCGAAAAATACGCAACAAAATGTCGATGATTTTCGTCGTTTTGTTGACATAAAATAATTTCGATAATTTTGTCGAATGCGTCGATTTCGATTCGAATAACACGTTCGAAATCGAAATGACGTAAAATTGATGTTTCGATAAATGTTTTGCGAAATCGTTTGAAAATTTTCAACGTTTCATTGATCAAAAAATGTGAATATTCGAAAATTTGTTGCGATTTTGATTTTGATTTCGTTTGCGTTTACGAGTATTTTTTGTAATTTTTGCGATTTTTTTAACATAACGATCAAAAATTTAACAATTTTATTGAAATGTTTAATAAATCATCGATAAAAATTAACGATATCGAAAAATTGCATGATGTCAAAAACGTTACGAAATACAAATCATTGTTGAATAATTTCGATTTTTTTGTTTTTCATTCGTATTTTTTTGAATGAAACAACGAATTCAAAAAATTTATTTCGTCAACGAATCATTTGCATTTTCAAAAACAATATATAATTTATTTTTTAAAACGATCAAAAATTCATTTAATATTGTCGATATGAATTTCGACGTTTATCAAATAAATTATTATATCGTTCAAATATATTATGACGTTAATATCGAAACGAATCGTCAAAATTCGATTGATGAAATTTTGAAACGTCGTCGAAACGTTAATGAAATCGAAAAAAATACGTTATATTCGAAATGATCATATCGAATACGAAAAATTGTTTTTCATTCATTTTTATGTTTGATACGCAATCGATAATAAACAACAATCAAATCAATGTTGATATATTTGACGATTTTGTTGAATTTATTTAAATTTTCATCGATTAACGATAAAAAATGATTATTTTTTATCGTGAAAACATTAAAAAATTTGTAATTCACGCATAATCGCAAATTATCGTTTTTTTTAACGAACAAAATAAACGTTTTTGCAAAAAATTGTGAAAATCGAATAAAATCGTTAATTAAATGTTTTTCGATATAAACACGTAATATTCGAAATTTATTTTCGAATAAAAAATAAATTGATTCATGCGACGATTTTTTGTTTTTTTAAATCAATAACATGATCGTTTGAATCATGATTCGATAATTTGTAAATTTTATTTTCGTTATCGAATTTTTCATACGTTTTCAGAATTTCGAAAAACGTGATTTTGATATCGAATTTTTTTTTCATTTTCGTCAAAACAAATTTTATTTGAATTCGTTTTGAAACGTGCATTTCATGCATGTCGAATTGCTTGTCAATATACATTCGTACGAACATGAAATACGTTTCAATTTCGTTATCGATAACGTTTTTTGTCAATTGTTTTGATTCGATGTTTTCGATACGATTCGTGATAAAAATGAAATGTTTTTTTTTGCAACGTCAAATTTTGATATTGTCGTCGTTTCAATTCATTTTGATTTTCGAAAATTGTATTCAAAATATGTTTAACGTTAAATTTCAATTCAAATTTACGATCAAAAATAATTTTTCGAAAAAACGATTGATTTTTTTGACGTTTGACATTTCGAATTGTACGAAATAAACGTCATACGTTTTTAAACGATGATTGTCAATTGTTATTGTATCACAATTTAAAATTTCGAAACGACGAAAATCGAATTTTTTTCGCATAAACATGATTTATCAAATTAATTTTCGTTTTTGTATCGAATATTGTTTTCGATTCGTTTCAAATTTAATTTTCATTCTGTATGTTAATTTTGATTTTGACGCATTTACGAATCACAAGTTTTTTGAATTTTTGCGTTTTTTTTTTTGTTAACATGATTTTTGTTTATGTTTGAGAAAAACGACGTATCGAAATCGATATTCGAAATTTTTTTTAACGATTTGAACGAAAATTATCAAATCGATTAGTTTTTGTATTGTTCAAAAATTTGATCAACGAAAATGATTTTTTTTTTTTGTGCAAATTTCAATTTGATGATTTGATTTGTCACAATCGATACAATTATTTTTGTTTTGAATTTTTTTGAATTCGTTAACGAATCAACGATACATTCGAATATTTTTCGATTTGATTGATTCGTGATTCGAATTGATTTTGTTAACATTTTTTTTATTTTTGAATTTCGTAATTTTAAATTTCTCGTTTTCATTTTCAAAACTGTCAATATCGAACGAAATTTTACGCTTTTTGAAAATTTTGAATTTTTTTCAAAATTTGAGCATTTTTCATGCGTTTGAATCGTTCAAACAATTTCGTTTTTGTGAAATTTTTTTTTTTGAAAAACATATAACGAAATTTCAAACGTAATTCGTCACGAAAATCGTTGAATTTCATTGCATTCGTGAATTTGAATTCGAATTTCAATTCACAAACATATTTATTCGTTCGACATTGTAATTTTTAATCGATTGATTGTGATTTTGTTTGTGTTTGCGATATTTTTCAAAAATTCTGTTGTAACGTGATTGTTTGTTCAATGTCGTTTTTTCAAAAAAATTTTTGAATTCGTTTCAAATGTATTGTTTGTTTGAATGAAAATCGATTTTTGCGTTTCAGAATTTGTTCGCATTGTTATTTGACTTAAAATAAATTTCAACATATGCGATTTTGATTAAATTCGAAAATTGAATTATGTGATTCACGTTGTTTTGCGTGAATTGATTTTTCATTTGTTTGCAATATTTTTTCATTTTTTGTAATTTTTTTTTTCGTATTGATTCGATGTTGTTTCGATAATTTTCATGACAAAAATTTTCAAACAAAATCAAAAGCAAAAATAAATAAAACAAAGATTGCAAATTTCGAACGTTCGACAATTCGAATTTGAAATTTGATTTTTTTTTTTGATTTTTTTCGATTTGTTGTTTGTAATAAATCAATCAGAAAAATAAATCAATATTTTCGACAAATTGAAAAAACAAATTATTATCAAAATTCGACATGATGTATGCGAAACAACAAAATTGTATTTTGTTAAATATACACGAATAACATCATTTTGAAATATGATAACGATTAAAATGTAAAATTCGTATTAAAAATAATATAATTTAATGAATTATTGACATCAAAAATATATAATTTGAAATGTAATATATTGATTTATTAATCGTTACAAAACAGATTACGTTTTGCAATTGTTTTTTATTTACATTTTATTTATTCAATCGTACGAATTCGATCGATTTCGATTGACAATATGAATTTGTTGAATTTATCGTTGATCGAATTGTAAAATGATTGAAATTGATTTTTTTTCGAAGTCATTCGAATTTCGATAATCGAATTGCTTGATCAAATGCGAATCGCATTTTCGAAAATTCTGAATTTTTATTTTTTACAGAAAATCTGAATTAAGTATTGATAAAAACATCAAATTTAATCAAAAAATCTTGATTTGCGAAACAAATTCGACGAATTCGAAATTCATTTTATTTTCAAATTTTATAACAATTTCAATATTGTTCGAATTAATGCGATTGTTAATGCGTTAAAATATGTTCAATTAATTTTACAATTTGATAATTTCATGAATTTGTATGCACGCGAAATAATTGTAAATGAAAATGCGATGAAATTTGATGTTTTTGTTTCGAAAAATTGATTTTCTGATTCGACAAAAAAGTCAAATAAAAATAATTAAATATTTTTTTTATAAATTGTGTATTATCAAAATTTTTGTGTTCGTAAAATTGTTTCGTATTTTGCATTTTTATCAACAATTACATATAATTTTCATTTAATTATTTGAAACAAATTTGTTCGAAATTTTTAAAAAATTTTGCGAATTGATTTTCAGAATTAAAATCAACATCGACGCAAAACGAACACAAATTTGACAACAACATAATTTTTCAAATTTCACAATTATTGCGATAATGAATCGATTTTTGTTATATTACGACGTTGAAATGCGTTCATTTTGCGTTACAATTTTAATCAAATACATGAAATTTACACGTTGTTGATGAATGCAATGCAAACAATACAACAATTGTACGAATTCGAAAATTTTAATGATTGATAAAATAAAATATAATTTTTTTTTTTGAAAACGTGAATTATATATTGATTGAATTTATCGATTTTAACAAATACGAACGCAAAATTGATCAAAATTTTTCTCGATCGATCATTCGCAATTAAACGAATATATTGAACATTTTTTTATAAATTGTGTTTTATTGTAAAATTAAATAAATACATTTTAACGTTTTAAAAATTAATAAAATCGATTTGTTATCGTAATAATTTTGAAATTTTCAAAATTATATCGTCGAACGTTTCGTTTTTAAAAATTCATTTTTTTAAATGTTTTACGACGTTTTGATACGATTTCGATTATAACTTAATGCGCGTTTGATCAATTTTCGATATTATTGATAATTTGAATAAAATTTATATCGAATTTCAAAATTAATTTTTGTTTATATGTTTTATTTATTAAACATAAACGTTATTAAAATGCGAAATCGTTGAAATCGCAAAACAATTGCGAAATATCGTTTTCGCAATTTTATTTGATTCGAATTTAATTTTGAAATTTTGCATGAACTTTTTTTAAAAAATTCACGAACAAATTTGTTCGTAATTTAAAACAAATTTTAATTATTTAAAATTTGATTAAAATAAATTTTGACGAATTCATTTGATTTAAAACAATCGAAAACAATAATTTTAATTATTTGATTAATCGATTCGAAATTAATTTTAAACGTTAAAATTAATCAAACATTTTTTCGACGAATATTCGCAAATTTTGTTTTCGTTTTTCGAATATTTTCATTCTCAAAGAGAAAATTGCACGCAATAATAAAAAGTGTGCAAATAGCGACTTTCAAAGAAAATTTCTCAAATTTCGATAAATGAGATGATCTGATAGATGAGATGTTGTTCGCATAGGAGCTACTTGTATCCGGAGCGGGGTACTCGCGATTAGTTCACAATTTCCCGCTCATCACAGTGCCACTTCTCTATTGCCGCGAAACGCCATGCCACTCCAGGTTCGCCGGAGACAATCATTCTGTCTTCATGAATACACCTCTTTCCGTATATTTTCCCTCCATGTTAGTGTATTGTCTTGCCACTCCAAGGCTGGGAATGTTGCGTATGGCCACTGCTCTGGTGTCTCAATGAACGTTTCGTAGGGTTCAATAAACGATAGCTATACACTCGATTCAGCAACATGGACATCAAGCTCTTCGGCCGAGGGAGAACTCTGCGCGTCGCTGTCGCTATAACATGCCAGACGGCCTTTGTCTTCTTCGGATATGATCAGGGTGTGTTCAGTGGTATCATTGGCAATCCCGACTGGCTCGACCGGTTTGGCCATCCCAATAGTAGTCTTGAGGGTATAATCGTATCTATCTATAACCTCGGGATGTTCACCGGCTGTATTGTCAACTTTATTGTTGGTGAACAATTTGGCAGAAGGAAATCCATGTGGTTGGCTATGGCTTTTGTCGTTGTAAGTTCATGCGCCCATAAGCTTCGAAGCGCTGGTAAGTTGACTGTAAAACCTCAAGATTGGAGCATCATTGCAAACATCTGCCTTTTCTCGACCGCATCTCATGGTCGCGCGTTTCATTACTGGTGTAGGCACTGGCATAGACACAGCAACAACACCCGTTTATCAGTCGGAACTCTGCGATGCCAACATTCGAGGCCGTCTTGTCAGCTCCGAGCCATTATTCGTTGGCGTTGGGATTGTCATCGCCTATTGGTTCGACTACGGTATGTCCTTCGTTGGCGGCAGCGTCTCATGGCGGCTGCCAATTGCCTGCCAGATGATCTTCGCCTTTGCAGTGATCATACTCGTGCTCGGTCTTCCAGAGAGCCCACGTTGGCTCTACGCCAAGGGCAAGAACCGAGAAGCGCTTCAGGTCCTTTGCGACATGTATGACGTCCCACCGGAGGACGAGAAAATCCAGCACGAGCAGAATGCGGTCCTGGAGATCTTGGCCATCGAACGCGAGACAGGCGAGTACAAATGGTCCCAGCTACTCAAACGGGACGAGGTCCAGACTGGCCGCCGCGTGCTTCTAGCATACGGCATGCAATTCATGAACCAGATGGGCGGCATCAATCTCGTCGTATACTACGTGACATCAGTGCTCGAGAAGAATGTCGGCCTGACTCGCAACCTCAGTCTCATCCTCGGTGGGTGCATCAACACCATGTTCGTTCTTGGGTCGCTTGTACCGACTTTCTTTCTCGACCGTCTCGGCAGGCGACGCCCCATGATGGTCGGCTCACTAGGGCTTGCAATTAGTATGATGATGATCGCAGTCCTGCTTAGCTACTCGGGAACCTTATCTGGCCACAACACCAGTGCTGCAAGCGTGGCGTTCTTTTTCACTTATATGCTGATCTTCGGGGCGTCAGTCAACTGCATACCTTGGGTTTACGTACCTGAAATCCTCCCACTGCATGTGCGCTCGAAGGGAGCCGCCATTGGCACCTCAGCGAACGCTCTCTGGAATTTCTTCGTCGTGATGATCACGCCTGTCATTACGCAAGCTCTGCCGTGGCAGTGGCCGTTCGTCTTCATGGTCCTGAACTTTGCCTTCATCCTGCTGGTGTATTTTTGCTATCCTGAGACTGCGAACCTTACACTTGAGGAGATGGATCTGCTGTTCACTCGCGGGGATGACGACCTGGGAGCGGACAAGAAGATATTAGGACGGAGCACGGCTGTTGTGAGGAGTCTGGATCGTTGTGGTGCCTGGCGGAAACGTGAGCGTGGTTCTGTAAGTAGTACATTTGAATGTTCTGCAAAACCAAGCAGTGTCGCGAAGGACGGCCTATCTGCAGGATATGTGGAGAAGGCTGTGTAAATACCAGAATGTAGAAGAAGTGGCATCGAACCGCGCTGATATGCTTCAGAGCACTTGCATCACATTGTAACTTGACATGTGCAAATGTCTAAAATGCCGTGGCGGTTGCCTCGTCCGCAACGGCTTTAGGAATTTATGTTGATAGCAGGCAAGGTTATATTGGAGTTATCCAGATGGATACCATGAGGATGCACATATATGCCGGACACAAGGTTCGCTTCAGAGGCCACTCTCGAGAGAATATAGCACCAATACTTTCGACATCCCAAACCGTTTATTTCACAGACGGCTTACATCATACCGAGGCACCGAGCAATTCGCCGGCATAATCAGTGTCCGGAATCGAAGGACAGGACGGCGATGGTTGCACATTGTGGATCCGCCAGGAGGGGTTCTCGATCATGGTCACTTCACTCAGATCCAGAATTTCTGAACCACTCATATCTGAGACAGCAACGTTCAGTTCTGCTCTAAATGAAGAAGCCTCAGATTGTCAAGGAGTCCGCAACCAAGATCTCTCTGACAGCTTTCAACCATGTCGGCGCGGGCAAGAAGAAAATAGAGCGATGATGGAGCATATACTACCGATATGACGTTGACTAAGCATTTCAGCAATAATACAGCAGAACCTTATTATGCCCGGTAAATTGCACCCTTTGTATGGGCTCCTGTCACCTGCTTCAACTGATGTAAAGGACCAAACTCGTAGGTTGTGGATGCACGCAAGCGGTGCTGATGGTTTGCTGTGTTCTGTTTGCCTAGCACGAGTGTCTGGCACGCCATTCTATGCCTGGCTCGCCTGGGTGGAGGATACACAGGATCTTCACATTAATCTCCGAAAGGGTCTCCGAATGACGACACTTCTTGACGCTTGCCAAGCTCGCAGTGAGACTAGTCTGGTTTAGGTAAAGCCCCGGCCTGTGTGTCTTCCTGCGGCCTGCCTTCCACTCTTCTTCGACGAGGACTAAGCGCAAGATGATAAGATCTAAGTGCATCTCCCTGTGAGGATCGCCAAAGCTACATCAACTGGACTTGCGACTTCACAAAACCCTTGACGCTCGCTCTTGCGACAATGGGTTCTGTTGTTCTCCCACACCTAGTCACAGGCTGGCATGTTGGTGCGCCACTCGTCTCTAAGGGTGAACGTTCCATCACTGACTTTAGCACATATAAGATCAAGCAATCATGTCCGAAGAAGAGCGGCTTGTAGTGATTCGTTTTGGGCACGACTACGACCCCGACTGTATGCGTCAGGATGAAGTTCTATACCGTTTGTTCTCTCTTTTGTGGTCAATCCGGAACCCAAAACTGACACAGCTCTCAAGGAATTGCTGACCGTGTCAAGAACTTCGCTGTCATCTATGTTTGCGACCTCGATCAAGTACCAGATTTCAAGCAAATGTACGAGCTATACGACCCTGTAACTCTCATGTTCTTCTTCAGAAACAAGCATATGATGTGTGATTTCGGTACCGGAAATAACAACAAATTGAACTGGGTCCTCGAGGATAAACAGGAGCTGATTGACATTGTCGAAACAATCTACCGGGGGGCTAAGAAGGGCAGGGGTTAGTGGTTAGTCCAAAGGGTCGGTACTCCGTCGCTATATCTCGACAAATACTCACTGATCAAATGGTAGACTACTCGACCCGTTACCGCTACTAGCCCGCAAGACAACATGTAGCAATGGGTCATCGGCGATATCATAAGCATATTGTTGTGTCAGAGAACAATAGATCAAGGCAAAGGAAATTG
Source organism: Physcia stellaris (assembly GCA_018902385.1). Classification (NCBI taxonomy): domain Eukaryota; kingdom Fungi; phylum Ascomycota; class Lecanoromycetes; order Caliciales; family Physciaceae; genus Physcia; species Physcia stellaris. Next base: position 513,538 of record JABSSW010000033.1, on the reverse strand, counting down.
GGAACATGCTGTTCCAAAGCTGTGTCCTCGACGAAGCACGCAGCCGAAAAATTAGTTGTCACAACGCCATGGTAGCCACAATGTCACACTTGACGGCCACAATGTCAAAATGGATGCATAAATTGCTGTGTTGGTGGGATTTACATACGCTCTCATCACGAAGGCTCTAAAGACATTCCAAGGGTGGGAGTCAGAGGACCTGATATTTCCAAGCGATCCCAGCCTACCGTCACTAAAAGAAGGTGAATAACCCCCAGAACCTTATTCTAGCCGAATGCTCTTGTTTATTGCGCTTACCTTGTGCATGTGCGACCTCTAGGCTCAATCGGGCCTCAGATTATCGAGCGCAGAGTGGCGTTTTCGTACGAAAGATTGACGTGATCAGTACCCCTGCTGCTATTCTGCTGTTAACGGTTCTCTATATGTGGCGAAGAGCACACAATGGATTTGTCGACGCCTGTGAATACTCAATGCTTCGAGACTACGAGATTGTTCGCTTGAAGTTTCATTACGACTGTTATCCCTATGATGGCCATAATTTCCAATTGAGCCATGGCGAGCTACTGCAGGTTCACTGCCAGGATCGGCTTCTACTCATCGTGCGCAAATATCCGCGTACATACCTTTCTTGTTCAGAGCGCTGCCTAATTCCTCGTCTTCCGAACCTACGTATCTTTATCACCTGAAGTAACTTTTGTTTAAGCTGATGGAAAGGGTTTGTTTCTTCTCTTTATGTCGAGCATTGAGTAATGATCACATTAAAAATTCCGTGTTGTTTACCGGTCAATTCCATGTACTGGAGACCCATCAACCCCGGCCATGATGTCTCGAGCGAATACTCTTCACGGATGAAATTAGGAGTATTCTCCGGTTTGACTGAAAGTCGAAGACAGTAGGGCTCACACTTCCTTGAAGGTAACTCGTTTCTGTAGTGACATCGATCATTATATCATTAGGCAGAAAAGAGAACCGATTCTTTCGACCTATGGACCCGAATTGCTGGTCATTACCACCTAGCAGCTGGGCCTCTACAATTATTTAGTAGGCTTATATTGAAGTCACCTTAGTAGAGTTACTGTATCTGGCGTCAAGTCTGCCAAGCTCTATGCAGTCGTGGGAAGCCTGTATTCGTACAGCAGTCGGTATCACGACGTTATATCGGTCATACTGCTTTGACTATTGGTTGCTGCACATCTATGGATATGTGTTAAGTGACCTTTAGTACGTTAGACATGGCACTCGACATCGTTACTTGAAGTAATGGAAATTTTCATAATCTCGCAAGTAGCCATCTACACTTGCTCAGCCTAATTAGGTTGGATGTATTGTGCTCAAGATATCCTACCCAGCTGGTAGGATTTGCTTCCTTCCCAAGGTCTAGGAGACCAAAGTTGGTCTGTTCGCAATTAGGAGAAACCCACTAAAACGCTATATTACATGTTTTGTCGAGTCCTTCTCCTATTGAAACCGCAGGATGCCGCAATGGCTATATAATTAGAGGCTGACTATGATCAAAAGACCAGGCTTGCGAATCATACCGGCTACAAAGAATCTCTCCCACCAAACTTCGAATCCGACTAATGAAGCCGCCATGCTCAAAGCTCGCCACGCTGGACAAGTGTTGTCGAGTATGCTTCAGCAGTCGATGATAACATTACTGATGTAGTACGAGCCGCAGATCTGCTGCAAATTCTCAGCAATTATTGATCTTCAGCAAGAGCTGAAGTTGGCTAATTTCTCATCGTAGGAATAGAAGTCACCAGGAATCTCAAAACGCTAGCTAACAGTTGCCACTAACAGTTCTTTTCTATGATGGCATTATCGACGATACCCCTATCACATTTGATAGAGGGAGCTCCAATAACTCATATTTAGTAAGTATGATAGAGTGTCATGAAACGGTAGAAGATTGAATGAAAGCCTAATTGATCCCGTTGATCATAGCTCTGTAATGGTCAGCTATGGCACTCTGTAATACATCGCAAAGCTGATAATGTGCCTTTCGAGGCCCACTTTGGCATAATAATTCCGATAAGAGAAAGGAATGCTCTTGGATGACAAAATTGATCAAAAGGAAGAATATGAGTTCGTGCTTGTGGGGTTTGAGAATCAGAGCGATATTCGAAGTTCTTTAGAAGCCAACAGGTCTGATATAGGAATACGATGTCTTTTGCTTTCAGACCTTCCAGGTGTGCGCTGAACTTGGCATGGCTACTGATCAAGCCAATTCAAGCTTGACATCCAGTAACGGGGCTGTCTGTTCGCTCGGAGTATGTTGCCCCTCCAGAAGCCATGAAAAAAGATAAAATAGGATTGGAACGAGATTGTCCACAATGATAGCGACAGCCTGTGCTTGATGTAGGATTTCTTTGACTGCCTGACCAAGATTATTGGGTGGTACCAAGCAGGCGTTCAATGCAGCAGTGAGTACCTCAACGCACTGAGGGGCACACTGATAGCTCTGACAAAGCTATGTCGGTGACCAGCGGCACTAGTGGTTGTTGTCAAGCTGTCTGATGCCACAGGGTAAGGTAACATCAGACAAGAAAGGTATGGCGATGAGTTGGGAATGGGGACGAGGTGGGGTGAGCAACAAGGTGCCGCGACCGCGAAAATATGAAGCGTTAAGTAGTGTCCTGTCTTGGGCATGATGGTAACGGAAGGGTGGGGGATGACCTTTCAACCGGGACCTACGTAAAGCCAGCTGGAGACAGGGCACCTTCACCAAGGCGAATGGGCAGCGAGTCACCCATGAAGGCTGTAGATTAGTGGCAATGCCTTCTCTGGTACAGTAGCATTCTAGGCAGTGTTTAGCAGATTCGCGCTCAACAGTGGCTTGCACGAGACCTATGGCTTTGACCGAAATTCCGAGGCTGGATTATTGAGTTTGGTAGCATAATTGATTGACAAACCATGATCCAGGCTTATCGCTAGGCGGTGGCCAGCTTGCTCTCCGGGCATCTGTAGCGGTGTTATGGTTGAGATCGCATCGGCTTTTTCCCAGGGTTGGGTACGAGTACGAGGTACAGTACTTCTTACTCGTGCATACGGCCTAACCGTAGCTGTCACTCGGGGCGATTTCCAGTGAGCGGCTCACCCAATTTGGGTGGTAATGCGCCTAACCGGTTATGGTGCATCGCTAAAACCGCTCCCGACTATAAGCACTGCCCCCCCGCAAACCAGCTCCCCTTTCCCTACACTCCTGGTCACTCCATCATCGGCATCATCACCTTGACTCTTGATCACCGTTTTATTGGTAGTCCAAACATCATGGCACGACCAAAGAAGACCGATGAGAAGCCCAAAGACTCTGCAAGTCTTCAGATCAGTGTCGAGGACTTTGTTCGCACTAGAGACGCGGTAAGTAGCTGCATTCCATTCATTCTCGTTTCCTTCCAACCGCCCGTCAACGCGTGACGATCACAACAACATCACCACCATGGGCTCCTCAAAGCTCACTGTCATATTCACCAACAAGTCCTTTGCCATGCCACAGTCAGATCTCCACATGACGCGTGCGCAGCGCGACGAGGCCTTTCGGTCTGTTGCTCTTCTTACCGTCGCTCTGAAAAGCGTCGAAGACGTGATATTCGCTTCAATCAACATCGCGCAACACGTCCCTGACGAGGTGCCGAACGCGCTGACATATATTCCTCAGGTCGTCACTGGCCTAAGCACTTTGCAGTCTGCTGTACAGGAGCTCTCGCGCGCATACATCAACCACACCAACACCGTCATCGGCAAAGGGCCTGGTGCGCAGTCTGATATCCTCAATCTCAATCATCTTGGTGGCGAATCCTTGTTCGGTAATCGTGCCATGACACCAGTTCCCAATGTCGAAGCTGGTGAGAGCAAGAAACGGAAGAGAGCACCACACGATAAGAACGCTCCCAAGCGCCCCGTCACTCCGTATTTTCTGTACATGCAGACAGCGCGCTCTCTTATCGCGAACGAGATGCCCCCTGGCCATACCGCGAAACAGGTCGCCGATGAAGGTACTCGCAGATGGCTTAACATGGCTGACGAAGAAAAGAAGGTATTTCGTTCCTGTCATGGCAGCTTCAAGCGTGCAGTTAGCTGATGACTTGGACAAAACAGAGGTGGGGCTATAAGTACGGCGTCAATTTTGCACGTTACAAGGAGAAGTCCAAGGCTTATAAAGAAGGCCGGCCCATTCCAGAAATCTCCGATGAAGATGCCAAGAAGTTGTACGACGAGCTAATTAGGACGGGGAAGGTAAAAGGCGAAGTCCCATTGGATCCTGGCGATGAAGAAGGGCATGAGGAAGAAGAGGAAGACAGCAACGATGAATCCGAGTCTTCTTCTTCAGAAGAGGAGCCGGAGCCAGAGCCTGAACCAGTCAAGGCTCCATCACCTCCAAAGTCATCGCGCGCCAGCAAACGTCAGAAGGGAGCTGCATTGGAGAAAAAATCCTCGCCCGTCAAGCCGGTTGCTGCAGAGGAAATTGAGCCTGTGTCCACCCCGATTCTAGAGGTCCTTCGCAGGTCGCCCGAATTGGAAAAGAAGAAGAAGGGCTTGAAGAAGAAAGACGCGGCCGAGCCGAAGCTCGAGTCAGTCATAGCATCTACCAGCTCGCCGCCTAAGTTGACTACCCAGGATAGCCAGCAAAAGTCGAAGAAGTCAAGGAAGAAGAGAAAGAGCGAGGCAGCAGACGAGTAAGGGCAGCAATAGCCCCATCCGCTATGTTTTACACTGCGCGCATCTGCTAGAGAATTTTTCAATCGGACCTGAACAGTAGTCCAGAAGGAAGCTCATATTGTAGGCTTGCACGTAGAGTTGTACCAGAGATCATGTCTCTTACAGCTTGCAATGTTGGCTAGTACATGTGTATCCTAGTAGGGACTTCCCGTCGGAGAGAGATGCTTAAAACGAATACATTACTTATCATATCGAAGTAGACACTTGACTGTGCACACAATATGTCTGCTTCGTCGTCTACTCTATGAGACATCCAACGAGAAGAGGGACGGTGTTGGTGGGCCCAGCATTCTACAGTACCTTACCTTAACCCTCATCCCTCCATTACCTCTCAATGGTACTAGTCTAAATAGTCGTCCCCTGTCTCGCCAGTGTCTGTACAGAGATTCCTAGGTACATAGTACTTATCCGACAACATGTAATCCTTCTTGGACGTTCCAAACTTTCACTCACGCTGTCGTACCATTTTTGCCCACAATGCACCTTGTTCCCAGAGAGGTCTTGCGTCCCTGGACTACACCTCACCAGCTTTACTGACTATCTTATAGCTTGACAAGCTCACCATTTCCCAGCTGGGCTTGCTTGCACAAAGACGCCTGGCGAGAGGCGTGAAACTGAATCATGCAGAGGCAACAGTTAGTAATGACGGCAGCGCTGTTGATGGCAACAACACGGCGACTGGATTTAATGTACTCTCATAGGCCTTAATTGCCAACAACCTGCAAGAAGTATGTTTGGCACACGGGAATGCAGCGCCGTTGCTGAGAGCGACAACAGCTCATCCGCGATGGTAATCACTCCGTCGCCGACCTCATGTCTGTAGGGAAGACGATGCTGGGCCGCCGTCATGTGCTCCCTTCAGTTGTATCCTCGCTCACAGAGCTCATGGTGGAAGGCACATTTCCGAGCGGGACTTATCTAGTGACTGTCCATCATCCGGTCAGTACAGACGATGGTGATTTAGAAAAGGCGATGTATGGTGCATTCCTTCCTATCCCGTCCGGTGATCTTTTCCCTCTCGCAGATCCCGCCGAATATGAACCCTCTAAGGTGCCTGGTGCTGTCGTACCGGTCAAAGAAGGAAAGATTGTTGTCCACGAAGGACGAAAACGTATCAAGCTCAGGGTCACGAGCAAGGGCGACAGACCAATTCAGGTCTGGCATCTCTTCATCGCCTAGAATATGAAAATAGCCACCTAATAACTCCTCTAGGTCGGATCACACTACCATCTCCTTGAAGCAAATCCCCAGCTAGACTTCGATCGCCTCAAAGCATACGGTTACTTCTTGGATATAGCAGCTGGCACATCTGTGCGCTTCGAACCTGGAGATACGAAGACTGTTACGCTTGTGGAAATTGGAGGTAGTAAGACAATAAGAGGTGGTAATGGCATTGCTCCAGGACCTGTCGATCGGTCGCGGACCTCAGACATCCAAGAGAAGTTACAAGCAGGTGGTTTTGCGCATACCCCAGAGCCTACTCAAGATGCTTCTCTCATTGAACCCTTTAGCATGACTCGCGAGTCTTATACTGGCATGTTTGGACCAACCACGGGAGATCTTGTCCGGCTGGGCTCTACAGATCTCTGGATCAAGGTTGAAAAAGATCTCACAGTCTATGGGGATGAATGTAAATTTGGTGGTGGCAAGACTCTTCGGGAGGGGATGGGTCAAGCAAGCGGTCGACCCGATGCGGAGTCATTGGATACCGTAATTACGAATGCTCTAATCGTCGATTGGAGTGGGATATACAAAGCAGACATAGGCATAAAGAATGGTGTTGTTGTTGGCATTGGTAAAGCAGGTAACCCTGATACTATGAACGGAGTCGACCTAGCAATGGTGGTGGGCTCTTGTACAGATGTCATCGCAGGGGAAGGATCAATTATCACCGCCGGCGGTACTGACTCGCATATCCATTTCATATGTCCTCAACAGGCTTATGACGCTGTGGCCTCTGGCATCACGACTATGCTTGGAGGGGGAACTGGACCGAGCGCGGGGACCAGTGCTACAACATGCACACCCGGCAAAGTGCATATGCGGCAAATGCTGCAGGCGTGCGATGAGCTGCCTATCAACTTCGGGATCACTGGGAAGGGAAACGACAGCGGCCCGCGAGGGCTCCAAGAGCAGTGCGTTGCCGGCGCTGCGGGCCTCAAGTTACACGAAGATTGGGGAAGCACTCCGGCGGCCATCGATACATGCCTCAGCGTCTGTGATGAACATGATGTACAATGCCTGATCCACACCGATACTCTCAATGAATCGGGTTTCGTGGAGCAGACTGTCGCTGCATTCAAAGATCGCACGATCCATACCTACCATACCGAAGGTGCTGGGGGCGGCCACGCCCCCGACATCATCTCTGTGGTTGAGCATGGTAATGTATTGCCTAGTAGTACCAATCCAACCCGACCATATACTCGTAATACACTCGACGAACACCTCGACATGCTAATGGTATGCCACCACCTGTCGAAAAACATCCCTGAAGATGTCGCTTTTGCAGAGTCTCGTATCCGCGCAGAGACGATTGCAGCAGAAGACGTCCTCCATGACCTCGGCGCTATCAGCATGATGTCCTCGGATTCCCAAGCAATGGGTCGTTGCGGTGAGGTAATCCTCCGAACATGGAACACTGCCCACAAGAACAAGGTCCAGAGGGGTACACTCAAAGAGGACGAAGGATCAGGTGCAGACAACTTCAGAGTCAAGCGCTACATTAGCAAGTATACCATCAACCCTGCCATTGCTCAAGGAATGAGCCACATTATCGGGAGCGTGGAGGTGGGTAAGTTGGCAGACTTGGTAATATGGACGCCAGCGAATTTTGGAACAAAGCCGAAATCGGTCATCAAGAGTGGAATGCTGTCTTACGCGCAAATGGTGAGTACTCAAGAGGCATTTAGAGACTTGAACGTGATCATGATGCTTGACAGGGTGATCCAAACGCTTCAATCCCCACAGTGCAACCTGTCATCATGCGCCCAATGTTTGCGGTTGGTACCTTGATCTAGACGACACATTGCCTGGATTTCTGGACTAATCATGAGGTACGACTCATAGGCCTTTGTTCCTAGCACATCGATCACATTTGTATCGAAGGCATCGGTTGCATCCGGCACTATCGCAACGTATAATCTCCGAAAGCGTGTCGAAGTGGTCAAGAATTGCCGTAACATTGGGAAAAAAGACATGAAGTATAATGATGTTATGCCGAAGATGAAAGTAGACCCTGAGACTTATGTAAGTCTTCCCCATTAACTCTAAGGATTATATGCCGGCATGCGAGCTAATACCACGATTTATTCACAGGTCGTTAAGGCAGATGAGATGATCTGTGAAGCCGAGCCCGCGACACAGCTACCACTAGCTCAAAGAAATTACGTCTACTAAACGTCTGAATATTCAAAAGACAATAACATGAGGAATGAAAGTCTAGTACATAGAGTGGCCGGATGTAGGAAATACCTGGGACGGAAGTTCGAACGGAGCCAAGGCACAAACTCTTGCGGTTTTCAACTAGCTTGAGATGCCATGGATTTTCCCATAGATAGGCCAAACGACGGTGAATTAACGTTGGCCTGCCGTAGACCTTGCTGGATGATCAAGCTGTACTTGATATGTGTAGTAGTCTAACTCTTGATGAACGTCATCTTCGACATCTCCAAGAAAAGCCCGAGTAATTTTCATTGGGATCCCTTGGGCTCAAAAAATCTGCTGGCCAGGAGCGATCATATATTACGACCACCCAGCATCAGAGCTCAATCTCTTCATCGGCACGACTAGGGTTCGAGGAAACAATGACAAAATCATTTTCCCATCCCGAGCCAGCAAGCTGCTTCGCAGCCCGGTAAGCATCCTTCCTACGGTGCAATTTGGAGCCTCTCATTTCTTGGCTTTCCCCTGCAGGATGAAGTGCTTGCGATCCAAAGGCAGAATCGGAGAGTGTGATTTGCGAGTCCTGGTCCTGCTGCCTCTCATCAGCGCCCTCCATGGCATTCACTCGTAATGCAGGTCTATCGTTTTCACCATCTGTTGTTGCGGCTGAATCAAACTCTGTATCTGATAGGTCGATTGGGCGCGCTTGTGCTAAGCAAATGTCGGAATCAGCATAGCCCTTATAAAGATATTCGATGAGTTGTAGCAGATCACGCTGTACATAAGGGAAAGGAACTCCATAATCTACTCACTGCCCTCTGGCTCCTGAGCGGCTTTTGTTAGGCTGCCTTTGCTCGTTTTCTTGTTCCCTCCTTCTGTCGGTGGTCGCTGTGGAGGCTCCCTTCCTGTGGAAGACTGGACTTGCTGCTCACAGTGTTTCGACCCGGTGGTATTACCGGCTGTAGAATGAGACATCCGTGACTCAGGCGTCGCTAGATGGAACGGAGTGGGGTCTGATGTCGAATGCCCGATGGACTTTGGTTTCGCCGATGCTCTAGCGGGATGTCTTTCCTCGGAATGCCGCATACCGTTAAGCCTTCTCTCGTAGGAAAATGTGTTGATTGGAGCTGTTGCAACTGTATTCGGACTTCTAGACTTAACTCTCTTGAGGATTTCGTCGTTGGTTCGTTTTCTTTTCATCCGCGGTGTCGTCTCGGTACTTGGAATCAGAGGGGGTGAACTATTACTGCCAGATTTCATTACGCATATGGGATCTTCCGTTGGCAACGCTTCACTGGCCTGACTGGAGGCTTTCGGATCATTCTGTGAGCTGTCCACCGGGCGCGGGCGCTGGAGTGAGCGCCTTATCTCACGTTTCGGTTCAAGTGCCTCCATTTCAGCATCATGGGCGAAGATACTTCCAGAACAAAGGTGCCCGAATTGACTCCGTACGCTTACATCTTGTGTCCAATTTTCTTCGTCGACCGTGCACGGATAGATGTCCTTTGGCTTAAATGAGCCGACAAGATGGCACAGCTCGTCGTATGAGGAATGTCGAGAGTACGGGAATCGCTACACACTCAGAGTCAGCAATACTTGGTTGAAAGGGGGATTTCTGCCACCATACGATATGCCTAGGTAATATCTGTTTTGACTCAGCGTTTTCATCGAGGTGAGGTCCTCCCCTTTCCCGTGGTTCTTTTCCAGCAGCGTCTGTCAACAACCGTGCGAAGTCGATCAACGAAAGCTCGTGATTGGAGAAGGCCGCACTTATGCTATCCAATGACATCTTTTGAGCAGGGGAACGGTATGCTTCTGAAATGAGCTTTTCGGTCTCCTGTTTCACCGAAGAATCCTTGACAGCGCGGAAGCATAGCTGCAAGAGTTCCCTAGTTGTTTCCTCGTCCTCAAGCTCGAGCTCATGCTGTACAAGGTCACCTCCACCTCCGCCAGCGCCCAACTCAAGAAATTCTTCTCCGTTTGCCGAATAAGTAATCATTGGCGTGATCCAAACTACATTCGGGGATTTGAGCGCTTTACAGTCTGTACCAGCTTCGCAACTGTGTAGTCGAACGTTCTGATCCGTTGTTAGGCAACCAGGGTGGTCATTGTTGCCACACCGGTGCCCGCAAAGAGCAGCAGCTTCTGGAGCGAGATACATGTCGTGCGTTCTGTGGGTCTTGTCCGACCTCCTTTCCCTTCCAGTCATTGAAACTTCATCAACAGTCTGTCTCAGAGATTGATAAATTCTCAATTTGTACTCGTCGACGTGAATCTGCAGCAAGGTTAGCCACTCATATGACTAAAATAGGCAAGACTCACGCCTGAACCCAATGCGTTTGCGAGAGCGATCCATACGTCTTCATAACCATACGTCCAGGCGTAGAGATGAAAAATTGTGTGTTGCGGATACTGAGCTACTTTGCGCAACAGTTCTGCCAGACCCTCTGCCTTGGTGGGAAAGCTTGGAATTGTGTGTCTTCGAGGAGCGTACGTCGTATCGAGATACATTTTATCTAGGCGTCTTATGCCGTGTGTGTATGGAAACACAATCGGATTTCGAATCAAAGCTTCAACCCACCAAGGCTCAGCTGCACAAGACTTAGATTGCCCAGCAGCCCATACCCAACTGCTAGACCAGGACTCACATCGAATGTCGCCAGTGTACAAGATAGCTTTCCCACTGCCCTGTATCAGGAACATCACCGCGCCAGCACAGTGATTAGCCTAATCATGCATGTAAGATCCAGCGTCCAACTTCACACAGTGACATAGCTTACATCTAAAAGAGTCACTTGTATGAGGTTTCCGGGCCCTAATTCAATCTCGCTGGGTGTATTGAGAGGTAGAGGTTTCTGATTGGATCAGCTACCAGTCAATACGATTCCGAGATGCAGCGACTTGCTAGTATGTTTTTCAAATGCTTGTATTGCTGTTTCCGAGATTCAAGGATGCCTTTGGCGAAGTTCATCCGATGAGGGTACTTTTCAAGCCGAAGGAGTATCTGGACTTGCATCAGCATGAACACACTTACTCATTAGGTAGGTAAATTACTTCCCGGGTTGCTGGTGAGCAATAGACGAAGGGAGACTTGAGAGACTCCAACCCCAGAAGATGGTCGCTGTGCACATGGCTCAAAAAGCACTTGAGTGGTGGCCTTCGATCTGGCTGAGAGCGAAAATAGTCAACTACATACAATAAGTAGGACCCTATCTCGAACGCGCAGGTGATTTACTCCGGATATCCGGAAATTCTATTGTCGAAGGTTAGCCACAGTCGCTGGTAAGCTTGGGGTGGGAAGTTTGAGGACCTTCGACGTAGCCATCGAAAGTAGACATTTTCGCGTTCCGTGTGACACTTGTGAAGATAATAACTCTGCGGACTCGGAGTGAGGCTAGAGTTGGGTTGGAGGTAAACCGAGATGAACATTAACAGTGCTTGGAAGACGAAGAAGACTTAAGGAATCTAATACGATGGCGATCAAAGGAAAGTTCAGGTCGGACATGGTCCAGGTAGAGCTTGGACTTCTACTTTTTATCTCACCTTAATAGGTCAGTAAGGTGTGAGAGTTGAATGCTGGCTTGTGATAATAATGATCGTTGACCGGGCATCACAATCAGGATGCGATACAGTCTATGACACGGATTAATTAATGCTATAGTGTGGATTTTGGCCAAGATCATATGTACTATCGAAGCGCAATGTCCGATGTATACCAGGAGATCCATCCACCAAGACCCGAAAAGCGAAATCACGAACGAAGGGTGTCAAAATTCTACGTGATAGGCAAGTAGAATGCTTCAGCTCGCTCATTATTCGACATCTGGGTAGCACGAAGAAGCGGGGTGACGCACCGGACATGGCTGAGCAAAACTACTGCAGGTGTTCGTTCGGGGCTTGTTTACATGAGCTTGGTGGTTGTCGTGTTGTTTGCGAAGTTGCAGGGAGCTGTTTGGCGACAGTACTGTACTACTACGTATTACCTTATGTAAGGTACTTGGTTACTGGCGGAGAGCGGTGGAAGCCAAAGCGTGAAAGCGTGATTCCCGTCCGTGGGGGCATTCCTCTGCCTTACCCTCATCCTCCACCATTTCTTTATTCACTCACACACTTGACATCGTCAATCTTTTGGGAAAGAGAACATCTGTCGCTTCAATTCAACCTCGCCCTTCCTCACTTTTTGTATCCGCTGCAATCCTTAGTAGTGTTCAAGCCATCAGCTTCCCCCAAGGCCAGGTCTGCCAAACCATTGAGGAAAATCTCTCGAACTCTGTTTCGACATCACGATCAAAGTCATAGGATGCTTCATCAGACAGCTTCAAATTTCTTGAGTCTTACACGCCTGTGAAGCGTGTTGGATTGGCCAACACAACACTACTGCAAGTCCGTTTCGGGCCTCCCTTCAAACCATACCACATGACCATCTCTCTGTCCACGAGATCCAGCTACTTTCTAGAACACATCGGTATCACTTGAGCCATCCACGAAAAGAGACATCGCAAATCTGCCAAAGTGCTTTGGCTCGCAGAGCACCAAGCCTGTGCTGATTGAAAGGATGCGTAAACCAGCAGTAGCCTCACTGGTTTATGCCCGCTTGTTTCCCACTCCCAAAAGCACCGATCCAGCCAGTTTCCAGGCACATGTTACCCGTAACATAGTCCCCGAGGTTCGGGCGGAGACGACGTGCTACTATGGCTCCATAGATTGCCTGGAGGCACAATACCCGGGTCTTGACTATACGAACCTAGCACACCGCACCCGTCTCGCTCGCTTCACCTTTCATCGACGGATGTTCAGGATCTTCGATGAGATGAGGTTGACAGCTGAGGAGATTCAGGATCTTTGTAGATGGGAAGGCACGAGGTCTGCGAGGGAAAAGTATGAGAAGGACCATAGCTGTGTGATCCGAGACACCACCTGGGACGACGTCGAAGCGGAAGCCCCTCGTCCTGCCTCAGCTGTCAAGACCTATCTACGTGGAGGTGGGGACAAACGACTGCCTGCAGACAGCCTGCATGACGATGGAAAGATGTCCAGTCAGGATGACGATGAGGTCGAGGCCTCGGAGGCTGATGAAGGTGTCAACGGAGACGATAGCGAAGACGAACTACAGCATAGTATTGGCGTCGATCTCAATCGGCACCTCCTTGCAGCAACGGCCGCGAGAGCTCGGGGCGAGGCGGTTGTCTTGGATGCCGACTGGGAGCAGTGGCTGAAAGAAGCAGCGGAGCGCGGTGCCAGCGAAGTCGCATCGCTTGCGAGTGTGGGCTCGAACCAAGGCTTATCAAGCAATCATGGATCGTATGGCCAGCAAATACCACCAATGTTCCGATCTAATCCACAGCAACACGGCGAAGTCCTGAATGCACCTCAATATGCAGCTTATTCGGCGACGACGTCCTCGAATCTACCGACTGGTACAGCGATGTAGGCGTTGATGAAGCGATCCTAGGGGCTGGCTTTCTGGATTCCAGTTCATAGATACGGCTTCATGCATAGCAATGATTGACGATAGCTTTTCTCTCGACGAGCACCCAGCCGACAAACAAAACGATTAGCTCAGGGGCTCTAATAAAACCGAGCTTGAGTGCCTCATAATGGCATTAACAGTAGCGTTCTAGAGGCACTGGCACACTTTGCCTTCAAGTGGCCAGAGTGCATATCTGCGGGCATCATTGAGCTTAGCGGGCATTACATCTAGAACAAATATCGGTTTGCATTGTAGACTAATATAGCCTTTTGAATGATTTTCTAGCCGAACCGCTCATTCACTTCCTTCGAAAAATCCGCAAATGTTAGACCTCGCTTTTTATCTACGACCTCCCCTAGATTAGGTTGTGTAAACACGGCGAGAGTGTTTCGAGCTATTCTCGATGTATGGCCAATGCCTCCTGCCCGGACAAAATGCGGAACTGCCCGGAACTTGCCCCCTGTGATCAATTCCAACGCTTCCCCGGTCTGGAAGCCGAGACATGAGGCTGGGATATTGACTTTCGTGATTGCTGAGCTTCTTGACTTGATATAGAGACCTGCCGATGGAGACGGTACTGAAGGCAAAGCAGGTAGAGGCGGCAGGGAGCTCATGCCTGGGCTTGGAATTAGGAATGGAGGATGTGCAGATTCATCGATGTAAAGGGCAGACGTGAGGCCGGTGAGGCAGCCATGATCTATGTGAGTAGCACACCAGTCATCGTCTTCGACTCTCTCTTTGCTCCGCATGTGTTCTTGCTCATCGCTAAGCACGAGACTTGATGTTTCCGAGGGAAAGTAGTGTAGAAGTCTTGCTTTGGTTGTAGTACTAGTCTTCACCACTCGCTCCAGATAACCCTTTTCATATCCTTCAATGTTGGCCAGAGCATAACGATCACAGGCTCTGGCTACAAGCACCGAGATATCGACCACCAAGGTACAGAGTTCTTCGAAAATTCGACGAAAACCAGGCAAGACGTCTTCAGCAGGCCAAACATTTGGCTCTGCGTACTCAGAGAAGTTTTCGTGTCTGCGGTCTGACGTGCTTTGCAGCGTGGAATCTTGGTAGAAAGCGCAATTGACGTAGAAAGAGCCCTTCAACGTGTCGTATACTCCTGGCTTAAGTGCTTCTTTACCGTGAGACCAGCCAGTCAAGTAGTTAGACGCCGGTAGGGTGAGAGAACCTAGCGACGCATGAGCCAATTTGAACTACTTTGCGGAAACCTCAAGCTCTTTTCAGCATCCTACTTACCTAATTTGTCTTCAGGGAGGTTTGCAAGGTAAGAAGCGTATGAGAGTAACTTATGACGAAGGTCTGAAAATCGGGATGGAAGATTTTTGACAATAAGGATACCAAGAGACGATGGCCCGAAAGCTGCTTCCAATAACCCGAAAGGTATTGTGTCTACTATATATCAGGAAGACTTAATCGAACAACCCACGAAATGGACCCACCACTCTTCAAGTCATCAAGGCTGACCGTGACAGGTTGCTGTAGAGCAGGTTCAATTGGAATGCCTTCCATACAGAGGAACGTGAAGCAGCAGTGCAACGGTTCAATGATTCTGATTGGTAGTAGCGTAGTCAACCATGAGGAGCGCTTCAATGCCAATATCCGTACCTCATCTCATTTACCGATCGCTGCACTACTATAAGGTTATTACATCGATACTGTACCTTGGATTCATATTTCATGTACATAAGTGTAGTGTGGAATTTGTGCTCGACCCCGCATGGTTCTCACCTGGGTCCTGAAACCACCTGCACCTCTGAGGCTCTGCCCCTCAATTCACGTGGTTTCCGGATAGGATTACCGGTTTCCGAGCGGAACGGACCGTACTGCCATTAGCCCGATTATATCCGATCTTCCTTTCGAGTTTCGAGCCTTTCTATTTCAGTCAGTCTGATACTCAATCCCTGTCTCGCTCTTGGCATACTGACGCCCCCACGTCTCTTGTACCATACTACAGTAGGAACCATTGTTGGGAATTGAATCAGCAAGGTATATATGGTCAAACCACTAGCCTTTAAGGGCGACAAGAGAACAAAGAAGCGCAAAGCACCTACAACTGACGATGCAATTCCTCTGTCAAGGACCGACAAGTCGCTCATTGTTGCAGAAGAGTCTACAGGCACAGATGAAGATGACACCTGGGTAACAGCCGAGGCAGCAACAGATATCACAGGTCCTGTTGTGTTGGTTCTGCCCTCCACTCCGCCAACATCCATCGCTTGTGATGCCAATGGCAAAATTTTCACGAGTCAAATCGAAAATATGGTGGAGGGCAATGCAGCAAGTGCTGAACCGCACGATGTAAGGCAGGTCTGGGTGGCCAATCGAGTCGCCGGAACAGAAGATATTAGCTTCAAAGGCCATCACCAGCGGTACGTCAGCTTGCGTCTACCGGTGATTCAGAGTAATGGTATTTTGCTAAGATTAATCCCATTTTAACCCATAGCTATCTCAGCTGCGACCAGTACGGCATTCTTTCTGCCGTAAACGAAGCCATCTCCCCCGAAGAGTCATTCCTCTGCGTGGCATCGCCCGCTAACCCAGGCACCTTCAGCATTCAGACAGCGCGCGAAAAGTTTCTCACAGTAGCGGAAGGCGCAAAAGGCACAGAGATACGAGGAGATGCAGAATCTATGTCGTTCCACACCACTATGCGAATACGGATGCAGGCAAGATTCAAGCCAAGGCTCAAAGCCAGTAAAGAGTCTAAGGCTATGGAGAAAGTCAGCAAAAAGGAACTAGAGGAAATTGTGGGAAGAAGACTGGAGGATGCGGAGGTCAAAATGTTGAAGAAAGCTAGAGTCCAGGGCGATTACCATGAAGCAATCTTAGATGTAAGAGTCAAAGGGAAGCATGATAAGTATTCTTGAGACGACAAGGCGGAAAGCCTCATGTGTTACGGGACAAAGTCCCCAGCGCGGCGTCAAGAGGCGTATGTCATATAAAGTCCACTATGATCATAGTGCTCGTAATCCAACGATCATGACTCCAGTGGCGAACATCTAATGGCCGTAGAAGCCAGGGACAATATGTCAACGGTATTCCCAGGCTGTCACGCGGAAATTCAATCTACGAAATGGCGACCTTGGAATTTTTCGTCCTTTCCATTCTGTTTATCACGTCAATTAGGCTTGCAATTATACCGAAGCCCAAGCGGGCAATCATGGCAATATTCCCAGGACCACCAGTTTCTGGCACTTGGCGGACGCTTCATTAAACACTTACCAACAGAAGGACCTTTTCACCAGTTCAAGGTATATTCTCTTCCGATAGACGGTGATCTAGTCACGCGCGACGGGATGGTGGAATTGCCCGTAATCGCCATCTTGCGTCTTAAGGGACATCAGAACTCGATGGCAAGCTAGAGATAAGGTCTAGCAAAAATAGTTTGAAGAAGTAGTAGCTACTTCGACCCTTTGCGCTGCCAAAGACAGTCCAGAACCGTAGGAGAGCTATCTAGCCTCATGATTTGATCACGCTTACAAGTCCGTGACCAAGGGCTGGAGACGTCTGGCGAACCTCAGCAATGGTGAAATTCAAGATCACAGGGGCCTTGTTGTTCATCAAAGTTGGAAAAGTAGAACTTCGGTGATAACGGCTGGCAGGAAAGCACATAAAGTATAGTTTTGGACTATATTTCGTTCATTTCACTCATGTATCACGTTACGCTCGAGATTACCCCATTAGCCACGCCACCCGTTATGCATGCACTTTGAGCCCCGTCAAAGATAAGTGGTCTGCGGTTCCTGCACTTACCGATCAGAGTGAGTAGTAGGCACAGCCCAACCTACCCAACGCTCAGCTGCCTGTGCTGAGTCCTGTCGCTAATCCAGGCGGTTGCTTCTTCTTTTCTTTCTTGGCCCACCGTACTGATAATGGTAAGCATTCTGAACATTTCAGTAAAACCTTCAATAAACTTACGACCACATGCATTACATAGAGTCTTCGGCCCACTGGGCCCCTTCCTCCACTCTGGGGAGTCTAAGGTACCACAATCGGTACAGACATACTCATCCGCAACTTTGAGTTTTTTCTTCTTGTCCCCTGCACGGCTATCCTTGTCTACTGGGATAGCAATGCCAGCATCACCGCGCATCAGAGCCGGGCTCTTGTCGCCAGTACTGATGCCTTGCGAGCGTTCACCATCTCGGTATCGCAGGCCAGTCAGCATTTCGATTGTCTCTATATGGGTAGCCCCTTCGTAGCGAGCCATTTTATCGTTGATGCTATCTGGTCGTAAGCTGGCATTTGCCTCGTCAAGGTTTTGCTGTGTCAGTGCTGTGTTGGATGCGCCAGGCTTAGCAGGCGGCGGCATCCCATTATAGTCATTAGATTGAGTCGAGGTCATTGAAGCTGAACCTGGCGTCTCACTCTCCGTCTGTTGCGTATCGGAAGGCGTTACGCTGCCATGGCCTTCCTGCTTCTTCATCCAATGCCGCTGCTGAGCTTCGATCTCTTCCTGCTCCTCCCTTCTAAGGTCTGCAATGCGCTTGGTTAACCGTTCGTTCTCGATTTTATGCTCCAAGAAGGAATCTAATAAGCCTGCATTTTTTGTAGGATAAGGCCGAGCCATCATGAAAACACCACGGCAAAAGCCTGTAGCGTTGTTGGGGCCAAACCCCGTAGCGTCTGACGTAAGGTGTGGATGTCCATGGGATTCAAAAATGGTATATGTATTGTCAGCCTTACGAAAGCGATAGAAGAACCTGAGCTGGTTGCCGGACGCTATTGACTCATTAAATTCGCGTACGAAGATCCCACTGTCGTCGACATGAATAAAATCTACGATGAACTTTCCCACCAATTCCTCTTGATCATATCCAGTCAAAGCTTTGCCTGATGGAGACACGTATAGTATCCTGCCATCGGGTGTAAGAATGTGAAGCAAATCCTTGAGCTCTTCGATTACTCGCTGTGACCAATTCCGGCGTTTGGTAAAGTCAGTCAAAGTGCTTCCACCGCTGGTGCTTGACTGAACGCCGAAACCAGTGGGCAAAGGACCTGCACCCGCACCACTGGTCGTGTTGTTTGGGCCGGCGGTATCGTCATTTGAATCGTTACCATGCTGCTGCTGCTGGGAATCGATTTGTGTGTCACCCGTGTCATAATTTGGGTGGTCATGAAGATCAAGATTTAGGTCCAGGTTCATCGGAATCATATCCACATCAAGGTTGTCCATAATGTCCCCGCCTTGCTCCAAAATGTCCGTCATCGATGTATCGCCAGCCCCCATGCCTTCCATCTGGGGTACATTAGCTGGCCGTCACCACCGTTGAATGAGGCCTTCGCTGGCACGGTGAACTCACATTGGAGGGCACACTTGGGGGAAGATTGGTATTGAGATTGTTTTGGACATTTTGATACATAGACATGTTTGCGCCTTACACATAATATTGGCATGGTGATGAACTGCCGTTCACAAGTTGAATGGCCGCGCATCGAATTTCCTCGTCCGATGTCAGCAGCGGCCGCTTGTGTCAAAGTCACGTGGTGAGCTGCTAAGTCGCGTGGGGGACGCGAACCACAATCGGAGCGCCCCACTACTTGTGTCGCCTGCTTCACTATCGGTCTGCTTCCAACTCTATGGTGTTAGCTCTACCAAACAGGTAGGCTTTGTCGGTATGAGTGAGAAGAGAAGCTGATGTGGCCCTTTCGCTTTTGTACCTGAGTCTACGCACTACTCTCAGAATTGTTTCTAACCCACAGGCACAATCCATCTACCTGGTCACTTTGGATTGCAGACATAATGTAAACCTTTAGTCTCCAACGGAGAACTTGACCAACATCAGGCTGACTTTGACGTAGGTGTAAGTCTCCCTCGTTTCATTCCAACCGCTCAGCACGACTTGGCTCCATCCTAAGCCTTCGTTCCGCTGAACTGTTCGAAGCAAAAATCGAGCAGCTTGCCATACAAGGGTAAGCAACTCCAATTTTTTTGGCCTGACAGAAGCATATCTAATATGAGGTCCAGCATCCGGTCATTCGATAACACCCGTCGTGAGGCTATCCATTTCAATACTCCGTTGACTCTAATCGTCGGATACAATGGGTCTGGCAAGACTGTGAGCTTCCCTCCAGAAGCCACTTTGCTAAGCTGATGAACCAAAAGACGATAATCGAGTGCCTCAAATATGCAACCACGGGGATTCTTCCACCCAACAGCAAGACTGGCGGGGCATTTATTCACGACCCCAAGGTCCGTCATCTTCATTATCTGCGGAGACCAGCAATGCTAATTGGTGGTAGCTCGTTGGGGAAAAAGAAGTCCTTGCAATGGTAAAATTGTCCTTTAGGAGCCCAAATGGAGCCAGGTTAGTACTCAGCCGGAGACTTCAGGTCACCGCGAAAAAGACAGGACCATCTGCTTTGAAGACTCTCGAAGGGTCTCTCATGGTAATCAAAGACGGGGAACGGTCGTCGCTTTCCTCAAAGAACACCGAATTAGACACACTTATGCCACAATACCTAGGCGTTTCCAAAGCGGTTCTTGATTCAGTCATCTTTTGTCATCAAGATGAGAGCCTGTGGCCTATGAGTGAACCCGCAACTCTGAAAAAGAAATTCGACCATATTTTCGAGGCGCTGAAGTACACCAAAGCCATTGAAAATATCAAGGAGCTAGGCAAAACCCAGAAAAATAATCTCAGCAACTGGAAGATTAGAGAAGACAATGCGAAAACTAATAAAGCCAAGGCTGACCAGGTAAGAATCGGTAGGCTTGCGACCGTTCTCAGCCTTAGGCTGACCCTTCATAGAACGCAAAGCGTTCCAATGAGCTCCTGACGCAAATTGAGCAGCTTCGCGAAGAGGTGGAAGACTGTAACAACAAAGCTAAGGAAGCAGCCGAGAAGAGTGAGCAAGCACGCGACAAAGCCGCACGCTACAAAGGGGATGTAGAGACTCTGAAATCTCAACGACAGGCCCGCGAAATGCTCGAGGACATGGTAAACAGGGTGCTTCAGGGTCTCGAGGAGCGCAGTGAGTCGGATGAATGGCTGCAAAACGAACTTAAACAATACAAGGAGCGCATGGCTGCCCACGTTGAACGCGAACAGAAGCAGAAAGAGGCCTGGCAGGGTCTGAAACGAGGCTTGGATGCTGCTCAAGCGCGGCTGAAACAAAAGTATATTGAAGAAGGTAGACACAACGCCGACAAGGCAAGCCATGAGAAACTCATTGGGTCCCGGTCGAAGATGATCCGGGAAAAGGCCTCGCGTCATAGTATCCGGGGTTACGATCATGATCTGGATGATGAAGAGATAGCCGCGTTCATGAAGAGGATCACGAAAATGTTGAAAGACCAGAAATTATCGGTAGATAAAGTCCGCAATGAGACTGAAGTAGAAGTGCAGCATGTGCAGCATGCTTTGGATGGATTGCGGGAGCGTCGCTCAGGTCTGATCCAGAGCAAAAAATCTACCAAAGAACGAACCTTAGCCAATGACAGCAGAATCGAGTCCTCCAGGTCATCGCTTAAAAGACTCAAAGTTGATGTCGGTGGGGTGGCTCTGCTTGAGTCAAACATTCAGGACCTCGGCACGCAGCTGAAGCAAGCAAAAGAGGAGGTGAGGACTGGGTCTTGGGACAGTGAATTGCAGAAAGCAAGTGTCGATCTTCGCTTATCGGACGACAAACAAAAGCTCTTGGAAAAAGAATCGGCGCAAGTGTGTTCAAAAGCTGGAGAGCTCGCTAATCTAGAGCTTCTCCGAAAGGAGTTGACCAATTACCAGAGACGCCTCGAAACCATGAAGGGAGCCCACCGTAACAGAATCCAGAGACTCATAGGTCAGGATTGGTCGGCTTCAAACATCCAAGGAAAATATCAGAGTGTGGCTCAGAACAGGGACAACGAGCTAAAAGAAGCCAGCGGTTTGCGTGACAGCATTGCAAGGAAACATGCCAGTGTGGAAGATAGGCTTGGTAGTCTCCGGGCCGATTTGACTAAGGGCGAAAAAGAGCAAGCAAAGTGTGTGCGCCACATCAAAGACAAAATTGACGTTGCACCCGAGGAGTTTCCCCAATTTCTTCAAGAATACCAAGAGAACCGGGATGTCCTCAAGAGCGACTCTGACAGCTTTGCTGCAGAACAGTCTTTTTTCGCTAAATGTCTCGATACAGCCAACAAACATGAAGCTTGTAGGCTCTGCGAACGACCTTTCCATAAAGCCGACGAAAAAGGAAGATTCGTCCAGAAACTCCAGGGACTTCTCGCAAAGCAGCACAAGGAGGTCGAGAACGATTTAATCAATGCGGAGGACGATCTTCGGCGTGCAAAAGATGCGTCACCAAGCCACACGACATGGTCACGGCTTCATCACACCGAGCTTCCGCGGATTCAAGAAGACATCAGAAAGCTTGAAGTGGAGCGGAACAGTCTGGTCCGTCAAATTGAGGAGCACGACCGCACCGTCGCTGACAAGCAGCAATCCAAGGCGGACGTTGATACATTAGCCGATCCAATAAAGGAGATCCACGAACTTGACCAAAAGGTTCAGAAGTATCAGTTAGAGGCTCAAGAGCTCGCAGAAAAGCAAAAGGATGCTGGTCTGTCCCGCACCTTGGAGGATATCCAGCACGAAGCAAAATTAGCTAGCGAGTACTCGGAAGGCTTACGAGTTAAGATCACCGAGTTGAGAGACGAAAGGGACGCAGCTCGCTCCAAAGCCAGAGACCTGGAGCTTGAATTGAGTACAGCTAACAACAACCTCATGGTCAGCAATCATGACCTCGAGAAAAAAGCCGATCTCGAGCGGCAGATTGAAGAGCTACAACGCAATAACGAGGACTCACGAGAGGCTGCTAAGCAATTCAACCTTCAGATCGCAGAGCTAGAGCCACTTATAGCCGAAGAAGAGACAAAGCTTGCCGATGTGAAAAAGCGCGGTCTCAACAGAGAAAAGTTGCTACAGGAGGAAGCTGCTGGATTGTCTGACAGTGTCCACCAACTTGAAATGACGTCTCGACAGATTCGCATCTACATCGATGATGGTGGCCCTGGTAAGTTGGCAGCATGCAAACGAGAGATAGAACGCACCGAGCAAGAATCCAAGCAGTTGCAGGATGAGCAGACACAGATCACCAAGGAACTGAACAAGATCCAAAATGAGCTGCAGAGCCAGAAAGAAACTCAACGAAACATTGAAGATAATATCGGGTACAGATCTAACCGACAGCGATTAGATGCTGTCAAGGCGGAGATTGCAAAATTGGAGGCGGCTAACGCAGAAGCTGATCTTGAACATCATACAAAAACGTATAAGCACTGGGATCAGGAGGGGACAAAGTGCAGGACTGCAGCGGAACGTGGACATGCTGCGATGGCGGCAAAAGACGAAAACCTCCAAGAGCTCATTACCGAGTTCAATCAATCCTATGGAGACGCGGCGAAAGAATTCAAGAAGTGCCACATCACAGTCGAGGTTGGTCTGGCTTTTCTTCTCTGCCCCGATCAAAAACTAACAAGAGCCAGACGACCAAGGCTGCTATCGAAGATCTTGATCGATACGCTAAAGCGCTAGATAAGTGAGGCTTCCTTTACAGAAACGAGAGGGTTAGCCCTGGTAAAGGTTAAGCTGACTTTCTGACAGGGCAATCATGAAATTTCACAGCATTAAGATGGAAGAGATCAATCGAATCATCGAGGAACTTTGGCGGAGGACATATCAAGGCACGGATGTCGATTCGATCCTGATCCGTTCCGACGGTGGATCGGCCAGCGGCAACCGAACATACAACTACCGGGTCTGCATGGTCAAGTCGGACGTTGAAATGGACATGCGAGGTCGGTGCAGCGCGGGACAGAAGGTGCTTGCCAGTATCATTATTCGCTTGGCCTTGGCCGAGTGCTTCGGGGTCAATTGCGGCCTCATCGCGCTGGACGAGCCAACGACGAACCTTGATCGGGACAACATTCGGTCTCTGGCCGAGTCCCTTCACGACATCATCCGAGCAAGGCAGCAGCAAGCGAATTTTCAGCTGATCGTCATCACGCACGATGAGGAATTCCTCAAGTTCATGAAGTGCGCCGACTTCTGTGATGACTACTACCGCGTGTCGAGGGATGACCGGCAGAAGTCCAAGATCGAAAAGCAGTCGATCGGCATGGTTCTGTAAGAGAGTGAACCCGGCTGACATTCACATGCATAGCTCCGGAGCAATTAGCAGGTCGCGATGGCTTTGCACTTGTACATCGATAGGGATTCGATAGTACGGACTTGCACTTTAACATCGATAGGGATTCAATAGCACGGATTTGCACTTGTACATCGATAGGGAATCTATAGGGCGGACCGCAAACTTTGGCCATGTGTTGATGGAGTCTCACCATGACTGTGGCTAGGCCTAGAGCAAGCGTGGAACAACGTTGAAACGGATAGACATACGTAGTATCTGCATTCCTCAGGGGCGCTGAAAAGTCTATGTTCACCATGGTTCGAGATCTGGATCGTTGACAGATCGATATCGCATAAAGGGGGCAGCTTTTACTTCCACCGAGGCACACAACAGCTACTTCACCTATCTTAGCTTGCCGAGGCTGAGATGCATCGCAGCACATGTCCATCCAGGATCAGTGACTTACAACATCCTCAAGAAGATTGCCCGTCTCCTGACCAAGCGTAATGACACAGCGTCTGACTGACGGCCTTCTTGCGGGGTAAGAGAGATGTCGGGTTGCAGATGACGGCGTCAAGTCGCGATCAGATGACATGCCACGTATTATCGCGATATCGGGAAAAAGGGCCTGGGCCTGACGAATTAGACGATGTGTGTGCCGTCGCGGCGACGTACCCCGGATTTTAGCGAGCAGTAGGCTGCAAGGGTCTCCAGGGTTAGGGTACGTCAGGCGGGGTCCCCTCAATTAAGCAAGGCACGTGGCCAATCATGGCTCCAGGGAAGGCATTCGGCCATTGCCCGCTAAGCTGTCCGCGGCCATCGTCGGCTCCTCCAGCTTTCGATCAATGCTTCACCGACGACCGTTTGCCTTCTGTCATCCATCATGTGAAACCGGATGACACCCAGTTCATGACCTCTCACCAATCCTCTTGGAGACACGGAGCATTCACACAGCGGCTCTGACGTTATAACATGACAAGTACAGTAGTAGTCCATCCTGCTACTAGCCCTCAGATCTGATCCATTTGTCGCCCTCGATGTACAGTACAAGTAGACCGGGACTGCCCCCTCCCTGATCCATATCGTAGCCCCCTACTTCCCTCTACCTCTGTCTTGACTGACCGCTCCCTATCTGCCGTGACCAGAGACTTGTACCTTGCCGTCTCCTGGTAGTGTGTCGAGTCGGCTCCACAGACTGTGGGTACTTCTCCTAGACTTCAAGTAGTTGAAACACCCTCTCCTTAAACTCGCATTCCTCTGAAAACGTTAATTCATCACTCCGTCAACAAAGAAGAAGCTGAATCCGCTTCACTCTGTTGCCCGATGCGGTAACCCAACATTCCTCTCTGATTGCTTCGTCAACAACTCGTCGATTATTACCCGACCCACCACCTACTTCGCCCACTTTGCCTGACCACCTAGGTCCAGCTGCTGCCATCTGATACTCGGACTCTCGATAGCTTAAGCATGTTGTTCACCACCGCTCTGCCCGTTCTTTTGCTCTTGGCTTCCGTCTCAGGGTATGACTCTTGTGCATCTCCGAACAATGGAAGCTGACACCACCAAGAACTCCACTTTCGAAGCGAAGTGTTGGCTTCGATTGGGCCAATGACAAGGTCCGTGGCGTTAATATCGGTGGATGGCTCGTGCTGGAACCGTGAGAGTTCACCCCTCCTCTCAAGCTCTTGACAGCTGACAACGCTTTGCTAGATGGATCACACCGTCCATCTTCCAGAAGCAAGACGGTACTGTAGTGGACGAATACACGCTCGGCGCGAAAGTCCCAAACGCTGCATCGATTTTGAAGAATCATTGGGATACCTGGGTCACCTTATCAGACTTTCAAAAGATTGCTGATCACGGATTCAACACAGTGCGAATACCTGTTGGCTGTAAGTGGTTGTCTACCCAAGTGGGTGGAGCTTTGACTGAATTGACTCGGCAGATTGGGCCTACAAGAAATTCGATGAACCTTATATCCAAGGTGCAGCACCGTATATTGACAAGGCAATCGACTGGGCCAGACAGACCCGACTCAAGGTTCTTATCGATCTGCATGGAGCCCCTAAGTCTCAGAATGGCTTTGACAATTCTGGTCAACGTATCTTGAAACCAGCACAACCGCAGTGGACAACCGGAGATTCTGTAAACCAAACCTTGGCCGTGATTCAATTGATTGCGAATAAATACGCTCAGCCAAAATATCAAGATGTGGTGGTGGGCATCGAACTATTGAATGAGCCTCTCGCAGAGTCCTTACCGGGCGGCACCGACGCGGTAGTCCAGTACTACAACGATGCCTACGGTGATGTTAGAAAGATCAGCGATACCCCTTGTATTCTTCATGACGCGTTTCAGAACGGCTCGTTTTGGAATGGTGTGCTCACAGCGCCTGGCTCTAAGAACGGTAAACTAGATATTATCATACCATGTGCCAATACTGACACTCTATAGTGGTGATCGATACCCATCAGTACCAGGTGTTCTCGACGGCGGAGCTGCAGCGTACACCGGAACAACATCGGCAATTCGTATGCAGTCATGCAAGTACATATTCCGGAAACGTGGACCACTGGGTGATTGTCGGCGAATGGAGTGCCGCGATGACAGACTGTGCCGCCGCGCTCAATGGATATGGCATTGGAGCTAAGTACGATGGCAATCAGCCGAATGCTCCGCGTATAGGCTCCTGCGAATCGATCAATTTCATAGACACTTGGGACCAGACGTTGAAAGATAATACCCAAAAGTACATTGAGGCTCAAATTGGAGTGTACGAGCAAATGACCAACGGCTGGGTGTTTTGGAACTTCAAAACCGAAGCTAGCGCTGAATGGGACCTGTTCCGACTCATTGACGCCGGTGTTTTCCCGAAGCTCCCCTTGGATTCGAGCAGTTCTCCGACAGCGTGCTCCTATTGACGAATCTCAACGAACTCTATTGGCACGATTTCCTACTGAATTGGCATGGCGGCCCTGCATTGGTCGGACATATTACCTATCATTCGCTCACATTTGGAGGTGCTGCACATCTTGGCATTTCGGCAGGGGATGGGGCATCTATGCGGGTCATTTGCTGAGAGTTGCATGCTTTGGCGCGAATATTGCTTTCCCATTGATCATACCGCAGAACACTGTCGCTGCAATGGAGGAGACGTGGTTGCTGAGGCCTTTGTCTCTCGAGGGCGATGCTCCCTTGAATAGGTTTCCTTCAAAAAGTACTGCTAGCGTTGTTTGTACATATGGATATTGAGCATGCACATTCACACGGCGGTCGCGCAATGGCATGTGACACTTCTGGTTGATTTTGAGAAGTGAACTGATAAGGAATCTTATTTGAAGGTCTGCTAAAAAACTTTCTTTGTCTTACTGCTTCCGGTTTTCACCCGTTAGCTTGATCTGATCTCTATATCTCTATTTGCGATATTCTGGCTCATCCTCATAACCAGAGAATCACCGACTATCCATTATTATCCGCTCAGATGAAGCCATTAGGTAATCCATAGTGCCTGTCTCCTTCCTTACTCCTCTGCCTCTGCAAATTCGTCTTCCAACCCTTCCTCAGCCCCCTTCTCCATTGCCTTCTCAATCACTTTTAACGTCCCCCTTAGGGGCAGCCCGACAACATTATCCCATCCTCCCTCAATCCTCTCCACCAACAGTGCGCCCACACCTTGTATCGCATACCCTCCCGCCTTGTCAGCGCCCTCCCTCGTCCGTACGTATGCCAACACCATCTCATCGCTCACATCACCCGCAAACCACACCGTCGTCTCCTCTACCGTCGACTCGAGCGCATACCCCGGGTCCCTTGCGCTCACCAGTGGCGCCATCGCTACTACCGCCGTGTACACTTTGTGGGTCTTGGAATTCCGTAGGCTAGTCAGCATGGAGATGTGTTGCGCCTCGCTCCGCGGCTTCTCCAGTATCTGCCCCGACGGCGCAACAACCACCGTGTCAGCCGCTAGAACGAGCGCAGGCTCGCCAAGCGGGGAGGGAACATTGATGGTGTTGCTGTAGACGTGCATACATTTCTGGGTTGCGGTACGTAGGACGTATTCGAACGGGGAGAGGGATTTGGGGAGAGATTCAGGGAGAGTCGATGGGCATATTTCGAGATTGGAGAGGCCGATTTGGGCGAGAAGTTGTCTTCGGCGCGGGGAGGCGGAGGCGAGGATCACGCGTTTGGAGCGGAGTTCGTTTAGGATGGGTAGCTCGAGGGGGAGGGGGGTGCGGAGAGGTGGGGGTGGTTTTGATGATGGGATAGCTTGCTGACTGGTGAGACCGGTGGCTTCATATAAAGGTGGAGGCTCTGTTGGTGCCGGTTCGTATTTGACATCCATGTTTACGGAGCTCATTAAGGGTGATGACGGGTTGAGCCCAAGCTTCATAAATACCTAAAGTACATGTACGAGTACAGGTCGCTTACGATAAACGCAGGGGCAGCTGATTAGGGTTTCCAGTACAGCCGAGGCACGAGGCACGGCGGAAGTTTTTTGTCATCCAAAGGGATCTGACGATTGGGAAACCCTGACAGAACACGGAGCAGATCGATAGCTCCTGATGTGTAAACGGAAGCATTGCGTGAGGTGGTGCAGTTACTTGTTCCAGGCTTTTCTCGGAGAACATAGTAGTAGCATGCGACATGGGATGATTACATAGCCGGCTCGTCCTCTCCGCCAACAGATCACGGGCTGTAATAATATGACGTTGGACTTTGCGGGTAGATGATATACCTATCAATGCATTCGCTCGGACACCGTCTTCCGCCTAATCATATCTTTTCGTCTCGCTAGATCCCAAATTCCCACCTCCAAAGCTTTTCATAGCCATGGTACAAAACAAAGGCCTCATCTTTAAATCCTCTCCAACAGGATGGCCCAAAGCGGGGGAGAATCTTGCTGTCGAGGACAGAGGCTTCGATCTCGAGACTAATCCTCCCGAGGATGGCGTCACAACCAAGAACTACTACCTCTCTTTCGATCCTTATCAGCGCGGGCGCATGCGACCTCCTGAGAAGGCGTCGTACTTTTCGCCCTTCGAACTGAGCCAACCGATCGACAATGGCGGCGTAGCCAAGGTGCTGAAGTCGAACAATTCGAAATTCAAGGAGGGAGATCTGGTCATCGGAAAAATTCCTACGGAAGAATATTCAATAATCCCAGCAGCGATTGTCAACAACTCGTTGAGAAAATTGGAGAACCCTCTCAATCTTGACCCTAAATTATTCATCGGCGCCCTCGGCATGGCTGGTCTCACCGCTTACTCCTCTTTGTATGAAATTGGAAAGCCCAAAAAGGGCGAGACAATCTTCATCTCAGCGGCAAGCGGGGCTGTTGGCCAAATTGTAGGACAGTTGGCGAAGCGTGAAGGCCTTACTGTTATTGGAAGTGTGGGGAGCGACGAGAAGCTTGCCTTCATCAAAAAGGAGCTCCAATTCTCTGACGGTTTCAATTACAAAAAGGAGAAGGCCACTGACGCGCTGGCAAGGCTGGCACCAAACGGCATCGATATATATTACGAGAACGTAGGAGGCGAGCAGCTCGAAGCAGCCATTGGTGCCATGAACAACTTTGGACGCATCAGTAAGTGTTTGAAAAATCTTACCCTCATCCTCGGTCTTTAACAGCCAGCTAGTCGCATGTGGAATGATCTCTCAATATAACCTTGCTAAGCCGGAAGATGCATATGGCGTCAAGAACATATTTATGGTGGTATCAAAACGTTTGACGATTCAAGGCTTTATCGTCGGCGACCCGGACATGGGGCCGAAATATGCAGCACAACATCAACATAACCTTCAGAGATGGATCGACGACGGGTCATTCATAGCGAAACAAAGCATTACTGAAGGCATTGACAATGCTGTTGACGGATTCCTTGGTATGCTGAGGGGTGACAACTTCGGTAAAGCTGTCCTGACTATAGCGGAGCTTGATCATAAGGTGAGAGAGCGATTACGGATACTTAAGACATTGACTGACCTTGCAGTGAGAATCGAGTAAACTCGTTTGGCTTAGAAGGTCGTGGTACCAACAGGAGACACGAGCGGTTTGATGAAGGATCTTGCCCCTTTTCATTCATTAGCTGAAGGCTATAAATAGCCATTGTTGAGCATTTTCAACGCTTGCGATGTTTGACATTGATCCAACTTGAGACCGGGCAGCCCGCGGACTGAGGTGGATACGTTGCCTTGAACAGGACTCCGTACTCCAGGTCTGACGTGGTCAAAGATTTCTACCGTTCTCTTTTGGTTTGGCTGCCCAGAAATGTCTAAGTCAATGTTTGCTTCCTTAACGTTTTTTTCGCCAATGATGCAGATAATATTATATTTCTTGCTCTTTGCGTCACGGATTTTCTTTGCCAATGTCTCGTCTCGAAAGTCCGTATCGACAGTGTAACGTGGTTCTGACAGTGGAAGCGGCTTTGCCTTGTCTATATACGATGCGGTGGTTGGGAAGGCTAGGTTCTTTGCTACGTCCCTCGCGTACTGGAGGACATCTTTGGATTTACCTACGGTTAAGATGCTGACTTGGCGCGGGCTTAACCAGAAGGGCCAATGGCCCTGATATTGCTCGATCAACAGGGCCATAAATCGTTCCAATGACCCGAGGATGGCCCTGTGTATCAGAACGGGAGCAATCATCTCATGGCCATCGTGCCCACCTCCTGCGTACTCCAATTTGAACCTTTGTGGTAGTTGAAAGTCTAATTGAACAGTGGCAGTTTGATGCTGCTTACCATTCTTATCTGTCAAGATGATGTCGATCTTGGGTCCATAGAAAGCGCCTTCACCAGGATTGAGCTCCCACTCCTGCCCACTCTTGTCTAACGCCTCCTTGAGCTGGTCCTCCGCCATTCTCCACGCTTCGTCCGTTCCAATAAAATCTTTTATGGGCCTCGTGCTTAGCACTAACTTATGAGGTCCCACTCCCAGTGTTGAGTATACCATGTCGACAAACTTCAACGTGGAAATGATCTCGCCACGAACTTGATCGAGGGTACAGAATATATGGCCGTCATCTTGATGAAACCTTCTAACCCTGGTCAGACCACTCAATGACCCCGAAAGTTCATTACGATGAAGCGGACTGAAGTCGGCATAGCGGATGGGCAATTCGCGCCAGCTACGTTTCTGGACCTTGAACAGCAGGCAATGTCCAGGGCAATTCATAGGCTTGAGACTGTAATGAGCGTCGTCACCACCTTCTATTTCAGTGCCTCCCGTGACAGCGAACATGGCATCCTTGTAATTGTCCCAATGACCGGATTGTCGCCATAATGATTCCTTGTATAGGTTTGGCGTGATGACCTCCTGAAATCCGAAAGCGGGATATTGAGCGCGAAGAAAGGCCTGCAGTTTCTGGAAGACATGGGTGCCGTCGGGTTGAAAAAACGGCGAGCCTGGGCTTGAGATGTCGCCCGTGAACAATGAAAGCTCAGTGCCCAATGTTCGATGATCTGGGTCAGTGGACTGCGACTTAGATCCTACCAACGACTTCTGTTTCTCCCGTGAGTCTTGCAAGTCTCTAATGGTGCTCCTTGATTGCTGTCGCCGTGAATGAGTGGTGCAGCGTGCGGACCAAGGAACACATCGTCTGTTCATAGGGGCAGTACCCGTAGTTGACCTGCATGCACGCCATGAGAGACTTGTTGGCCTCATGGAACCAAATGAAAAGTACTGAATGCAGGCAATGACCCTCAAGGCTCCGAAAAGTGAAGGGGGCATCGTTGGAACCAATCGGAACAGTGCACCAGCCGCGCTCCGTCATTCAACAGTCAACACGCGCAAAACATGTAACGCGAGGCAGAACTCCGCTACCTCGCCATGCTCATAGCCATGTCATCACCTCGAGGTCACTCTTCACTTATGCTTCTTTTCTGCCTTCACCCTCCATGAAAGTGTTTAGCCCGGTAGCTGATATCGCTGCCTTGACCTTCGTCCATAACGAAGCCTACTACCCATAAAAATTGGTCGCACTCACCCCTCATAACTACACCTTCACACTTTGCCTGTGGTACTTTATTACTGCATCATCAGGTATGGCCGAGCTTAGGGGTATGCGATCAAGAAGGCCAAGAAAGCCCCAGCTGGGTGAGTCCTGGGTTGTGGAAAGCGATCTGGATGGGGAATACGAACCCTCTACCTCGGACTCGGGGGAGGATGCTCCTACTTTACCTCGGAACAACAGTCATCTTTTCCAATCCAAGGTAACCCCATCGAAGAACGAGCCCGAAGATGGTGCAAATGTATTGCCAGGATCAAGGCGAAAGTCACTAGGAAGAGTAGAGACACCGCGGACACGAGCAGCTCATAAAACTAGCAAAGCAACTACTGAGCCGGAATTTATTATGCCTTCAATCCATAATGCTCACCCAAATGTTGCATGGACCGGAGACAAGAAGCTGAGGAGCAAAGAAACGCCGCAAAGAGCCAGTAATCGTCGCGCTAATTTCGCACGTAGTACACGAGGTGAACAAAACGGAAAGGATTCAGTGGCATATGACTGGCTTGAGGACATCTTTGGCACTATCTTACTTGTTCTACGACCTATCCTACGTTGGACCTACGATGTCGCGGGAACCACGTTCAACACGCTGAAAACCCCTATAGCATTGCTGATTGCTGTTTATATACTTCTCGGAATGTCCGTTTTCCTTCGTAACTTTCTGACCAGCTCAATATACTCTGCTTTGTCGCCTGTCTGCCGAATACCGGGATCCTCTATTCTCAACCTACCCATGTGCAAATCGACTCTACCAGCCGAATACGAAGGTCAGGAAGCACCAAGTGTTCACTTTGATGAGCTTATGACCGTGCAATCCAAATTCGAGGAGGTCCTCGAAGCGTCCGCAGGTGGTGTTTCACTCCCTCTTGATATGAAGCGAGGCGAAACATCCATCCGTGATCTTCGCACAGTTGTCCGGCATAGTAGCCTTCATTCCAAAAACGAGCTTGTCTATGAATTTGATGGCTTCATCGAGACAGCACGCATCGCGTCATGGGACCTCCAGAAATTCAACAGTCATGTCGGACACAGTGTCGATAAAGTTCTAGCAACGGCCCGCTGGACCAGGCGTGTCCTCGAGGATATTTCCATTCGCGACGCCTCCCAAGGTGCGATCTCTGCATTTGTTAACGGCAAAATCTTCGCTCCTTTTCAGCCCTTACAGTTCACGGAGTCTGCTCTTGTAGATCAATACATCCAACACAGCCGTACTGTTGAGAATGAGATCAGTATGCTTGTCCAAGAAGCTCAGGCTCTACTGTCCGTGCTGCTGAACATGGAAGACAGACTGGATCTCATTCATGATATAGCTGTTCGTGATAATGTCAAAGCCCAAGGGTCTAAAGAAGAGGTCTTGTCGGAACTGTGGACGTTGCTTGGTGGCAACAGCAAGAAGCTCGGCAAGCTTGATTCGCAATTGAAGTTACTCAAGCAAGTCAACACATACCGACAATCAGCACTCGCACATGTCAGTGGTACTTTGGTCAAGCTACAGGCTATGTCACATGACTTGGAAGATCTTAGGGAGCGGATGGGAGGTGTGGAAATGGTGTCACTAAGCGTGCACATCGAGAACATCGAGCTGGGTGTCGAGAGACTCGAGCAGGGAAGAGCCAAAGCACGGGAGCTGGAAAGCGAGGTCATGCGGAGGACCTTGGATACCAATGGGCACGCAAGGGCAATAGAAGGACGCCAAGCGTAGGATATTGCAGTCACCCCTTGGTTATCTTTACCTTTGGACGTGTAGTTTCGGCGATGAAGTGGGATGATGAGATACCCACCGAGACATCGCAATCTAGCAGTACTGATCATTTTCGAGATGTGTTGGGCAGACCAATATGAGAAAACTCGTTGTAGAGAGTTATCTGTTGTGCGAATCATTATTTTGAACGTCAGTTCGGCATCGCCTAGAATGAGGTAATCTACGCACAAACAGGCCAGTATACAAAGGACTAGATTCAATTCAGACTTTTCATTCAAAATGGATCTGAGGCAACGAGAGAACCCTCGCCACAAGAGCGGGCTCATCTACAATAATGGTTATCATGCTTTCTTCCGCCATGGGTCATTTCAACGTAACCTTGAAGACAGTTAGCTGGACCATACACTCAGGAGACAGTGAACCCACCAGTTCTTCGGCACTCGTTGGATGAATCGCAACGCAAGAGTCGAAATCTTTCTTCCTCGCGCCCATCTTCACTGCGACGCCAAATCCTTGCATCACTTCGCTCGAGCCAGTGCCAATGATGTGCATGCCAACAATCTTCTCATCCTCTCCGGCACAGATGAGCTTATACTCCGTCGGCTGTAGATTCTTCTCTTGCGCAGGATGGAAGTCGTAGAACATATCCGTAAAGCGAGTATGATAGACTTTGATTTGGTCATCGCCATATTTTCGACGTGCAGCTGGCTCAGTAAGGCCAATGGTGCCAACCTCGGGATGGGAGAATACTACAGTTGGGATATTGGTATAGTCGAGTTTTGCCGTCGATAGATGAGGTCCGCCCGAAGAGTGAGTGCTGCCGAATAACCGATTTGACAAAGCACGACCAGCCGCGATAGCTACGGGAGTCAACTCAGCTTGGCCGGTGACGTCTCCGATGGCATAGATGCCCTCGACTGAGGTGTTTTGGTATTCGTCCACCTCGAGGTGACCTTTCTTCGTCTGCTTTACACCAACCTTGGCTGGATCTAGCTTCTCGATTTCTGGGGCTCGACCAATAGCCCACAGCAACTCATTCACTTCCAAAGCTTCGCCATCGTTACCGACCAGTCTGAGCAGTTTCTCCTTTCCATTGCCTTCCTTCAGGCTGACGACCTCTTTGAATCCCTGATGGTTCTTGTGGATCTTGATGCCAGCATCTTCGTACCGTTGCGTTAGCGTTTCCTGCACCATAGGATCGAAACTCCGTAAGAATGTGTCACCGCGTATGAACATATGCGTCTCCACTCCAATCGCATTCATCACACCAGCAAGTTCGACAGCTATGTAGCCTGCTCCAACGAATGCCATGGTTTTCGGGAGCTCCTCAATAGCGAAGAATCCGTCGCTATCGATGCCGTACTCGGCGCCAGGAATTCCTTCAGGCTTTACTGGGTGTCCACCTGTTGCGATCAAAATCTTGGGGGCGGTATATACAGCCTTGCCGCCATCTGCGAGTTCAACCTCAATCTCCTTTGCGCTTTTGAAGATTGCAGTGCCACGGATCAACTCAATATTCTCCCTATTCCAATTGCGCTCGTATGCTCCATTCAAACCATGGATCTTGGTATCACGGTTCTTTTTGAATTGGGCAAAATTGAATGGTATGTTCGGGGGGATGTCGTAGCCATAATGAACGCCGTCCTTGAGCATCTCCGACACAGACGCAAAATTCCAGGTCATCTTCTTCGGAACGCATCTTACAATACAATGTTAGCATCTGCACGGCTATATTCTCGAGCCGTTGACTTAAAAGACCATGCTCTGTAAGATGGGCTCAAGATTCGCCGCGACTCACCCTACATTCACACAAGTCCCGCCAGACCTACCCTGCTCGATCAGAAGGGTTTTGGCACCGTACCAGCCAGCTGCTCGCCTGGCAGCACCGCTCCCGCCGGAGCCACCGCCTATGACGATAAAATCATACGAGCTGGGTGTTGGGGCCATGGCTCCCGAAGTACTGCTGAAGTGTCTTTGTAGGCCCGTCAGTCGCCGAGAAGCTGGCGCAGGAGGACTGGGGTATGTTTGCCGGAAAGGTCTAGTAAGAGCAATGGTGACTGGATGGCGAAGCATCGCACACGGTGCGATGCTTGATATATAGCTTCACATTGGACTATGCGATTGCCATCGAGCTGCGAGTAAGCCAGCAGTTTGGATCTTGCAGGAGCTTTGTCAGCACAGTGAGGTCTCAGGATTACTCATCAATAATCACATGCAGATTACTAACTACCTTAACCTCGCATACAGACGCGGTGCCAGACTCCAAGGGGTCTAGCTTGATCAGCCTTGCACTCTGGGGTCGGAACCCTGCAGCCGAGGGAGCCAAGACTTTCAGCTGAGACGACATGACTGCGATTCCATAATCACCACCACTCGGGCTGTGTGAGGATTGCCTCAACATGCCCTCCCGCCTTCTCCTCTTCCAATTACAGCCAATAATCAACTTGAGGGAGGATGCTCGTACACGCCCAGAGACTGTCACAGACGCCTGAAAGATCCCATGTTCCACCAACCGCTATTGCTTCCTCATCATGCAGACCCTGTCCTACTAGACGTGCATCTCCTCGCCAGGCCTTTGACAGTTCATGAGCATAGCGATGCAGAGCCTCTAAGTTGACATAACCATCACCCTGTAGTGTCCTATCACCACTTCTACAGGCAGATTTAATGTGACCGCCCATCATGATTCCAATTACTCTTCTTGGCTGTCTCTCCTCCGGTGTATATAGACTCGTAGAATTTCCTCCTAGATCTCCCAATCTCAACATCATCTGTCCCAATCTCCCATCAGTGTTTATTAGTCTACGAGTCCCACCATCCTTGTCTTTACATGCCAAACCAGCCTCCTCCCAATACCTGGCGATCATTCATGGATCTCAACGACGACTCTAAAGCAGAAATCATGGCTCCAGCCACTGGTGGGCACAATGCTCTTTCTCCTACAGACCCGGACAATCCACAGAACTGGCCTCTGCCCAGAAAGCTATACGCTTCTTCTGTTTCGTTTGCATTCGTTTTCGCCATGTATGTCTTCATGCCTGCTACTTATGACTGATTTCGTCTGATTACCGAGCAGGACTTTTGGCCTTACCTCCTATACTGCAGGCGTCACGGGCGTTATGCAAGACTTTGGCACCTCTCAACAAGTCGCCGTTCTAGGCTTTTCGTTACCCATCTTTGGTATCTTCTTCGCGCCCCTCTACACTCCACATCTGAGCGAACGCTATGGTCGAAATCCTGTCTACTTCACCGCAATGCCCCTATTCGCTCTCTTCACTCTGGGAACCGGCCTGGCACAGAACTTCGCAACTATCGCCATCTGTCGTTTCTTAGCTGGCTTCTTTGGTGGTCCCATGGTCGTCCTGATCGAGGGTACTTTCGCCGATATATGGGAGGGCAAAGGTCGAACGGTGACCTATTACTCGTTCTTGACTCTTGCCTCTTTTTGGGGAACTGGTGTGGGCCCTCTCGTTGGTGGGTTTGTTTTCGCATCCAAAGGCTGGCGTTGGCTCCAGTGGGTAACCATCTTCATCTGTATCGCCGCCTATTTATTCGGAGTCGGTGTTCCCGAAACATATGGTCGCGAAATCCTTCGTCAACGAGCCCGTAACCTCGGTATGCCTCCTCCAAAGCTCGCTCCCGCCGAGAGCGGTGTCACCATCGGTGCTATGGCCAGAGTCACGGTTATCGAACCCATCAAGATGCTCGTTACCGATCCGATCACCATCGGCATTAGTCTCTATCTGGGCTTCAACTTCGCAGTCCTCTTCTCTTTCTTTATCTCCATCCCTGTCGTCTTAACGAGCACCTATGGCTTCACAGTTCAACAAGTCGGCATTGCCTTCAACGCTGCTCTGGCTGGCGCCCTTCTCGCAGCCGTCACCTCCATCCTCCTCGACACCCTCAGCTTCCGGTTCTTCGCCGGCCGCAGTGAGAACGGCATCCCTGCACTCGAATACCGTCTCCTATCCGCGATGATTGGCGGCTCTGGCATCATCGCATCGCTCTTCTGGATTGCATGGACTGCCGACCCCGCCTTCCACTTCCTATCCCCCATTTTTGGAACACTCCTCTACGTCTGGGGTAACATGTCTGTTCTCATCTCCGCCATCTCCTACCTTTTCGATGCGTACCCACCACGTGGCACCCTTGCGGCTCTTACAACCGCGGCCTGCTTCCGTCTTGCGCTTGCTGGC
This sequence comes from Physcia stellaris, assembly GCA_018902385.1. Classification (NCBI taxonomy): domain Eukaryota; kingdom Fungi; phylum Ascomycota; class Lecanoromycetes; order Caliciales; family Physciaceae; genus Physcia; species Physcia stellaris. The sequence continues at coordinate 475,934 of JABSSW010000033.1, read as the reverse complement.
GTCGTGCCGCTTGTCATTATCCAGATGATCTTGGGACTTACTGGTGCGTGGGCATACAGCACTTTTGGCTTCATCGCTGCTGCGATGGCACCTCTTCCATGGTTGCTGTTCAAATTCGGACCCACGCTCAGGGCGCACAGCAAGTACGGCCCCGGAGCGATGGCCATGCAGAGCAAGATGATGGGACATGAGATGATGAGTCAGGGGGTTAAGGAGGAAATGCACACGGGTGACATGACTTCGGGACACAGCAGTGTTTGATCATTGGGTGTGTTCTGGGATAATAGTTCCACGGCGCAGCGGATATACCTCAATTATTAGGAGCGTTCTGTTCTTCGTGTTGACCAAGGGGTTTGGGTCCTTTGGCTTTCTGGACATATTTTCATGTATTTGGTGTAATCAAGATAAACACTTTAAACTACATGTATAATTACAACAATAAAAGCATTGGGCTGCAACAACAAAGCTTGTGTTCATGAGTGGACCGTCGATTTATGGAAAAGCTATCTATTGTCTCAATACGTTGTTTGAAGATATCCAAGTGCTGAGCGACAAGTCTCACCCTTTGTCCTAGTGTTCGTCCAACTATCGCGTTCAACGACTTTGCAAAGAGTCTCTTCTCGTACCGATCAAAGTCTATGCTCTGTTTCTTTCCTGTGTGTTGGGTCTGAAGGTATCTGTCTCCGTTCTTAGCAGAAAACAGTGAGACGGGGGTCTAGGATCGGAATCGTCAATAATATCTCCCCCCAATGAAATGAACCTCGTCCCCAAACGGGTGTACTTATACTGCGCGGCGCTAGACAGATCCAATTTTGAGTCAAGCTATACAAAGTTAGGAGGCACTCGTCCTGAATGGTCATTCTCTAACCAAGCTTTTCCGTAAGCTATACCTATCAATACAGAAAGAAGGCAAAACGCCTGCTGATGCATTTCGAGACGAATGGCATCCCCACCCCCTTCTCAACCTCCAACTCCGCGCTAAAAACAAAGTTCAACATTAAGACAAGGTGCGCTGTGTTCCAAAAGGCCTTCAATGTCTGGGAAGAACCTCTATTTGGAGATACAGACCTGATCCCCGTAACCAAAAAGGCTAAATATTCGCCCCGAACGAAATTGATACCCAAACGCGCTCGACATGTGCTCCCTAACTCGGGCGCAAAGGTCGCCGTTCTTCCATACGCTCTTGCAAACATTGTGCTCCATACTTTTCCAAATCAGTGGCTCCGGATCAATGTTCAGCTTCCGCATATCCTCGATGTTGAAGATCCGCCGATGTTCCTTCAGGTGCCGATTGATTGAAGAGTCCTCCCGCTCCAGGAAGCTAAGCTCTACCGGTTCGTGTTTATCGGATGAACAGCCTATGCAGAGGAATTCTCGTGGGCTCCACTTGATGATGTTTGAATGGAGGAACATGGGCTCGTACTCTTTCTGGTTTGACGGATCGGCTTGGAGCATGCCAATTCCCTCGACTGTTCCGTTGACGAAGAGGGTCTTCAGACCCTGTGAGATCATATAATAGTCTTCATACAACGCTTTCAAGGCGATTGGGAAGGTATCCTTGTCACCCCAACCAGCCCAGCCCTGCGTTATGAGCGTGTAGTAATACTGAGGACCGTAGTAATTATAGTATGTCGCCAGACAAAGGGACTAACAGTCATCAGCACAGTAATCCCAGGCGTGTAGTATGTTCCACGTTCTACCTTCCAATGTCGTTTCTTATCCCAGACTATTTGACCCGATTCCACCGTCTGTTCCGGCCTGAACTTTTCCGATTCTTGCTCTGTCAGGCCCACCACGTAAGGGAGTATCGGCATTCCGGTATGCTTCCAGTAGTCGGGCCATAACACAGCCCCTGTATCTACGAAGCTCTTTGATTCAAAGACTTTGTCTGGATTCCTGACCGGTACGTTGTCGGCATCCAGAAACAGAATCTGTTCGAAAGATGAGAACAACATTGTAAGGATCTTGAACTGGTACCCGTTCTTCAGGAATTCGACATCGATGTAGTCGCTCAATCTTCGGCATACCATGCCTTCTTTCGCTAATTCCTTGCACCAACCTTTCTTCTCCTCTGTTTTGTCCTTCATCCAGACTTCGACAGGCAGGCTGCTGCCTGTCTCCCTGATCATGCCTAGTCCCGTCGCAGCGTATCCATTGTAACGCCCGCCGGCCAGCATGATGATGCCGCGGCCATTGAAGGTATTGAGAGGATATTCAGGAAGTTCGTTCACTACCAAAGCATGCTTTTCACGTGTCCTTCTCCCGTCTTCTTTGGAGACAAGGGTGTGGTTTCTGATGGCTTCTACAGCTGGAAAGACCTTGTTGTCGCCAAACGGCTCATGGGGTAAGCTCCCTGGCACCGGTGCATAGGCCTTGAAAGTAGTCTCGAGTGAAAGCCATATTCTTGATATAGACTTGGTGTCAGGGGTATCGGGTAGGGTGACCGAGTATGAAGACAGATGCCTGGATGACTCGCAAGTGGGCGCTTGGGAGGAAGCTGGAAATAATAACAATGCCAGATACGGCCATGTTAGGTACAGAAGAGCCAACCATGCGAGGAAGGTTGCTATCCCGCGGGGCGATCCTACATCGGGGCCGTCAACACAGATGCCAGTCAAAAAAGAGTTGGATATGGCACCACCTTTGAACAGCATGCGTCGTATATCACTGCTGATGGAATGCGATGAGGACGTGTGTGAATGCTTTCGTCCATAGGTATTCATTGCTGCGCTACTGGGTTCAGTTGGGGTATACAAGGTGTATGCTTCTCCATGACTAATGTATCACCCAAAGAAGGCAGGCCTCTGTCCAGTTCCAGGAGATGGTGGATGGTACATGTAAGATGTGCCAAGTTGCGCCGCAACGCAGCCCCGGTTGCGGGAAGCCACAAACGAGGAGACGCTAGCAGGTCGCAAAGCGATGAGAGAAGTGCCACCCTCGCAGGCATGATAGGCGCCATGATTCTGATAATTGTATTCCTTAATTAGAGTGTCCTCGGTAAGGTATTCTCACGTGCCCAGACTGCAGTAAATTTTCAAGTAAATAAGATTTAATATTGACATTCTATAATTACATACAGGTGCGGATATGTTTGGAAGGTACCTTGATCTAAGGCGGGGAATCCTTGGCATCAACCCCTTGGTGGCCTACTCTCGTATCAGCCTCCAATTGTGAATGGAACGATACGGAAGAAGTACGGTAGTCATACCGAACCGGGTACCAGACAGTCCCCCCCCAAGACAGGCCCAGGCATGCTCAAGTGCTTGATGACTTCCTTAGATGCTTCTGACTCCAAGTATAGTCAGTTCAATGCCGGCATCAAACCGCCATGATCTTACTTTCTGATTTCCAGCAGAGATTATTGCATCTTTCCTGTCGTCCATTTGCTTTCCTTCACAATCATGTCGGAACGTGAGGCTTCTGTCGAGCACCTTCCTAGCGAACGAAAGTTCTTCAGTAAGCACAAATGGCGAGGCAAACTTTTCACAGGCGAGGATAAAATCGCCAAGAGTCACAATGACCCTCTGCAACCCGCGGATGACCTTGTCGACTTTCTCCAGGGACCAGCTAAAAGCAGAAGTGATACTGCGCAGACCGTCCGGTCCGAATCACGCACTGGAGCTCCTGATGCTAGGACGCCCTCCGTATCCAATACTAACAGCCTGATAAGTAGCCATGCAGGCTACCAAAAGCGGAAAGACCCACGAAGAAAAGGCCTCCGCGTAGCTTTTGACTCGGCCCCACCAGATATCATTGGTGAAGGGGGCGACGAGGCGGAAATACCTTCAATCAACGTAGCGCAATCAACGTCAAGAGCCCAGTCTCTGAGGCAATCGCAAGCCCCTGCCTCGAAGCTTTACACCAGGAGAAGCTCACCACCGCCTCAAATAGACCTAGTGGTAGGTCAAGAGGCGAGGGATGTTTCTCCTGTCGATGATAAAGACGAACCTCCTCCCTTGCAGAGACGTTCAACGGGTTTCCATGACAGTCAGCAAGCGAGTGCTAGCCACGAAGCCCCGACAGCCCGTGATGCTGCCAATACCGCACCGATTCAACGACAGAAATGGATCTTGAGTCCTAATGATTCGGAGGCCTTTGCAGCCATGTACGCCGAGTACAGTAATGGACCTCCTTCATCTCCGCATGTAGTCGTAGATCAATTTTCGGACCAGCCTGAAAGGGAACCTTTGATTCACAGAGAAGATATCGAAAACCTTCGAGATCATTCTTACCTGAAGGCTTCCTCTCCAGAATTCGATCCACCGTCTGGGAATTCTTTGACCCCTATCCCGTCACCGCGACCATTCAGCAGTCTAGATAACCCCCCCGCGGATTATGATTTCCCGGCCACCAACTCGTCCAAACCATCGGACATCCGGCCCCAGAGAACGGAACAATTGAATGGAGCCCGTACTGAGGGCGAAAAGCAGTTTTCTGGTCAACCAAGACTGAACCCCACAATGACAAGCCCACCATTAGCCAATTCACTATCAACCAATCCGCCACTGAAGGCGCCCCAGAAAAGTTTACGGTCCGTGGCCAAAAACTTCGCTGAAGACGCCCTGAATGAATTCACCACCCGTGTCCAACGGTTTTACGGAATTTTTCGACTTGGTGCAAACCCAAATAAATCTTTACAGAATGTGTCTTTCGAAGACTGGATCCGCGTGGGCGCCTGGTGGTTTCTTAAAGGTAGAAGTGAGCTCGAGAATGCGGTACGTAGAAGGCCAGGGGTCCGTGATCGCACAGTCGAAGATGAAGAAAAAGAGGTACCTACTGGTCTAAAGCAAGCTTATTTGAATCTTGCAAAATCCTCTTGGATATTAGCAGATGTCACCATTGACCATGTTGAATTACGAAAATATGGGAGTGGAAGTATGACTTCGTTGCTAGCTATCACCAAGAGCTTTGGAGACTCCAAAATCGCAGACCTCATCGAAGTACATCTTGCCATCACTGCCAGCCTGCGCGCTTTGACCATGTCAATGAAAAGAAATGGCAAGATGCCGCCTCCTGATTTCGAAGCCCAAGGACTTGACACACGGGTATGGATTGAAACCCCACGATTCGCTTCTAAGGTTGCATCGCTACTTCACGGCGCTTCTTCAAGAAGTCTCCTAGAAGATGGATCCAATGGTCCCAGCGGTACTTTTCCGTTCCCAATAGGGGATACAAAAAGCCATTTTAATTACGGCAGTATGTTTGTTGATGTCACGCTAAGATCCTCAGACGATCCAGTGCAGGGGGTGCATATGCCTTGCGGAATATCGGTTCTACGCCAGAAGAGTGAGCGAGATTTAGAAGTAGTCCTAGCAAGCCAGGACGGAAAAGTCAATCTCAAGATCCAGTCCAATAGGCGAGGGGGACAAACTTGGAGGGATGTGCATTGGAGAATAGATGCTTACTGCATGGTATTGAGATTGTCAGACGGCCTCGAACTGGATATCCAATTCCAGGAAAGCAGCTTTCGGACGCTATGGGGAATCTACGACTTCGCGCGGAAGATTCGTAAAAGTTTGGAAGCAACAGAGGAAGAAGAAATTGTCTTTAAATCCACTGTCAAATGTGTGCATTATGTTGACACTCCCGATGCAAAAGCATTCCCCGTCGATCCAGTCCAACGCTGCGACGTATTGTTGTTTGAACAATCTCACCCTAGCAGATGGTTCGGGACAACGAAGGTTCCACAGCGGGCACCGTCTCGCTGTTGTGACTCCACCGAGCGGCAAGACTTTGAACAGTATCAGCCAACATCTTGGCAAACAGGTACCAATCTTGTTCAATTATGTCCGTGGTGATGATGGAGGGCCAGCAATTCTCCTCAAGCACAGCGCTGCGGGCTCCACTATTGTCATCACCTTTAATGATCCTGCAGAACGCGAGCATTTTCTGTCTCGGCTCAATGGAACCTTCGTGAAAGAGGAGGAACTATGCAATGAAAATATATCTTTACAACAAATGCTTATCTACGACTCTGTCGGCGACAACTCTCAAATGGAAAAGGATAGCTTTGTGAATAATTTGCGCTGGGATAAACTCAGAGTCGTCAACAGGCGACCAGAATACTGTGAAAATGGCATAAGCAAGACCATCCTGTCGGATAATTTACGTCTCTGGGTACATTGCGAAGCAGGCACCTTGGTGGACCGGATCAATCTTGGTTAGATGGCTCTAGAAAGATAGCATTATGTTCTAGCTAATATTTTGTAGGGCCTGGCGAGCTCCAACTGTGTCTCAGCACAGATCTACCGGCACAAATCACGCTATTGCGGCCTCCTCAGCAAGACATGTCTGTCACTTTTGAGAGCAATAAGATATCAACAAGCAAGGCTAAAGCTCTAAGTGAATCAGTGAGAGGTATGAGCCTTCAACCGACTTTGCGGGTTTACCATTTTACCAAGTTGCAAGGTAAGGACCAAAACTCCCTAGATTTCAAGGTCATCTGACATGAGTACATCAGACCTTCATCTTTTCCAGAGGAGGATCACAGGCTTCTCTGTATTATATGATGGGTATGTCTTCCCTTCAAATCCTGAGTAGTACTGATCTGAGAACGATTCTCAGCTTTGCATCGAATTTCTCTATCTCGCGAAGACGGATGGTAGTCCCCATTCACAAAAAGTGGGAAGCAAGTGTGGCACGACTGCAAATAGTCCAGCTCGACAAGGTTCTTCAACTTGTCGCATATTTCAAGGACTTCCCTTACGGTACCTGCATGAATTTTGTCCTTAAGACTACCGACAATTTCGAATCACTTACCCGCTCGGAGCATTACTGTATGAGGATTGTGGACGCCAAATTTGCGTTGCCAAAGCGGTCGACAGAAAAAAACCACAATTTCATATGCTTAGACATGCCTGAGTACGCAAGCGAACATGATGATATTACTATAGCTTTTGAGAGCGAAGCAGGTGAGCATCACATTAATATTGACAAGTCATACCGCTGACGAAAACGAGAACGAGACAAGTTTGGAGCCCTACTACCTGCTCCAGTCAGCAAATTCTCGCGATTGGGATCCCTCAGAAAGTGACCTGGGCTAATCATCTGGTTGCTTAAGATTTACCAGACTCGGATGCATTCTTCTAGACTTTCTCACATGCTTTGGTGGCATTGATTGATTTTCAAGATACCACGGTATGCATCTCTACGGGCTTTGTTGCTTAGGTGTTTTCCAGGTACCATGCTCCTTGCGGTGGTGGTTCAACAAATCAGAGCATGCCGGCCTTGCAGACTCGAAAGGACTGATGACTGCATGTAAACTTACCTCCAAGCCTTTACTACTGCTTCTAATTTACTCCGCTTCGTTTTCAAGTAGGCAGCTTGCGGAACCATTTCCGACCATCTCAGGCCGACTGGCTTTTACTATCGTACCCCTCACATTGCCCGCCCGACTGGGTCATAATTTCATGATTTGACAGAAGAATTGGGATCTTTGAAATCAATGCCTGACTTCAACGGCAACAAGGAAGCCTCACGGCCTGGTGTCGCAGATCACGCTGCTTCCACACTGGCCTTACATGCTGACGATCACCTGAATCGCAATACGGACGTCGCCCCACCCGTTCATCTTTCGACTACCTTCCGTTATGCGCCGGATCCCAGTGATCTGGTTCCGGCGGCAGCGCAGGACCATACGGTCCCGACGGATGCCCACGTCTACTCTCGTGAAACGGCACCAAACACTACTCGCCTTGAAGCCCTTCTGAAACCCCTCCTTTCCGCGCCATGCTTGACCTATTCTTCCGGGCTTGCAGCTCTACACGCCTTCTATGTCTTCTTAAGGCCAGACCGCGTTTCCGTGGGTGCTGGCTACCACGGCTCACGTGGCGTCCTCGGTTTGCATGAGAAGCTCCACGGCATGAAGGTACTTCCCCTCGACTGTCCCGCCGAAGAACTTCAGAAGGGCGATGTAATCCACCTCGAAACGCCCGTCAACCCTACAGGAGAAGCGCGTCATATTGCTACCTACGCAGAAAAAGCGCACAGCAGGGGTGCAATATTGATAGTCGATGCAACTTTCGGACCGCCAGGCTTGCAAGAGCCATTTCAGTGGGGTGCGGATGTGGTGATGCATAGCGGGACGAAGTATATCGGTGGTCATAGCGATATACTGATGGGTGTACTATCTACTAGGAGAGAGGACTGGTTAGTTGGTTTGAGGCAAGAGAGAGTCTACCTCGGAAGTGTGATGGGTAGCCTTGAGGGATGGCTTGGGCTGAGGAGCTTGAGAACGTTGACGTTGAGGGTAAAAACGCACAGTGAAACGGCAGGAAGGCTAGTGAATTGGCTAGATGTGTGTCTGAAGGGGAGAGCTGAAAGACAGGATGAAGTGGAGGCTGTAAGGGGTGTAGTTGAGAAGGTGCAACACGCCAGTCTCCAGCATGAGGACATGGAGTGGCTAAAAAAGCAAATGCCAAACGGGTTTGGTCCTGTTTTTGCAATCTGGATGAAGGAAGAGGCGCTTGCTAGGCAACTACCAAGCAAGCTAGAGCTATTTGCGCATGCTACAAGCTTAGGGGGTGTGGAAAGTTTGATTGAATGGAGAGCGATGAGTGACAAAAATGTTGATAGGAGGCTAGTCAGGGTTAGTGTCGGTTTAGAGGGCTGGGACGATCTGAAGAAGGACTTCATGGCAGCTTTTCGACGCCTAAAGGAGTAAAAGAAACCGCATGGAGGACAGTCTGCAGCTATCCCCGATCCTTGGCGGAGTTTTCAGAGACAGTGATATCGACAGTGCCGGAGGTCTGAAGATAAGCTCCTCCCTGTTGAATCATTGTCGGTCAATGGCAAAGTACTCAGATGCTGTCTTCCTCATCTGTTATTGGGCCACCGATCGTGGGTAAATGTCTGACAACCGTGGCTCGAAAGGGGGATTTTGTCTAGAGTTCTCAGGGAAACACATCATTAGAAAGGATACTCAGAGGGTATCATTAGTTATCTTATCCAAGGATCATTAAAGGCAAAGGAATTCGATCAAGCAATCCTTGTACTGGGATCAAATCAGAGGATGTCCAAAACCATATCCCATCATCTTTCCAACCCATCGGCTGTTGCTTGGATCGAATCATGAAAAGTCTAGTGGTTTCAAGGATTGTCCATGTTTGTACAGGCTCTCAGCTCAACATTCATTATAGGATCAATGAGACCGTGTTCTTGTCTGAATCATTGTCAAAGGTCAGATATACAAAGGAAGCATACCACAGAAGTCTCTCGAGGTCTAAACACCATGCAATTTTTGATCGCCAAGAAGCGAAGGAACCTGAAGTGTCTCGATTCCTGGTCGAAGAGTGCCAAGACTGCTTTGTCAGCAATCTGGTGCACTGGCTCGACTGGCTACTAAGAATTTTGTAAACCCAAGCTCGATGTTACTCCAGCTCTTACTAAAGTTTTTCCGGCACAACCAATTTCCAAGGGACCCGACGTAATACGGAGACAATCATTCTTCGAGTCCTCACTCTATAGCACTCCATCTTTCCACCGTCATTATGGCAAACTACCTCGCCTCCATCTTTGGGACAGAACAAGATAAAGTGAATTGCTCTTTCTACTACAAAATCGGTGCATGCCGCCATGGTGACCGCTGCTCAAGGAAACACGTCAAACCCTCTTACTCGCAAACAATTCTGCTTCCAAATCTCTATCAGAATCCTGCATATGACCCCAAGAACAAGATGAACCCTAGTCAATTGCAAAACCATTTCGACGCGTTCTACGAAGACTTTTGGTGCGAAATGTGCAAGTACGGCGAACCGGAAGAGGTGGTTGTTTGCGACAACAACAATGACCGTAAGCTTGCTCCTTTATCAGATACAATCCTTTTGCCTATCAGACGATGAGGCTAACGGACACCAGATCTAATCGGCAACGTCTATGCCCGCTTCAAATACGAAGACTCCGCTCAAACCGCATGCGACGCCCTCAACAGCCGCTGGTACGCTGCGCGCCCAATATATTGCGAGCTGTCACCGGTGACCGACTTCCGAGAAGCATGCTGTAGGCTCAACAGCGGAGAAGGGTGCGTGAGGGGCGGGTTCTGCAATTTCATCCATAGAAAGGAGCCAAGTCCGGAATTGGAACGGGAGCTAGAGCTGGGGACGAAGAAATGGCTGAGGGCTAGAGGGAGGGATGAGAGAAGCATGACGAGGAGTCCGAGCCCTGAGCCTACGAGGAAGAGATATTGATCACTGGATGCTTGTGAGATGCGGCGAGGCTTCCTGCGATAATTGGCGCGCGAAGCATCAATTCTTGCCCACGCGGACTCTCCTGCCGATCGCGTGGCCTGCAGCATTTACCATGGACCTTAAATGTCATTCATAGCGTGGCGTTAGGCTACCCTACAGGCGGGATTCCGAAAATGAGGCCATGGAAAAGTATTTGCTGATCAAGGTTAACACATCATTGTGTGAAATGATGTTGGTATTTGTGTGAGTCTGTGCCCCAGGCCTCGAGCTTCTCTCCAAGAAGCGAAGCGAAGCTCATCCAATTACCCTAGCGCCTAGATAGTCAAATCCAAAAATTCGCAGAGTGGTATCCAAAACAAACATGCTCAGTGTGCGCTCCTGGAAGCAGTCCCTGCTCTCAGTGGACGACCGGAGCGCCAATTGCTCGGTCCCAAATTGTGACTGATAACACCTCAAATGCTGCCATGCTTGAAACACCCAATGTCCCTCATGCATACCGTGCCTTCATATTGCTCTCACCAAGAGAGAGCATGCCAGTTGTCGTCAAGGAAAGGTGAGCCTCTCCCCATTTTGGAACCAAGAATGCCTTTCCAGCCAGACAATGATCACCACGAGTACGGTGACCAATATGGCGAAAACTAGAGAGCAGACCAACATCCGGGTTCGGTTCTTCTTCCGTTTGTCGGCTTGTCGTTCCAGCCATGACTCACTGCACAGTTCTCATCAGCAATGGGTCTTGTGTCTCGGTGGGGTGATGGGTCTAGAAAGGGACTCGTACGAATGCTTTAACTCGGGCCGCTGTCTTGTATGTGCGTTCACCCATTCCGTGTTGGGCTGATTGTACGTGGAGATCTCTTCAAGATGGACTGCCTTTGAAAAGCGTTTCCAGAAGCCAGGGTCTTGGACAGTCATGGCTAGCTGCAAGCAAGTAGTGTGCAGTGAACTGGTAATAATAGCTCTGAATAGGAAAGGATGTCCTTTGACTGGGGGAATGAAGCCTTTCGCCTCGGATTCTCGTCCGGAGGCTTGTCCGCAGGGGCTGAGAAGGGTTCGTGAGAAGTTCGGTGGCAAGGATGACTACTGAAGTGAACAGTTCTGTGACGGAGGACTGTGATAACCTCAAAGCCGTGAGTGGCGGCTTTGAGGAGAAAGCTGACAAACGGAAAAGTAGGCCGAGAGAGAAAGGCCAAAAGGGGATATGGACAGCCTCATGATTTCATGTCGAGAACGAAACAAGCGCGGGGACGATTGTGAGTAAAACATGCAACAGCTACGAAGATCAGAGGAAATTCATTGCACGAATTTATTAGAGAGATGAACGGGAATGGACATAGGAGAGCGTATGAGTTGTCCACATTGCATTTTTGATGTAATGCCGGGCAAATATCAACGGCGCGCATGTCGCGTGTAGCATTCCACGGCATGCGTGGGATCGACCGTTTTCGAGCCAATCGTTTCATCGTTGATTCCGCAGTGGAGCTATCTTGACGATTGACGACACCGGCGCATGTAGGTGGATCGACGAACGTGGAGGGCCTGTCGATTCTGCATGTAGGAGGTGGAGCGGGAACCAGATTATCATGAAAGACTGAGGGACGAGTGGTAGAGTATATCATTAGTATTGCCGTTTAAGGCTGCTTCCCGCCCTTTCAAACCATTGTTTAGCTCAGCTGGATACAAATCTGGGATGAGTCGCTCGCAAGAGTGGATCTGAAACGATCCAGGTGGGTCCTTGAGCACACGCAATTTTGGGGACCTGAGAAAAGCTGTGAATACATGTTTGTCGAGATTAAATTCTATGGAAGGATATCCTTCTTGATCCGACTTTGAGGGTGCCATAGAACATTTCGGGTCTTGGTTTGAGCTAATCAACCTGACCTGTGGAGGAGACCTACTTCTGGTCGGGATCTCGGTAATGGTAGTCACCAATCTTCTTCATATTGTTCAAGTTGTTGACGTTTGACTACCGAATACCTTAATTCAGGCGGATGGTAAATAAAGTGTTCCTGTGATGTTGCGTTTGGGTTACCTCATTTGAAAATGCAGTAAGTTGGGAGAGCTCCTTCGAAAGGAAAACTGCAAACAGTGATCTTGGTCTTTTTTCGTGTCTTCGTATTGCGGTCTTCTGTTCAACAGTAGCAAATGCCCATCGGTGAAGGATAATCAGACAGATCTCTCAGTCGTACCACGAGCAGGGACAACATTCGCTATCTACATGTGACTTTCCATTAGTGGACCTTCCAGACATGCAGGTGATACCTCGTAGTCCGGACATTCATCTGTCTCGCTGATCCCCTGTCAGCATGCACAGTAGTCTTCCCTTGCTTGGTTCTTTTTTCTTTATGCAAAGTGCGCCGAGGTGATGCAACCCCCCAGCGAGCCTCGGGCAGATGTGGTGGGTTCCATAAACTTCCAGTCCGCATAAAGGTGAAGATGATACGTACTGATATAGTACATCAAACTTTGAATGAACGATAGACTACGGATGATAAGGTTATTGTAGTAGATAGACTTCCAATCTGTGGCTAGGCTGATAAGGACCCGATCCATGACCCCGGTTATATGCATCCTTGCTCAGATTCGACCAATCCATCGCTTACAACAGCACACAGTTTGAGCCAATGGGTCAACACTTTTGCGGAGTGAATGAGAGACAGAAGAGACTAGTGAGGTGCGTAAGTTCATCCCTTCTTGGTGTAAAGACGACTTGCTGCAGGGGTATAAGCTTCATTCTTTTGATTGGTATGATACTATATAGTCGTACTGTCTTCCGAGCAACACGTTGTCTCATTACCTGCTAGAGTAGTCTTCTGCCATGAACGCTTTAATCGGCATTATCACTACCTAATCAAATACCTCTAAAATCGCCAAGTCAGATACACCTCCACAATGTCCCAACATCCCGAAGTAGGAGTCTCTGAACCTTTGTCAGGAGCCGAGAAACTTCCCTATTGGCATGTCAACGTCCCTGAGACGAAAAGGGAACAGAAATGCCCCGAGTTCCTCAGAGACATAAGTGATAGGCACAAAGACATGATCAGTGTCCCTTCAGACGAATATCAGTATCAGACCTGGGAAGAGATCAAGGACCTGATAGGTTGGTCATATGGATCTTGCATGCACATGCATCTACTGACCGCTTAAGATACGGACGGCATCGACCAATTCCGCAGAGCACCTGCTGACCACCGACGATACTTGGCTTGGAGGTATTACCTTGAGCATGCATACGGTTCCCTTGAGACTTTCATGCAAAACCGGCGTCTCAAGTGGACTGATCTGACCGCCAAGGGACCCCCATTTACGGACCCAGGTAACTCCACCACCGACCGAGACGAGGGGTGCATACCCTCATCATGATGACTCGCTAATGCTAAAAATATGCAGCGGATATCAAGATCATCTACAACGATTGGCCTTATGGTTTCGATTCTCGCATCGTCCACCTCTGCATATGGACGAAATTCGTGTTGAAGGACGACGTGAACACCAAACGTCTGACGCCCGAGGCTAGAGAGGAGATCGATGACTATGTGGAGAAGGTCTTCCGGAGCAGGATTCCGACCGATCGGGTCCGCTGGTTTAAGAATTGGGACACTTTGAAGTCCATACATGGAATGGAACATTTTCACGTCCTATTGTTTGATCCAGACACGGAGTTCATTAATGAGATAACGAACAACGATGCACCATTGAGCCTTGTCACAATCTGAACTGTATTTAAGGGGATTCTGGTCGTAGAATGGGAGATTTCTTGGACGACTGAGCCGATGAGAGCTATCACGGCAGAAAGAGATGCACACTCAGGATATAGCCCGACTTCACGGTTCTCGGAGGTTTCTCAATAGAGCATTTATTTTCGGTCATTGTTGATCAATAAGGGTAGTCTCGCAAGCATACAGTACTTTTCATAAGAAAGATTCCGACGTGGGCATCTGCCAATAGGATTTTAATAACCCATGGTCTGGTGTGGTGCTATCCTGCCTCCCATGCATCGCCACCGATACACCCAATATGATGATACCCTTACCCGTGTTTGGCACAAAGAAAATACAGACGGCATGAAGACGGTATGAAAATGACTTGACATGAAGAAACCATCATCTGCTGCTTCCGCCCCAAGTCGGGTAACCGTAGACCTGTCGGTGTATCCTAAGGAATAGCACCACTGACTACTACCAGACCATGGGATAGACAGCTCTGAAAATAGAAGGACCAGATCGTATCACCGAGTGATTTGCATGTGCCTAATGGTTCAGACGGGCTGTAAGCGGGATTCATGAGTCTATCAATCGAGTAATCACCAAGCCTGGTGCCCCTGAGGTTTGGGCTTGGCGCTCGCGTGGGCTGCGGGAAAAGTGACGCAGTTTAGCGAAGCATTTCGGCAGCCTGAGCCTGGATTCACTGCATGACTTTCTTGACACTGCCACCAGACCTGAAGGCCTCGTGCTGATGCCAACTCAATTCCCTGTTTGCCCTGCTAAGACGGCCTTCTACAGGAGTCCTCAATCCTTATCCTTATGCACCCTCCGAACCCGACAACGTTCCTAAAAGCGGTGAGAGAGACTGTATTATTTCAATATGCCCCTCGGTCACGGTCACAGTCACCGGCGCATGTCGCTAAAGTGTATGTTGTCCCATCATTATTCTACGCTGCATATTGCTACAATCAGCTATCCAGGGCCCTGACTTGTGCTTTTCAGCAGGACATTCTGGCGATGAAACTAGGTCTGACAGTGTAGGCGGGGATGAGACAGGTAGGCGCTTGCGAGCTGCGTATACAGAGTAGCCTCAACTGACGTTTATGACAGTGGTGGAAGGAGAGGAGGGTAATGGTCAGTTAGTTCAGCCAATATTTGGCATCGGGCGTGCAAGCTGGCATACTGACATTGCTGCCGCTCGATCATAGTCCTCTCTCATATCATTTCTCAACTCAAACCTGGCGCGGACCTCAGTAAAGTTGTCCTTCCAACCTTTATACTGGAACCTAGATCGATGCTGGAAAGAATCACAAAGTATAGGCGTGGAATGAATTGGCTACGCTAGGACGGACTAATGACTACTTCTAGTTTCATGGCACATCCTGAGAATCTTCTCCCAATCTCAGAAATCGATGACCCTGTCCAGAGATTTATATCGGTTGTCAAATTCTATCTTAGCGGCTGGCATATCAGACCTCCGTAAGAGAGCTTGCATGGATGAAACCATCCTCACAATGGCAGCTAAGAAATTGTCTAGGGGCGTAAAGAAACCCTTGAATCCTATACTTGGCGAGACGTTCACATGTTACTGGGATTATCCTGACCATACTCGAGGCTACTACATATCGGAGCAGACTTCACACCACCCTCCTAAATCAAGTTACTTCTACATGGCTCCTGAGCACAACATAAGAATCGACGGAGCATTAAAGCCACGCAGCAAATTCTTGGGAAATTCTGCAGCAAGCATGATGGAAGGTGTGGGGGTTTTGCGACTCATGAACAGGGGTAACAGAAAGGGTGGGGAGAGATAGTATGCTACCCCTGAGGATGTGTAGGAGAGAAGGACGCTGACTCGGATGCGCCACGTAGTTTCTGCACCCAGCCCAATATGTACGCTCGAGGTATACTTTTCGGTAAAATGAAGTATGAGCTGGGAGATCATAGCTACGTCCGATGTCCAGAAACCGGACTTATTGCAGATGTAGAGTTCAAAACCAAAGGCTATTTTGGTGGGACATACAATGCAATCGGAGGTGTTGTACGAAACGAGAAGACCGGAGAAACCTTATACGAGTTATCTGGTATGTGGAGTGGGGAGATGATTGCAAAGAACGTCACGGTAGGTGGTTCGGGTACGTTATTCCAAGGTTATGAGAAGAACGCTCATCTGTTCACAGACAGGTCAGAAAGAAGTACTATTTGACGCAACTAATGCCAAACATTCACCTCCTCAAGTCCGTCCGATGGAGGAACAGGACGAGCGTGAATCTCAAAAACTTTGGCATTCCACCGCCATAGCTGTCAAAGACCGGAATCATGTTCTTGCAACCGACGAGAAGACGAAGATTGAAGACCGCCAAAGAGAAGAAACAGCCAAGCGAGCGGAGCTGGGCCAGGAATGGCAACCGAAGCTTTTCAGGAAGGTTCAGGGTGGTCCAGGTGGCTCCGAGGAAGGCGAAGAAGACCTAGATTGGATATTGAACGCTCAGATGTATGTTTCAAATGCCAGAAAGCGCTATAGATCACTAATGTGCTTGTAGCGACGGACCTACGCCCGAAGCGAAGGTAAAACAAATACTTGCAATAGCACCTATACTTCCTGGACAGACCTCATCACAGAGCCAGCCTCCACAGCAGTCTAACGGTTTGACTTCTCAACCATCCAAAGCATCCTCTCATGCACCCCCTCAGCACCAGCAACCGCAAACCACGAGTGACCTCATCGACTTCGGTCAGGCGTCAGGCCCGTCGGAAGTACTGCCGCAGCAGCAGCAGCATTCCCCAAATCAAAACCTCGTTCAATCACAGCACATGCCACAGGGACTTCAAGAGCCCATGGAGTCAGATATGGGTACTCCTCTCAAGAGGCAAGATACCCTTACGAAAGAAGTTGATGAGTTTGTGGATGCCGAGCCATGAAAAATCTTTAAGGTATGAGAAAGCCCCTTGAGCATATCGAGATTAAAAGCGAGTATGAACCTTTGCATCTAATTTTGATGATTTGATGATTATGATATTGCATCAGCTGGCGTAAGTACATCTTGCGGATACTCTGTTCAAATTATCTTTCTCTCTCCACTACTCAATAACAAGTAAGCAAAGGCCCATACGGGCCATGCTAATTACAGAGATGAGTACGCTTAATCGCGGTATATGAAGCTCTAGACAGCCTTTCAAAAAACCCCCTTGGCAACCGCTGCTTCTACACCCAATCTCTGTTGCCCTCTTTTAACACTAAAAATGTTAGACTGTACATGTTACGTCTGCACTGTCTTCAAATACCACTTCAAGAGATGCGTAGCCCTACTTTCCCATATTCTGCCTACATTCCGGACAGAACCATGCACCTTTAGGCTCCTCCTTTATCCCTACACATTTCCAATGAAACCACTCATATGGACAGTCATCGTTATCACATGCAACCATATCCCCGGAACTAACTTGCCGGCATGTGCAATACTTCGTCGTATCCTCGGTTTCCGTATTGGCCCCTATCTCGCCGTCGACATCGATATCCATACCTTCACCGTCTGAGCCCTCCCCTTCGCCTTCAACGACGCCATCGAGTTCTGATATCGAAGCCGAATCAGACATTGGCGTTGAGGCTTTGAGGCCTGATTTTCGATTTCCGGAGTGTAGGCGACGCCGATGTGCAGAGGATGACGAAAGCTTCTTGGTCGGATTCAGATGCCCAATCCGCTGATGAGGAGGCCCAGCACGAGGCGGCTTCTTCGTGGCAGGACGTGGACCAGCACTGCTTCCCCGTGCAGCTACTTGAGCGGCCAAAGGCTTGGGAGTTCCGGGGCCGAGTGAGGATTGTCGGAGATTGGAAGAGGTCGGAGGTATAGAGAGATGCCCACCATGTAGGTTAGGACGGCGACGCTTAGACGGGTCCGTGGAGGATGATCGATTCGGATTGAGTGCTGAGCTCGGTGCCGAGGCGGTACCATTTGTCGTTACGGGTGGGTTTGGTGCTGTTGCAGGTGAGGGCTGGCGGACGGTGGCAGCCGAGGTCTGGACGAGCCGGGCGAGCGGGTTGTTGGCAATGGTGGTTGAAGGGCCTGCATTGCCGGAGAGGGGTGAAGGGGGTTGAAGCGCCTGTGGTAGAGCCAGATAGGGAAGGAAGTCGGTGAGTGTTGTTGTTCAACAACGAAGGAAGCTGTGGGTCTATGGCTATCGCGCCTTCGTTTTGGAGATCTCGGATTTTGATGTCGAGGCGTTTTATTTGTCGGTCGAGCTGACAATATTAAAATCCACGGCGACGAAGCGTGGGGAAAGGCAAATGCACTTACAAGAGTAGCAGCCTTTTCGCTCAAGCCAACTTTCTCCTCCTGGACAGTCTGCGCCTTGTCGAAATTCGCCTTGACGTTCTTCACGTACGACTCCTCCTTGGGATTGGCATGGCCGGCACCATTGGCTCTTACGAGTCTTTGTATGTAGTTGTCCCGAGTGTTGACGGCACTACGACATTCCTGGACAACGCGATCTTTGGCCTGGATTTCTTCGAGCAGATGCGCTATTTCGGCGGGCAGATTTGCGACTACAGGAGGTTTAATAGAAGAAAGAAGTCAACGTGGTACGTTGGTCTTACCATTTTGCACGAAATCTTCCAATACAGTGGCTGCATCCTCCGCCAAAGCCATCTGCCCTCGTGGAACAGGAGGAAATGAAGTCTAGCCTGTATCACGAGCACAGTGCAGCAGCTTCGCTTTGGCTATGAACTAAACCTCGTGGATGGTGGGTGCAATGAATCAAAGGGCCTATCGAGAGCTGGAAGTGACCGGAGATTTTTGATTTATATCACGGAACGCGAATTAGATTACTTTGTCGGGAATAGGCTCAGATATCGTAGGTTTGTTCGCTAATTGTGAAAAGACCGAGGGAATTATTGCAAGGTATCATACGTGGTAGCTTCGCAGATACTTCTAGGTGCTATTTCTTCAAGCCTGAAGATACACCTAAACAAATTGCGCCCGAGACGATTTGTTGCAATACTCAACGTGTGACGATAAGATGGTGTTATGATGGCAAGACGACAAAAAGACTGTGGCAACTTGCAAGCAGTAGTAGCAGTAATTTGTCATGTGAACCAAGCACTTCCTGTGGTGAATAAAGTCACACTGTCCAGGCTCGCCAGGCAGCTCATGATTGTACGTAAGTCGTATGTAGCTTACAGCCACAGTTGTGTCGGGGCATTAGTCAGCTTGCTCATTCAAAACCGGCTAGCGCTGCCGCATCAAAGATAAGATAAGATAAGATAAGATATTCAATCCCGCTGCAACGCTATGCACTTGAACTGTCAGTGCACAATAATGCCAACCTCGTAGAGATGCCTATCGTTTGCGAATATCGACCTCCTCAGCCGGGCACAACCTCGACCCTCTCCCTCGATGAGAAATCCCAATTCCAGCTCCTCGGCAATGGTATACAACGTCCTAAAGGAAAGACGGTGTCGTATCATTCCAATCCAATAGTCGAGGCGCAACATTTCGGACCTCATCATCCTATGAAACCCTGGAGACTCACACTGACCAACAAAATCGTTCTCGCCTATGGCATGCATCATGCTATGGACATGTATCTCTCAAGACCAGCCACCCGAGAAGAGTTGACCGATTTCCACAGCGAGGACTACGTCGATTTCCTCAAAAGTGTCACCGACGCTGGACAACCCTTACTGCCCAACAAGGAGACTGGCTTGTATGCCCACAATATGGGCGATGACTGTCCCTTCTTCGACGGTCTTTTCGATTACTGCTCTCTTTACTCTGGCGCATCGCTCGATGCCGCGCGCAAACTCACCAATAACCAATCCGACATCGCTATCAACTGGTCCGGTGGCCTACATCATGCTAAGAAATCCGAAGCTAGCGGCTTCTGTTACATCAATGATATCGTTCTGGCCATCCTTCAACTATTACTACACTACCCGCGAGTGCTTTACATAGATATCGACGTCCACCACGGCGATGGGGTCGAACAAGCCTTCTGGTCTACCGACCGCGTTATGACGGTGTCCTTTCATAAATATGACAAAGCGATCTTCTTTCCCGGTACTGGGGGCGTGGATGAAGTCGGCCCACCCGAGAATACCAACTCCGGTGCGCACCATTCTCTGAACGTCCCTCTCCATGATGGCATTGACGACGAATCGTACGTCACTCTTTTCAAAGAGATTATCGGACCGTGCGTCGAGCGCTACAACCCTTCGGCCATCGTCCTCCAATGCGGAGCTGACTCCCTTGGTGGCGACCGCCTGGGATGCTTCAACCTCAACATCAAAGCCCACGGCGAATGTGTTAGATTTGTCAAATCATTCAACACCCCCTTACTCGTCCTTGGGGGAGGGGGATACACAGCGCGCAACGTCGCCCGGCTCTGGGCCCACGAAACCAGCGTCTGTCTCGATACCGAAGTCTCGAATACGCTGCCCCAAGACATGCCCTTCCTTTCGCATTTCCCAGAGGGCACACTATACCCAGATCTTAGCAAAGGCGGTCGCTTCACGAATCAAAACCCGCTGCAGTATCTCCGTGGGTTGGTGCAGAGCGCGAAGGAGCAGTTGCGGTACCTTGAGCATAGCCCGAGTGTGCAGATGAAGTATATGCCGCCGGATCTGCATGTCGTGAGGCGCGAGGTTGAGGATGACGTCAGGGAGATTAGAGAGAAAGAGGCGAGGAATGGGCTGGGTGGGAGGAGTAGAAGGGATAAAGAGAGGGAATGGGAGCCAGAGGGGAGAGGTACTCCTAGTATTGGTAGGTAAAGATCGCAGGATTGATTGGGTGCGAGGAAGCGAAAGGCGCAAGGAGGATGGAGTCGAGCAATACCCTGGATTTGCGTTTGATGTTCATCTAGCATGGCGTTCGAGGGGGCTATATGGATGAGGAAAATCAGGGAATGTGGAACACCGTTTGAGCAAAGTAAATCTTATTCTGGCAAAATAGCCGGATACTTTCGACCAAGGAATACCTAGCCTCCTCGTTATTCGTCTCTTCGTAACGAAATTCGATCTCTCATCACCATTCTCCTCGTGCCTAAACCTACGGTTCGCCGGGCATCTTTGAAAATCTCAGTTTATGATTCTGTGCATGCGAATCAACGACGACAGAGGAACTGTACATCTAACGCATTGCTCTTCCCCGATAAGTACTAGATGCACCTTTTACTTTTTTACAAATAATCCATACCTAGAAAATATGTCGAACAGGTGTATCAACCCACCCAAACGCCATTGCGTCCTTTATCCACTCTTTCTAAATTATCGCCACCCTGCTGTCCCATCAGTGGGATACCTTCGCCCCCCCACGCCTCTAACCAGCCCTCTATCATCTCTCTCTTCCCCGCCATCACCGCTCCTTCGAGGTCGCTCCTCACTCTTTGCCCTGCTATTCCCTTCCGCAGCTCTGCCTCGATCTCGCCCAGGCGGGATGTCATGAACGCTATCTGCGCCCCAGCGAACGTTGAGACCGCGTGTATTTGCCCTACCGGGTGCAGACGGATGACGATGAGGAAGGCTAGATTCGGGAGTCTGCTGTGGCGTCGGGCGAGGTGGGAAGGTAGAGGGGTTATTTGGGGAAGGTCTGCGCGGGGATTGGGTAGCCGGCAGGGAACACAGATGATGACTGGAGTGTCTACGGGCCGGTTGCAGCGTCGCCGTGGATGATGTGCGGCGTCGATGGCGATCGTGGTCTTCGGATTCGTCTGAGCTCGAGCCGGAACTCGTGGTTGTGGATGATGCCGAGGAGGTGGAGACGGTGCTGGGGCTTCGAGGGCGTGCGCGGGGTTGTGTGTTGCTGCGGACGACCGTGGTTCGGCGGCCTGTCTCGTCTCTGTGCGACCAGCCAGCTGACTGCGAGCGGTGGTACTGGGGGTCGCTGTTGCTACGCCGGCGCTCTGGGTTCCAGGGTACAGGCTCTCTGATAGCTCCCCGCTGCTGCATCGGGGGACGGTTGGCAGGTGGCATATGGAGCGGTTCTGGAGGCCTGAAGACTGGTCGAAGTCGTGATTCGGGAAAGTGGATTCCCGCGTTGATCAAGGACTGGTCGTCTGATGAACCTCTGGAATGGGAATCTCTTGAGCTTTCCAGCGTGCCTTCACTTGCCACGTCGCTGAGTGCTCTGGTATGCATGTTGGGGATCCTGCGAGCTTGCGATTTTTGCACTTCTATCATGAGGTTGTCCGATACTCTTTCGTGCCATTGTAGCATGTCCGGGTCAGGTTTTGAGGGCAATGCATCTCTGGGCAGCCAGTTTGGAAACGGGTTGCCGTCCGCCGGGTTTGAGATGTCGAATCGCTTGACAGCAGTTTGCAGGAGTGGTACATGCTCTTCCGGTTCGAGTAGAAGCTGTACGGTCTGCCATCGTACGAAGCCTTGAGGAGTCAAGGCTGGGATGGAGGGGGGCGCATAAGCATCTTTGTCGGGTTGGAGAGTGTGGTAGCAACCCAAGGACTGGTAGATGAAGGAGAGAGAAGGCGGCGGGGTTTCAAGAAAGAGGCCATTGTAATCGCCGCCGACGAGACGGTAGTAGGCTGCAAGTTTGGCTGGTGTCAGGCACTGGGTGTCCCAAGGCGCGATTTGTCCATTCTGTCATGTAGCCTAGTCAGCTTACGGACCAGCAAAGCGAGTTTCATCGGCAAAGGAAAGCATACGATGTAATTGGCGATACCCAGCAGCAGCTGCTCGAATATCGGCGCTGGACTTTTGTCCTCTTTGATCAGATAACCCCAATACTCTTCTGTCGGCATAGCGCTGCTTTCCTACGGGCTGCGTTGTCGATCAAAGATAATTCACGCTGCAAGAGTACTAGGAAGTCACCTGGCGGATCTCGCTAATGCCATCTTGCAACAATTACCTGCGATTGCTGACAGCTGCAAGTGAGCCTACTTCAAGTATACAGGGATACATGAGGCGTGGTCTGGATTTGTGATACTTCCGTGCTCCCAAAGGATTCCCTCGAGGTGGGACTGCATGCTGTACACCGCGAGAAAAGCCTCACATAGGTCTAGTGATGGAAATGTTACCACGCTTGGTAGATGGATCATTCAAGGTTAAACCTATGAATATGAATTCCACGAAAGTAATAATACACATGGCCCGCTAGCCGAAATAATTGCCAGTCCCAGGTCCGCCCATACCCCCAGACCAAGATACCTTACATGAGGCCTGCATTTGATGCTTTGCGCCTGAAGGTGTACACTGGTCGATTCTTCCAGCTTTGCCTGGCATCCTTCTCGTCTTCTTCAGGGCTACGAACGGCAGTACTCATCTTCCGACCCGACTCAAGCTCCTTCTGATCATCCTCGTGGAGCTTTTTGGTCCATCTCCAGTCCTCGATACCCTGATCTCGGATCCGATGGCTGGCTTTAAACACGTTCCAGCTGCCTCCGTGTTCGAAAAACGTATCCATCTGCTCCAATGATCGTCCAGCCGTCTCTGGATACATGAGAATCACAAATGGTATACAGAAGATGTTCAGCCCAAACAATAATAGAAGGGTACCGTAGCTGATTGCCTGGAAGAGGAAAGGAGTGATCATGGTGATGATAGCATTACCAATGGACCATCCCACAACCGACCATGCCCCACCCTTGGCCCGGACGTTGAGGGGAAAGATCTCCGTAGGGTAGAGCCAAGGGGTTGTGAGCCAAGTAGCACCAAACGTTGCGGTGTAGAAGAAGGTGAAGGCGGCCACTCCAGCCCCATACGACCTTTGGTGCGGGCCTTCGACTTGCGCGAATTTATCTAATATTCCGGCAATGAGCAAGATGAGTGCCATGCCAACGGCGCCCCAGACCATAGTGGCTACAAAACATCAGCTGGAAGATTCCCACGCCGTGGACTAGGAAGAAACTTACCGCGACGGCCGTACCTATCCAAAGTGATGACTGCAAAAATGACTGAGAACATGTAGCTAAGATTGTTGAAACCCGCGAGCAATTTGCTCAGTGTCAGGCCAAAACCGGCGTCCTGAAACAGATCAACAGCATACACCGTAATGACACCAATGCCGACAAGTTCCTGCATGATCTGTAACCAGACTGCGAGTACTACCCGCCATCTCAATTGTCGGCCATACTTGTCTTTGGGGAATATCATGGCAACATAGTGATTGGATGTTGAGGTTTCCAACTCAAACTTGACGACCTTTTTGATTCCATTCAACTCGTTCTCGACATTGCCTTCACGTGTAGCTTTTAGAACATTGCGAGCTTCTTCTTCGCGACCCATCTTCATAAGCCATCGGGGAGACTCTGGGAAGAAGTTAATTCCAATGCCTATAATGAAAATGAAGATAATCTGAAGGGCCAAAGGAGTTCGCCAAGCCATGACCTTATTGGCATCAAGGTAGGCAAAGAATTCGATCCAGTAAGCCAAGGCAAGACCTCCAATATTCTAGACACGGAGAAATTTAGCCAAACACCGTGCATACGTAGGGGTAGTACCTACCATGAAGAATTCAATAGCTAGGAAAGCACCTCTTGCTGAATGGCTACTGACTTCGGCGGACCACACGGGGATAACGCAATCGATGGCTCCGACGCCCACGCCAGCGATGATGCGACCAAAGCACATCCAGGCAATGTTGAGCGCAGATGCTTGCAGGATAGCACCGAGCAGCGCCCACATTGCACCGAATACTACAGCCTTGATACGACCACATCGATCAGCCAAAGAGCCGGCTATGAGAGCGCCGATGAATGTGCCAATGTAATACACCGCAACAATGCCGCCTTCTGCTGCAACGTGCGTTGGATATCCTGCCCCAAATATCAATACAGACTCCGTCTAACAAGGTGGAAAGCAATTTACCCTCTACAGGAAGGATATCCATGTGCGACTGATAATCAGGGTTTAAATTGACTTGGGACATAACACCCTGATCATATCCATAAAACATGATGGCGACACCTTGTACGATATACCAATAAGCGGTTGGAGATCAAATTGGATAGCATTGAGATTCTTACCAGCGAACAGATTGATCGCCGTGTACATGGTTTTCGGCTTCTTGAATTTAATCATTCGCGATTGGCTGTACCCTCCGACAAACCACTTCTCGTACTTCCATGCCGGCGGGTAGTTGAGATTGTCGTAATTTTCGTCTTCCTGCTTGTATGATCCTTTCCTGCCAGGAGTTTCCGAAAGCTTTTCACTATAATCCTGCGTATCTCCGGGGATATCGGTCTCTGAAGAGTCCTTTGAGGACACCACCTCTTTATGCTGTGTTGCCATGGCGCTTTCGATTCAAACCGGAACACTTACGCTCTGATAGAGAGCCCCTAGAACATAAGAGACCGCCACAAGGCAACGGTCTTGAAAACCCGACTTATTGTATCTTGAATATTCATACAATGGAGTGGGGCGCGGAAGAAGATGCCACAAATAAAGACTTGTAAAGGGCTTCTAGGAGCAAGACCCCTCGGGATTGGGAAAACTTTGAGGAGGATGAGAGGAAGCCGAAGGAGAATGAAACGAAGCAGAGACCCATACCTATGTAGCTGCAGGTGTGGGATCCAGAAAGGACCCCAAAAGCACTAGGATTTTGGAGCACTGGCCAAGAGGCGTGCGGGTAAAACGAGAGACACGCGCATAGGATTCTGACGTCAAAAGCTGGAGGTGCTTGTTTGAAGCAAGCAAATGGGAGCTTGCTTCAACCGAAGGCTTATTAGTATCGAGCATCGCTTGGAGATGCCGTGTGTGTCAGATTCCCGTTGCTGATAACTCAACAGTTCTGATGTTCAATCCGAAGGAAGGAGGGCTGAATGAAGGTGGGATGCAATGTGGTGCGCAACATTACAGAGCGAGGCGCGAGAGACGCTATTGACTGGGCTGTAAAACAAATCCTACGGACTCTGCTCTAGGTATGATATGGAGTAGATGTAGGGCAGTCGGCGTTTTCTACCTTCACCTCTGCATTTGCAGCTACCGATTTTTAACGTTTCCGATATAGCAAAAGCCACTCATTCTTCTTTCCGCTGTTAGTGTTGGAAGCGAAGGGTAGATCAGTTACTAGCGTACTCTGAATAGCCTCTCCAATCAGAAGCCCGACTTAGATTGCTGTTGCAGCTGGTCCCAATCACCTCTGCCCAGTCAAATAGTCCATCCACTCGCCTAAGAGGCTAGGACAAATTTGAGTCCGGTAATTGACATGGACCACTCGTCGAACCGAGGCTTTCCCGAGTTCGGATTCCAATGTCCAAACTCTGAAGTGATATTTTTGGAGCTTTGGATTCGATGGGCTTCTCAGGTTCGGCTATACTCTGTTCATTCTTTTTTCGGCGAGCTTTTGTGACGCTGCGAGCAGTGATTGTATGACACTCGGGTTTTTCGGTGAAAACTATGTTAGTCCTAGAGAAGGTTGAGCCAATCCTCGAAATATTC
The DNA here is from genome assembly GCA_018902385.1 of Physcia stellaris. NCBI lineage: Eukaryota > Fungi > Ascomycota > Lecanoromycetes > Caliciales > Physciaceae > Physcia > Physcia stellaris. The sequence goes on along the minus strand of JABSSW010000033.1, from coordinate 449,664 downwards.
GCACGTCGTAGCATTCACTGGACCGCCCTCCTCACAGATTTCAAAGACCGGACATCGACCACAGGGTGCTTCTGTCAATCCATTCTCGAATTCAGGACCGCCAGCTTCCGGGACTCGACGTACAGCTCTATAACCTTTGATGCTTGGTACTCTCTCCACCTTTGCATCCCAGACAAGAAGATTGAGTAATTGTAGCATCTCTGCCTCCTTCAACAGGACACCTGACAAGCCGGATGCATTGATAGCCTTTGTGATCTCAGACAACTTAGGGTAACCTGTGTAACCGGGCGGCATTGGTAACATGTCCTTAGTCCTTTGCCTGCCAACGTTTCCCCGAGCAATTTCTTCCGCTCGCAACTGCTCGGCTTGCTCTCTACTAAGAGTTTTCAAGTTTTCCTTTTCGAGCTCTCCGATTGTGGACGATGGGACCAGCTTCGACCAATGATATACCTTTCAGCCCAAGTAGACATTTGATGTACAAATTCGTCATCTAGAACGCCGTCGGTATAAAAAGGGCCTCCAGTAGCTGCTTCAGAGGGCTGCAGATGAGCTAGCATATAATTCTTGCGACCTGGATATTTAACATTGCGAGTTGGCTTGATGTAGTTTCTATTCTCTAACGTTCTCAAACATCGAATTAATGTAGTCTGGTGCATCTCCGTTTTTGAGCGTAAATGTTTTGTCCACATGCCCTCTCGTCCTGAAGACTCCACTAAGGCATACAATACGGCTTCCTCATCAGACAGGACTTTGTACCTTGTGGCATTTATTAGTCCAGAAGACCACGAAACAAAAACCGAACATTTCCCTACTTGGCTGCGTCTTCCTTCTTGACGACCTTCCAGCAGACACCCTCTGCCTGCTTGTACACTCTCAACAAGCCTTTCTGGGTAAGCTGATGGGTGCAAGCGTGCAGCAATGAAGGATCGTCATCAGGGATGATTCCAAAGGCTAGGAGATCATCTTGATTGAAAGTTTTTTCTGGAGGTTGATTTGCGCACCGCGCATATAATGTGTTCTTGAGCTCTTCTATACTTAATTGTGCAGAACCTTCTTCGCTTGCTGGACGCAACGCACCGGACATGGTCGGAGTAGCGTCATAACCGTCGGCCATCTCTATCTTGTCCCAAAGCATTCATTAATATTCACGACACGACAGTAACAATTTGTAATGACCGGGCTCTCAGGATCTGAAAGTCTTTGATAAGGCTGACATCGAAAGTAGGCTAGTTCTAGGTGCGGAATAGCAGCGCACTCTGTGACGTCTACTAGCGTGGTGAGCACCGAAGATTCTAGTACCTTAGAGCTTGTGTTTGAGCCCTACCTTATACCAATCATGGCATCCAACTTCACCCAATTCGCATGTTGATTTTCATATTTCCCATTGACTTTCGGTCGCGGAATTGATTTCATTCCCTCTTGCACATAATCAACTTTTCAAAAATAATTAGATGAGATGGCAGATACGTTGAAGGCTGAGGGCAACAAAGCTTTCCAAGAGAAAAGGTTTGATGAAGCTATGTAGGTCCAATTCTCGATTCGCCATCGTGGAGCATGCTCTGACCCACTCAAGTGACAAATTCTCGCAAGCCATTGAGCTTGAGCCGACAAATCATGTGCTATATTCCAATAGGTCTGGCGCATACGCGTCCAAGAAAGATTTCGACAAGGCCTTAGAAGATGCAAACAAGACTACTGAGATCAAACCAGACTGGGCCAAAGGGTGGGGTCGCAAGGGTTCCGCCTTGCATGGTAAAGGAAGCCTAGGTACGTATTTTTCACCGACCAAGACTCTCTCTAATCACAGTTCTGACGAATGTCCTCTAGTTGATGCGACCGACGCATTCGAAAAAGCTCTCGAGCTTGACCCGGCAAATGCTCAAGCAAAGTCAGGCCTGGAAGCGGTCAAACGCGCCATAGAAGCCGAAGCTGGAGCTAGTGCTGGCGGTGATGCTATGGGCGGCTTGGGTAATATGTTCAATGACCCACAAATGATCCAGAAGCTTGCGAGCAACCCAAAAACCAGCTCCTACTTAGCCGATCCTACTTTCATGGCCAAACTGCAGCGGCTGAGGCAGAACCCGAACAGTATTGGTGAGGAGATGAGGGATCCAAGGTTTCTCCAGGTCATGAGTGTGTTACTTGGAATAGACATGTCGTTTGCGGGCGGAGAAGGCGCTGGCGAAACAACTGCTCCCAGCGGCGCACAAGAAGATGAGGAGGACACACCTATGCCGGATTTCCGCCCTTCATCAACCAAGCCATCCCAATCAGCTAAAGCACCCGCGCCGGAGCCTGAGCCGGAGCCTGAAGACGAAGAAGCCATTGCTAAGCGAAAAGCAAAGGAAGAGGCTGACAATGAGAAGAAGCTTGGTACCGAAAACTATAAGAAGCGTGACTTCGACGCGGCCATCGAGCACTATAACAAAGCGTGGGAGATGCATAAGGATATTACCTACTTGACCAACATGAGTGCCGCGCAATTTGAAAAAGGTGATTTCGGAGCGGCTATCGAAACCTGTAAGAAGGCTATCGAGGAAGGCCGAGAGGTTCTTGCGGACTTTAAGATAATTGCAAAGTAAGTTAAGACAACAAAAATAATTAATCTTGCCCTCTCTGATATGCTTATAGGGCGTTTGGCCGCATCGGTACATCATATGAGAAATTGGGCGACCTGCCTCAGGCTATTGTGAATTATCAGAAGTCCCTAACCGAACACCGCACCCCAGATATCCTCAACAAGCTTCGTGCAGCCGAAAAAGCCCAGATCAAGGCAGAGAAAGAAGCCTATATCAACCCGGACGAAGCAGACAAGGCACGGGAACTCGGCAATCAAAAGTTTAAAGATGCCGATTGGCCTGGCGCTGTCGAGGCGTACACGGAGATGACGAAGCGCGCCCCAGAAGACCCGCGAGGTTATTCTAATCGCGCTGCAGCATTGATCAAACTGATGACCTTCCCGAGCGCCGTCAGCGATTGCGACACTGCGATACAGAAAGACCCCAAATTCATCCGTGCATACCTCCGCAAAGCGCAAGCGTACTTCGCAATGAAGGAATACAGTAAATGCTCCGATGTTTGTACCGAGGCCATGGAACACGATGAGGGTGGCGCAAATCGCCGAGAGATCGAGCAGCAGCAGCAGAAGGCGCTACAAGCTCAGTTTGCCGGACGGGAGAATGAGACAGAGGAGCAGACCACGGAGAGGATTCAAAGAGACCCAGAGGTATGTTTGAACTAGACATCCACAGGCCCGTTTCCCCCTTCTATCAACTAACGTGTCATTTGCAGATCATGAGCATCTTGCAGGATCCAGTCATGCAGTCTATCCTGCAGCAGGCCAAAGGCGACCCGTCAGCCTTGCAGGACCACATGAAGAACCCCGGCATTCGGGCGAAGATTCAAAAGCTCATCATTGCTGGTGTTATCCGGACTCGTTGATCTCGGTTGGAGAAGAGCCAGAGTTTGTATTTAAGCCTAGAGTTTAGCTGTCGTGCGATTAGCGTTGGGCGAAAAGTGTCTCTGCATAGCTAGCCATGAATTCATTACAGATGTTTCGATATGACATTATTCGCCAAAGAATGACCAAAGCTCTCGGTGACATAGCAGCGTCTGTTGAAAAGCCGCCATTTCGGGTTATAAGCTGAATAGAAAAGCCCAAGCGAGCTTGTCCGCAATGTGATGAACAACTTCTTATTGGCAATGCTAGGCGACCTTGTATCTCCGTCAACTGATTGGGCAAGTGATTATCGCGGTGATTGATTGTTCGCATTGATTGGTGGGTGACAGAGCCTATTACTCCTTGTAAGACTGCGAGATTGCTCGTACCGCTTGCTTAGCCGCTCTATCGCCTGGATTTTGTTCGTAGATAGCTCCCGATCTGAAATGAGATACCCGACTCTTTTCCATCAAGGCTCATATGTTCTCTGGTGGTGATGAAGAAAGCTGTGGAGAAGAAGCTTACACTCAATTGACTTTCGAGTCACATCCCTGCGGAGTTTTAGCGTCGGGGTCTAGTGAATTGTCTGGCTGGGATTTGTGAAGATCGCCGCAAGCTCTCCAGCTTTCTTTTCCCAGCTCACCTTTGCCCTTCGCCCACAGGCGCCTTGGGGCACTTATTTGCTTCGATCTAGCATAGGTCTTCTCGAATGTGGGCTGTTCATCGAGCCGGGAAGTAGAGAAGTCCACTTCTTGCAGCGCAATGCTGTCGAACCTGCACTCTCGAGCTGGAGAGCTCAAGTCGCAGGGCGCTGCGGAAGCAGCACGAGATTCCAACAGTAGCGTGTCCGCTCATGATGCCGAGCAAACGATACACGACGAGTCTAGGAAAGCTGGATCTGCAGCTTTTCAATTCAATGCAGACGCAACGCCTCAAGAGAAGGCTGCCCAAGCTCGATCTGTACGTGGCGCCTTGATATCCTACCTTCATAGGTCTTTGCTAAGTCTGGATACTTTAGCAAGTACCTGCAGGATTCTACCGTGACAAAAAGCCCAAAGCTACAGAAATTGCTACAGATATAGTAAAATATAAATCTTTCCAAAACTAGAAGACCGCCAGGTTGACCGTTATGATAGGATGATGGAACGCCTGACCAATACGACCTACCTCCACCAAGTAAAGAAGGAGCGGTGCCAGCCTCTCCCACGGCTGATGGTAAGCCCGCCGTGCCCAATGGTCACATACATCAAGACGAGGCCGCCCGTTTCGTCGAGAAAGTGGGGTGGGCTCCCAGATTTGGCGAAGGCAGCATTACTGAAGTAGAGGCTGCGGAGAGTCTACTTGACCATGCGACTTTCCTCGAGAGTAAGCTGGATGACAAGTTCTTTGGTGGTAAGTCTTGCTACAGTACGCAGTGGAGGACTGCACTGACTCTCGTAGATTGGTATCACAACACAGGAGTTATCGTATTTGCTTGTCTCAGCTCTTGGGTAGTCGCTGTGTTAGGAGGTGGTCTAGGATGGATTTTCATCGTCATGGCCATTTGCGGGACATATTACCGAACATCCATTCGCCGCGTCCGTCGGAATTTTCGTGACGATGTTCAACGAGAGATGGCGAAAGCAAGATTGGAAACAGACAACGAGAGCTTGGAGTGGATCAACAGTTTTCTCGTCAAATTCTGGCCGATCTATGCTCCCGTCCTGTGCACTACAATTATAAATTCCGTGGATCAAGTCCTCAGTACGTCTACGCCTGCTTTCCTTGATAGTCTTCGGATGAAGACCTTCATACTGGGTACTAAACCTCCGCGGATGGATCATGTGAAGACGTACCCCAAGGCGGAAGATGACACTGTCTTGATGGATTGGAAATTCAGCTTTACACCAAACGACACGATGGATCTCACGGAGCGACAGCTGAAGAACAAAATCAATCCGAAAGTTGCCCTGGAAATTCGCGTCGGAAAGGGCATCATCAGCAAGGGTTTAGACGTAATCGTTGAGGATTTTGCATTTTCCGGATTGATGCGAGTGAAGATCAAGTTACAGATACCATTTCCGCATATCGAGAAGGTCGAGTTCTGCTTCATGGGGCGGCCAGAAATAGATTACGTGTGTAAGCCACTCGGTGGGGACACGCTTGGATTCGATATCAATTTCATACCTGGGCTTGAGTCGTTCATAAAGGAACAAATTCATGGCAATCTTGAACCTATAATGTACGAGCCGAATGTCTTTCCGATTGAGATTGCAAAGATGCTGGCGGGTAATCCAGTCGACCAGGCCATCGGCGTTCTAGCTGTCACGATCCATGGAGCCCACGGTCTCAAGAATGCCGACAAGTTGGCGGGTACCCCTGATCCGTACACCGTCGTCTCACTGAACGGTCGGACTCCTCTAGGGAAGACAAAGACAGTTCACGAAAATGCTAATCCTCGCTGGAATCAAACCATTCATGTCATTATTACATCTCTTACAGATGCGCTCACTCTACAGGTGTATGACTGGAATGAGTACAGAAAGGATAAAGAGCTCGGCGTTGGAACATTTGCACTGGATCAGCTGGAAAACAACACAGAGCATGAAAATTTGCAGCTGGAAGTTATGGCAAACGGCAAGCCACGCGGTATCTTACAAGCTGACATTCGCTTCTTCCCAGTTCTAGAAGGCAGAAAACTCGAAGATGGCACAGAAGAAGTGGCACCCGAGTCAAACACAGGCATCGCGCGTTTCACGGTTGAACAAGCGAAAGACTTGGACGGCAGCAAGAGCTTGATAGGCACTTTGAACCCTTACGCCCTTTTGATGCTCAATGGAAAAGAAGTTCATCAGACACGAAAGCTGAAGAGAACCAATGCACCACTATGGGACAATGGGTCTAAAGAACTTTTGATTACTGACCGCAAAGCTGCTCGACTCGGCTTGGTGGTTAAAGATGATCGCGATATCGCGGCTGATCCAATCCTCGGCACGTATCAAATCAAATTGGACGATATGCTTCAACTCATGGAGAAAGGCCAGGAGTGGTACAATCTAGCTGGGGCTAAAACAGGCCGCGCCAAGTTGATGCTGCAATGGAAACCTGTAGCCTTGAAAGGCGAAATGGGTGGCTCTGGAGGCTATATTACGCCAATAGGGGTAATGAGATTGCACTTTCAGAATGCTCGGGACCTTCGTAATGTCGAGACCATGGGCAAATCGGATCCTTATGTGCGTGTGCTTCTTTCAGGAGTTGAAAAGGGCAAAACAGTAACCTTTCAAAACAACCTAAACCCAGACTGGGACGAAGTTATCTACGTCCCGATGCACTCGACAAGGGAAAAGCTTAGCTTGGAAGTCATGGATCAAGAAAATCTAGGCAAAGACCGCTCGCTCGGGGTCGTAGAACTTTCTGCTGCAGACTATATTCATCAAGCAGACGGTGGAGAATACGAGGTTCATGACACCAAGAAGCCGCTCTCTGAGCCGTTACGCTCAAGAGGAGGATCGAAGGGCACACTTAATTTCACAGTTGCATTTTATCCAACACTAAATCTTATCGATCCTGAGGAAGAAGAAGAAGCAGAAGAGAAGAAGGGAAGAACTCGGGCTTCGACAAATACTAGCGGCAATAGACCTAGCCTTGACGTAGGGTCACGAAAGAGCATTGAAAGCGGCTCTATGAATGGAATTAGTCAGGCGAATGAGCTTGGCAAAGTTGAAACAAGCCTTTCTCGAGAGATGTCGAAAAATGAAAAAGAGCAGGAAGAGACCATTGACAATAAAAGTCCACCAAAATTACGGTTGACGCCAGATGAACTCTTCAAACATGGTAAGTCACCAAGTGAAGTCAAAGTGTGTAATACTGACCCGAAACAAGAGTCTGGCCTTTTGATCTTCAAGATTGTAGAAGGAACTTTCGCGCATTCGGGCGTCCGTCTCGAGGTTGTTATGGATGATTACGTTTTCCCATCGTACGCAACAGCCAAGACCCGATCAAAACATACACAATTCGGGGAGAGTAAGTGGCCAAGTTCCTTCCCCACATCCCATCTCCTGAAGGCTGACACGATATAGCTGGCGACGCTTTCGTACGAGAACTTGACTTTTCCAAAATCCAGATCCGGCTGAAGGAGAAGCAAGACAAGAAAGGCGAAAATGACGCTGAAGATATCATAGCAAAACTCCATGGTGACACCCTCGAAGTCCTTCGCAAATGCTTGGTTAGTATAGCTTTGGAGGAGGTCTTGAACATACTAACGTCTAGACAGTACAAACCTACGGAGCTGACATTGAAGGGTGCCGACGGGAGTGTCAGTAAAGTGACTGTGAGCTTGAAGTATGTTCCTGTCAAGATGAAGCTTGAGCCAAGCGAGAGTATCAACAACATGGGGACACTAAGAGTTGATGTCCTTGACGCGGCCGACTTGCCGGCTGCAGATCGGAATGGATACAGCGATCCATATTGTAAGTTCGAGCTCAATGGTAAAGAAGTACACAAAACGGAAGTTCAAAAGAAGACCCTTCATCCTGCATGGAATGAGACGTTCGAAACTGCAATTAGCTCAAGAACTGCAGCAAAATTCAGAGTCCGAGTGATGGATTGGGATTCAGTGGGTAAGCCCGATCTTCTGGGCGAAGCGGATATCAATCTCCAAATCCTGGACACTTTCAAACTCCAAGAAGTCGTGCTTGTACTCAACGGCAAATCGGGCGTATTACGATTGAAACTATTGTTCAAGCCGGACTATGTCACTCGAGCGCGCCAGGGGTCCTCGACTTTCCACGGGACATTCGCACCCGCAGGAAAAGTGATCGGCGCGCCTGTCAAGGGTGTAGGAAAAGTAGGTGGCGGCGTGGTCAAAGGCGCCTCTTTCCTTAGGCACGGCTTTAAGGGTAAGAAAGACAGCAGTGGGCTTGCCATTAGCAATGGCAACGTCGAGCTTGAGGAAAAAGAGGAAGATGTCGATGGTGTCCCCCTCGGACTTCCTCAGAACCCAGGCCCTGTCTTCCAATCCCCTGGGGCCAGTCCAGGCCGACCCTCTGCTCCTCAAACACCAATAAGTCTGCCACATGCGAGGACTAGGAGCTTTGGGGGCGCCTCCATGGTCAGCGCGGCTGGGGGTATCCCTGACCAAGCGGAAGTAGGTAATGCTACGTTTGCCATCCTATCGGCTTCTGGATACCCTGCTTCATCGAAAGTGCAAGTGCATGTCAAGCAGCTTGGATCGAAAGGAGCAAAAGAGGTTCATAAAACGAAAGGCATCAAGGCCTCTAGCGGAGAAGTTCATTGGCAAGGCGAGACATTCAAGCTCAGCTGCTCGCCCGATACTCAATTTCAGATCGCCGTCAAAGACGACAAGTTCCTGGGAGATGATACCCTTGGCGAGGCACTGTTCTTCGTTGCCGATTCCTCGACTGGAAGCGAGAGGACCATCGATGTTGGACCTGGAAAGATTACCCTGAAGACAGTTTTTACTCCAGCTGGAGATAGTCTTAATCTTAGTCCTCGGGCAGGTCAAAGGAAAAGCTTTTTGAGCAGAAATCGGGTGGTCACGCCGAGCTAGTCAATGCTCGTAAGACTGTGTAATTTTCATAAGGGTTCGATAGGCTCTATGGCCTAGTTCTGATTGTTTCCTGTCTATATTGAGCGATTATACCCTTTTGCTTTCGCATTGCTTTCTTTCTCACTACAGTTAGATTAAGAACTTGTCCAAGCGTCATGTCGTACTGTGGAAGAATTTGCAGCATACTATTACAGGGGCCCAATATTCTACTTCTATAACACTAGCTCCTCAGATCTCCGGCATCTCGAAGAGGAATTCAGAGGATCTTGGCCATGAATCACTTCAAGCTTAGCCATCAGTCAAGGTCGAATTCGGTCCCGGCGAAGGACAATACCAACAATGACCGCTCTAGCCGTGATTAAGATGTGGATTTATAATCAAATACGTGGGTTCGTTAGGAGAAGAAACTCTGGGTTCATACTCCTTCAAAATAGAAGACGGTGTCTAATCAACTAGTAGACGATTTCAGCATACCAAAGCAGCAGATTATTAGAGCACCGAGCAAACACTTGGAGATAGTATTATCCTCAACAACATTCTGGAAAACGAATAGGAGCTGCACCCAGATGTCATCTTATCTAGCGATATTGTTCATATAGCAAGAAACTTGAGGCTCGCTGTCGGATATGGTTTTCCTTCTTAAGCAAGCATGCTTAGCAAGTCGATACACTCCCGATTTCTATCCTCAGTTTGCGGAAACTCTCAGTCGCTTTACCCCATGTAGTTTCTATTTCAATCCGTCTAAAGGATGTTCCTCGTCGTCCCGCTCGGCCCACTTCAATACCCTTTGCACCCTCCAGTAATCCTCTCCCCAAGCGTGGACCCTCCGAATAACCTCATCATTCTCTTCCCTCATCCTATCCCATTGCTCATCAACGAGACTGGCTTCGAATACCCAGCCCTCTGGCAGATCGCGTTTGAATTTGTGGTTGAGCAGCCGGGCGACCTTCAAACGTGGGAAGTCTGTGTAGACTTTGAATATGGCGAGGTACTCCTTGTGCCTCCTTGCCTCTGGTGCGACAGGAACTTGGGGCCAGACTTTCATGTTTAGTCGTGTTGCTTCAAGAACTTCTTGGAATAAGGTGCTGATGAGAACGTTAGGGGAGGTTTGATATGAAGAGCTCTTCGATAGATCGAGAAATGGCGACAATCTTAAAGCAAAAGGAACGACTCATTGCTGGTAAGTAGTCATCGCTTACTAATGTAGCGATGGGCAACAGTGAAGATATCTCTAGTCCTGAGCATGACTCCACGATAACTCTTTAATGGATTTCAACCGTCATACTTGCTCTTTCCCCGCGAACGTCTACTACAAATACCCCTGATTTATTCCTTCTCGATCTGCTACACCCACTTCTCCACGATACTTTGAAACCTCCCCACCCTTCTTCACATCAACATGTCAACCCAAAGTGAGTGGATGGCTATCCGTCCCCACCAAAAGCAGCACAAGGAAAAGCTCTTCATCATGACTCTCTACAGCACCTGGGATATGTCGACGATCACCACGCTTTTAAATCTGAGATTCAACAAAAAGATGATCGCGGACCGTACCGTGTTTGACGAAGATCTCACCCGACAGTACTATGATTACAGCCGGCGGACGAACAACAAGATATGGCTGTGGGCGAAAGATTTGGGCGAGAGCAGCTGGAGGGTGAAGCGGACGATGAAGTGGGCCCGAGGAGTACTGGAAGGGGGTCCGTTGGTGTATGATAGCCAGGCATTGCGCATGATGGCTGGGATTGGGGCAGCGGGCTGATCGTGCTTTCTTTTGGGTTATTTTATGTGCTACCTCAGAGCCTGCCGTTAGATGCCAGTATGCACAGCTTGTTTCCTGACTTGATTTCTTCTGTCACGCAAGATCTCCGTCGTAGTGATACATTACCGACTAGCTAAGCTCTAGCAGATGGGTCCTCGATGTACGGAGGTCTCCTTTGAGTCACAGAGTCTGATTGAGAGGCTTAGGACTGTTAAGGTATGATAAGGGAATAAATTGCATTTGTTACTCATGGCATTTGCCTATAAGTACCTGCCATTTTCGATTTCTCCTCCTCCTCCTTCTCTTCTTCATCTTCTTCATCCACCAACAGCAAATCCACGTACCCAAGCAATCCTACTCCACAGACCATCGCCATGCCTTCCGACACCGAGACCGAGCCTGTCACCATCATGCCTGTACGGAGCCGACACCTCGAGATCCTTGCCAACATTCTGCTTTACAGCGACTACAGCACGGCCGACGTCACCAGATATCTGAATCGTCGACTCGCGGATGCGTTCGGCCGGCAATCCTACGTGGCTGTATTAAATCTAAGGCTCAGCCTCAACCCGCGTTCCCGACGGGTTTATTATGACTTTGGTGAAAGCGGTGTTCGGACCCAGTGGGCGCAGATACAGCAATGGGGGGTTAAGGAATTGGTTTGGGGCAGGATCACCCCCGCCTTGATGGGTTGTTGGGAGAAGCTGGGAGGGTTTTGGGAGAGGGAGGAGAAGGAGGAGAGAAGAAGGAAAATCATAACGTGCATCTTGTGACAAGATGAGTTTAGATAGCTCTACCTTTGAAATGCAAACCGCTGTATACAACCATATGACCGGGGTATCTTGACCTCCGTTTCACGACGCCGAATCGCCATGCACCTCTTTCTCTCAAAACCAGCACAGTGTCCACAACGCCGGTAACTGCGGCCACCGATCTTGCCACTCAGCAATGACCTCCGGTACCCTCCCATCGAAGCCCTCCCCCCTCCCCGTATCTCCCACAGCCCTGGCCCTCTCCTCCACCGCAACTCTGTTCAAGCTATCCGCTAGATCCAAAATCGCCTTCCCGCCTACCAGTGCCTCCTCATGATTATCCCTGATATCCACATTGACCACATGCACGGGCCGATTCAAGGCCCCACCCCTCTCCATCAGATTATCAACGACCGCATCCCAGCATCTTTCCTCGCACGTAATCACCACATCCACCACGCCCCCCTCCACTCCCTTGCTGCCCCTGTCTTCCTGGTGGTCCAGGCGCGGTTTGCCAATCGCCCAGTCCTGCCAGCGCTCCGGGCCCCATTTGACGCCGAGATTGCGCTCGAGCATGGTCAGGATGCCGTTGGCGCGGTAGAGCCGCGGGTCTTTGGCTTGGAGCTCCGAGTGCATGTTGCTGTAGGAGGTGGTGTTGAAGGGGTAGACGTTGGGTTTGTCGATGCTGGGGCCGGGGAGGCGGACGAGGGAGCCGGTGCCGAAGGAGATGACGGGATAGGAGGCTGCGGAGAGGCGAAGGTGGCCTTCCATCGATCTGTAAATGGAGGGGGCGTGTTAGTCGGGGTTCAATTTGTCATGATATCGTGGCAAATCATGGTGGTTGGAGATCCTAAAGAGATCAGGTCGCAATCAAAGTATTGTCTATTCACTCTTATTTCCACATTCGTTACTATTGTAGACTTGGATAATTTTACAGGTGTGACGATACGACGGTTTGTAAGAAAGGACCCTGGCTGCCCTACGGAGTGGATATTCAACGCACCTATTTTGATTACTTGCGCATACTGTACAGAACTTGAGCTTATAGCCACCATCGTCGTGTGGAACGCCGTTCGTGTTGCTATCAACAGCGCCGTCCAATCCTCCTAGCTGTCTCTGCTGAGATGGGCTTTCTGTCGGTGGGGGCGGCGGTGGAGGTTGGGAAGGGGTCGCAACTCGAGCTTGCGCACGAGCCAGTCGCGGATCTGTCGCCATGATATAACTGGCCGTATCTAGGTATAATCCGATGACAGGTTGTGGATGTCCCAGTGGAGAATTTCCTAGCTAAGGATCTCACCGCATCTGGAGGGATGGCCAAGGGTTCCTAGGAATTGAGCATTGAATCAGTGCATGATCCCCAAGTCTCATGAATTGATACAGGGAAGATGATAGAAGTGTTGTCAGATGTTAGGTAGGTAATTATAGGTTTGTCTTCACGATTGATATAAGACAGCTCCAAAATATTTTTCTCGTCATTCTTTGGGATCAGTGGGGCGGAGCATGAGGTGACCTACTTGATGTTCATTCGACTTCGCACCATTGACCTTGATGGGCCTTATTAAATCACAATCGCATGGTGGCCAGGACACGCATCGATATCCTTCGGAATTGACATCGGACTCGGAAGAGGTTAAGGAGTTTGTGTGAGGCTGCATGTGGTTAGGGTGTCATGCAAGACTAGATCAGATGTAGAAGAGGGGCTAAATTAGCGAGAATGTGAAACACGCCAAGTTCCAAGCAGCGAGAAGCATGTGAGGCATGTAATACACTCCCATGACTTCAGAACATCCTGTCAAGATCTGCAATCAGCAAAGAGACGGACGGGATGCCATGAAAGCTGGATTGATGCATGTTCAGGCAGGTCAAGGGAAGGTCATTGAGAAATGCAGAGGTGGACTATGTAATACGGCTTTAGCATCGATTGCGGATGTCTATCTTTAGAATCAAGGTCATTTCGATTCCGACGGTCTTGAGACAGAGATAATGGAAGTGGAAGGTGATGTAGCTTGAAGAGGATGTAGACACAAGTCTCATCGAACGACATTAACATTGTGCTCTGGTGGACAAAGCGAGTTGAAGTTGCCCATGCATTGATAAGCAAAACCATCTCCACAAATCCCAAAATAGCATCATTCGATCACTACCCAAACCTCCCGTCTCGACACTTGCTCGCACAGTTGTCGCCCGCTTGCGCAGAACCTCGGATCAAAGTCGGCTCTCTCATCTCATCCTACGCATCATAGAACTCGAGGAGACGAGCGTCGAGTCCTGTTTCGAAAGTCTGAAACAAGTTCCAGAAGCTGCAACTCTTCTTCGACTCGATTGGCCCAGGCAGCTCACATTGGATCCACCCAGTCCCCCAGATCACCTTTTGGCGGTTCGACTCTTCCGGCTGCGCATCTGAGCCTTCTAGAAGTCTGGCACAGCACTGAACCATCACTTGTTTTGGGGACATCCTAGCCATCTTCACCACCGTCTTCTATCGCTTGCAACTAGAGGCGGTGAAGGCCCATACTGAGGCCCGGAGGTCTACCACTTGTGGCCGTCGTTTGTTTGAGGAAGTTGAGGACACTCCTTTGCAGGCAAGAATATTCCATTCTTTTCAGGTATGACCATCTTCCACTCCTCCATCATAAGAGACATTCCAATCGAAGAACGTTTACTGACAGGCTACTCTGGTTTCTTGTTTAGTCACTTCTAGAACCTGTCTGGATCACAGTCTCTTCTCCATAAACACCATAATTGTAAAGTAATACTCGGACCGGGATAGGAAGGCGCAAGCGCCTTCTGCCCATTCTACATCATGACAGCCGTGCTGTCTGCATCACCTTCTCCAACTTCCTCGACAAGAGATGCTCGAAGTCCCGCGCCAAATCCAAATCTCTCCACACTACCTCCACTCAACACTAGTGCGCCACAATCTGCACGGCGATCACCACTACCACGCCCTCCTTCATACGCCAGGAATCGCATATCCGCCTACTCGGCATCCAACGCCCCACCCAGTCTTTCTCGACCGCAATCCACCGTCTTTCCGTTCTTTCACTCAAGCCTGTCATACGCTCTTGTGAGAGACTTCGCCTATCCAATACAACATCCCAACCACTACGGGCCTCCTCCGGAATCTCAAGTACAATCCGGCAGCTCGACCCCTCTTAGCGACGTACAAAGAAGGTTATCAGAGCCTGCAGAGTCGACCTGGGAGTCCAATAACGCCCCTTGGTCAGCCGGTCCATGGGCGGGTGATGGGGCCCAGCAACTACCCCAAACGACCTACAGTGACGGGCCGCCATACAGTGAAGACGAAGACTTACATAGCCCGGTAGTCGTCAGTTCGAGTCATAAGAAGCACAAGTCAAGCGGCTCAGGTGAACGTGGCCGAGGAAAGTGGCGAAGTCCACGGGAGCAAGATGAAGCACAGTTCGATCACGATCGCGGCTACTTCACTGGCACTAACGGTGACGGCAGCGAAACCTACTACGACGCTCAAGCAGAAACAGATGCAAACGGGCCAGGTGGAGAATTAGTCACCTATCCTCCAGACCGCACACGACAATCCCTCCTCGCACCCAACACTTATGCCGCGCCTGGCCAAAGGGATTCACACTTTGCAGGCACCCTTTCCAGCCGCTCGTATCGAGATACCGAGCAGGAAGACTCAGACTCGGATACTTCTCAATCCCCACAGCCTGCGCAAGCAAACGACTCCCGCTATTCCAAAGACTATCAGTTCACAATCGCCTCCCCAGACGAAGAAATGCACGGCAAAGCCGTCGCGCTCTTCGATTTTACGCGGGAAAACGAAAATGAACTTCCTCTTGTCGAAGGTCAGGTGATTTGGGTCTCTTACCGACAATTACAGGGCTGGCTCGTCGCGCAGGATCCGAAAACAGGGGAATCTGGGCTCGTGCCAGAGGAATACGTGCGCCTGCTGAGAGATATCGAGGGCGAATGGCCTAGTATCACAGGGGAGATGGAGAGAGAGGGGACGCACTCACCGGTATCACCAGGCGCTCCTTCACCGATAACCGAACAAAACACCAATGGCAGCAACGGCAACAATGGAGCCGAGAAGAGACCGCCCGTTGTCAGCACCTTTTCGACCAGCTCCAAGGATCTGAGCCCGTACCAGGGCCGACTCCCAGCTGGCCAGACACCACCCCCGGTCGCGCATTACGGAAGCCAGAATAATACGCCGACGGCATCTTCTGCGCCCGCTGGGCCTTTGAAGCGAGGGCCTAGTCTATCTTCCAAGCGACAGCAAGCGGTGAAAGAGGAGACCGAAGACGAAGAAGAAACCTCCGACGACGAGTCCGACGACGAGAAACGATAGCATGGCGCTCAACTTTCTGCATGGTGGGGTTGGCATGCTCTTTTACTGTCTTTTGAGGCTTTTCGGAAACGCAGCGGCCTATGATTCGAACGTTCGCTTCTTCTTCTTCTTTGTGATACCCGACCGGTTTTTTGTCCCTCGCTTTTGTCTGTTTTGTTTTGTGTATCTGTGCTGGGTTCTGGGTCTGTTTGTTTGGGAGCATATCATTGAGCGTTTCTTCAGCGAGGGAGCGTGGGAGGAGTCTACTTCTTTCTCATGGGTTTTCGACTCCGAGACGGAAGGTCTCGGGCTTTCTTTTTTTTTGTTACTGACGATATGGTGCATGTCAGTATTTCCAAAAAGAATCGTGTGCTGATCTGCATGCAAGGCTGGTTCATGTTGATATTATTTTTTATCTTTCTGGTCTGGAAGGCTTGGAGCTGGGTGCATAAGTAGATTAGACACTTCTGAAATCTTCACTGGAGAACGGCAGAATAGCCCATCGTTCTTTCCGGTCACTGATCCTCGTATTGCGATTCCTTAATTCTCTTGTTCGGTTTATGTATGGCTATTGGTGATCAGCTTTCTTTTTTTATGGAAGAGCCTCCAGATCGATACTACTTGGAGTCATAGCTACAGATGGGGCCTCTAGAGGATGATTAGTATCCTCTGGACAAGGTAAGAGCCGATCACAAAGACCAAGACAATAATAACACCACAAAACAGTGATGAAGGTTATGAAGTATATGTTTTGATTGTAGACTAGCTGATCCGAATGCTTTTTTGTATTTCAAGGGGTATCTAAAGCTGCAATAAAAAGCCTTCAGCGTGCCCTGTCTTCCGCAGCCGGGCATCCGTTTATTGAAGAAATACAACAGGAAAGAAATGGAGATTGCACCCGGGATTTACCATCCTGTCAGACTACTCCCGCTTTTAATATAGAAGTAAGTCTGAATATGCTCGTAACAGCGACTCCAAAGCGCACCGCCAAGTAGAGTCTGAATGGAGATCAACGGGGGCGTATGAGGAGGCGAACTCAGACCATCCTAGCACGCTTTGCAGCAGGGCCTGCACTGCTGCTCCCTTCTTCATGCGGGTCAGCGATGGTGGAGAAGCCTTCACCCGCGATCAAGCCCTCGATAACGTCGTCGTACTCGTCTACATCAATGATCTCGTGACCCGTCCTCCCAGCGGTTTCGCCCTCGACATCGCTGTCCTCCTGTGTAATCGGCGGAGCGGCAAGGCTGCTCTTGCGGCGATTCACCGCTATAACCCCCCCACTGGATCCCTCATCGCCGTGAGAGGATGGCTCAGCGACTGGCTCAACGACACGATCTTTCAGTCCATCCAGCACGGCGAGGACTTCGCGCCACTTCTTCGGTTCGCGCTCTTTGTCGTATTCGCCGATCTCGATGCCGTTGAAGGTGGCGAGGTCGAGTGCGGAAGCGCGGTCTTCGCCCCAGAACCAACCTACCTGCGCTCCGGAGTGGTCTTTTCGGTGAGATGTTGCGTAGGCCCGCGAATTGCGCATGCTGGCCATGCCTTTATCGAGGGCTTCAGGAGCAGTGATGTTGGGGAACCACTGCTTCATTGCTTCGAGTTCGTACAGACGACCCAGGATGTGAGTGAAGCCGGTTTCGTATTTGGCTTGCGAAGTAGACTTGTGATACCACGGTCCATAAGCGTGCATGATTCTGGGGATGTCGTCTTCTTCTTGGACCGGGCAGCTTTCGGAGGAGTTCTTGTCGGTCGTATAGACGCTTCCGATGACCAATAGATGGATTTTCTTCGCCCGGTTGCCTGTGATGGTTCCGTCTTCTTCGGGCTGCAAGCCGTAAACACGGACGACGAAACAATCTGGAACTATCACGTCGATGACAGCTGTCTCCTTGCCACGAGGCATGAGACGTAACGGTTCGCCAGCCCAGAGAATTTCAGAGCCCAAGTAGATGGCTTCGCAGAACATGCCAAAATTGGGCCAATAGCCTTTGATCTTGTATCGGGAAACGCAAGATACGGTGCTCATAGCAGTCATGACGTTTTGAATGGTTGGATGCCAATCTTCTGTAGCAATGCCTTTGAGAGTATAGGCACACAAAATCATTGGCCGAATTTGATGTAGGGGCACGTAGCTGTACTGCTTAGAGAAGCTCTTGTCTTTGGCGTTCGGACTCGGATAGCATTCGACGCGAAAGCCTGAGCTATTGACATTGTGTTTCTTAGGTGTTTCGTGGGTGGTGTCTTTGAGTCGAACGGGCTCTTCCGAAATAGGGACTTGTGTGACGATGCCTCCGAGCCATTCTGGGTGACCCGTGAAGCTTTGTGAGGCAGCATTCCAGACCTTGAGCTCACCAGAGCCTGGATCAGCTTGGACTTCGCCATCAACGCCTGTAAAGTGCAGGTGCATTAGTATCCTTCAGCTAGCCACAATTCCGTACAGCATATCCGGTGAGACTCCTTTCCGGATTCGATGTGCCAAGGTTGGAGGTGGGAGAGTGCAGAGAGATCTTCTCACCTCGATGAAATAGTACGAGCTCGCCTATTCGGGGTACAAACGAATTTTGAGTTGTTATAAGCCGTCTTGCACCCTTATAGACAACGGTCTCGACGCGCCAGTCCTGAGACATGTAAGCTAGTATATCGTACGAGGCAATTCTTGTTTACCATGTTCGATCTCTCTTCAACTTTTCGATCGATGTGACCCTCCTGCTGCAGCACGGAAAGGAATCGCATGATAACGTCAGGAGAGCCTTCGTCATCGACTGGGCCTCGTTTCAGAGGCGGGCGACCACGTATCCCCAATGCTTTGGGTTTAGAAGCAGGAAGTTTCGAGGAGGATCTGGAGGTGGTTTTCCGAGCAGAGCTACCGGCTTTGCTGCAGAAGCGGCATTTACAGACATCTTCTTCTCCTTCGTACCGCATCAGATATTCGAAATGAGGGTAGAAGTCGTAGGGTGAGTTGAAGCCTTGTCCATGGCTTGGGTGTCCAAAGCAGAAACGGTCTACATTACGCTACGCACGCATAATTCAGTCAGACTGCAAATTCCGAGACCATGCATGATACTCACTTGGTCATTTCGAGCCTTCTCCCAGACTTCATACCCTGGCGGAAGTTTGTCGAGTTGATATTGCTTTCCTAACACAGAATGGTTTCAGCTTGCAAGGTTCTGTTCTTTACCTTTGCAGTGAGTGGTTGTGGAAGAAAGAGGCAGTTGCTTCAAATAAATGGGCTTGGCGAAAAAATCCATAGACTTGTGTAAAGAGATATTCCAGAGTCTTGGAAGAGGGGCCCTGAGATTTCCGAGGAAGCCGGGTGATGCCTATCTTCGGGGTCGTAGGAGGGAATGGGCAATGAAGCTGGATGAGAGAATATATCCAACCGCATGACCGTAGGAATTGGTAGCAAGCATGTTGAAGCCCATTGAAACTTCCTACACTGACAGGAGATGTACGTGAAAGCTACAAGATCGTGCAACAAAAGACAACAGCAACAGAAAATGGGCGAAGAAGCAGTCGTATGGCAGAGCCGACCCACCAGCTTCGGCCTGCCCAGTATCTTCCATCCACTTCTGAGCCACTTTCGACAGGTAAACCTTCTTCACCCAGTCTGCGTCACACTCTTTCCATTGTGCACCGCTGGGTCGGTGCTTGGAGTCCGCATCGCTGTAACCGCTGTAGTTCAGTGTTACAATTGGACCCGCTGCTTTTGGCGGCATGGTAGCTGTTAATCGCTCGAGTGCTATATACGAAAACAGTCAATCAGCACATGAAAAGTTGGAAGTTGAGAGTATACCAAACTCACTTCTGAAGTTCTGATATCTATTCGATCTTCGGCTTCGGTCGAAATTGGTTCCGAGGTGGTTTCGATTCGCTTTTCACTTTGAGGTCTTCGATTTCACACAAACAGTTCCAGATCACGATACATGAAAGTGTTGACAGTCGAGCGCGGTGGAAATATGAAGACCATTGGGGGGAAGGAAGCTGCGTAGAGTGCAGTCTTGATATAAAGTCGCCTGAAGAATGCTGCGTCACATTCAAACTGAATCACTGCCGAATTCTTACTCAATCGTCCCTTCATCGGCCCTTGTGAGAAAAGTGAAGATCAGCGAGTTGAATTTTCAAGGTGAGTCAACTTGAATTCGACGCGCAATCTGGGGAAAGTAATGGGCCAAATACGACAGGTTCTGGATATCCCCCCGACAATTATGTTGTGGTGAATGGTTTCAAGCACGAGAGTTGAGTCGCTGCCCTGTACGCTTTGTGAAGAAGTTTCAAGCTTTGGATGAAGTGTCACCTGCGTAATCGAGAGAGATCAAGAGTAGACCAATCTCAGAGGTATCTTATAACACAATGCAGGACGCACCATGGTCATTTGATAGTGGTCATATTGAAAAACATAGATAGAAGTAGATTTTAGGTCATCAACCGTTGCATACATTATCTGGTACTCAGGTCCTTCCCTTTCCAAGACCTTCCGGAGCGCCAACGCTAAAACGCAGTAAAACAACGGGAAACGCTCAGATACACTATACCGGTTCAACATCTTGCAACGGCAGATATCCTCCATCCACCTCGCGTCTTCCACCAAAGGCTCTGCGAGCTGTACGTGTCACCGCTCGGGGGATGAAACGGTCGATAAAGCCTCCGTCTTGGGAGATCCCCATCCCCTTCAAGTCTCCTTTCGTTATCCCCTCCCTCTCCAATCTCTCGACCTTCATCCACCTGGGCCTTCGCCAGAATTTCAGTAGTAGACTACTGCATACAACACTGGTGCTGCTCATAGCCATTGCCGCTCCCGCTGCCATAGGTGGCAACATGATGGGATGCGGTAACACGAGTCCAAACCCCATGGCAAAAGGTAGACCTATGAAATTGTAAAGACAGGCCCAGAGCAGATTGAGCTTGATGCGGTTGAAGATGCTGCGCGACAGACTCAAAGCAGCCGCAACACTAAGTAGGTCTTCTGGACGCATTAGCACAACATCAGCCGTGTCCATAGCGACATCGGTGCCCGAGCTCAGTGCAATGCCAACATTTGCAGTAGCCAGTGCAGGCGAGTCGTTGATTCCATCACCGACCATTGCTACTTTGTGCCCTTGTGCTTGGATTTGCTTGATGATGCCTTGTTTTTGACCAGGTAGAACGCCGGCGTGAACGTTGGACTCGGGTATCCCAACGATAGCAGCAACAGCGATTGCGGTATGTAACTGATCGCCAGTGACTAGTGAAGAGGAAATGTTCATTCGATTAAGGGCTAATACGGTAGCGTGTGCTGTAGGCTTGATGGTATCCGAAAGAGATATGACTCCTGTGTAGATACGATCGATAGCAATGTAAATTTCTGTAGTGCCGGATGGTGGAGCAATTGGATCCTTCTTTGATATTGGCGCACTTGCCTTGGCACTCGACGGAACTGTTATACCATAAGATTCGAGATATGCAACATTTCCAATGTGGACCTTGTAGCGTTTACGCTCGACCGAAGTTGCGGGTTCCACCTCAGCGGATATGCCTTTGCCTACTACTGCGTCGAAATCACCGATACTCCCGTCGATCATGCCATCACTACCAACACCGAGATGCTCCTTGGCAGCATGCAATATCGCTTTGCCGATGGGGTGTTCCGTACTCATTTCAGCTAGCCCGACCAAGGACCACCATAGCTTCCGTCGCCACTCATTTACGTTCCAAGTCTGTTCCAGCTTTGTGTCTGCTACGCTCATTTTACCCATAGTCAGAGTTCCCGTTTTATCGAAGACGACGTGATCGATCTTGGTGGCTTCTTCTAGAGCGGCGCCACCTTTTACGAGAATGCCCTGCTCAGCACCAACGCCGGTGCCTACCATGACAGCGGTAGGAGTCGATAAGCCAAGCGCACAAGGGCAGGCAAAAACAATGACTGATATACACAATTTGACACAGACCATGAGCTTGCCGCCGCTTTCGGGTTTCAGGAAGATCTTTGGCGGATGGGGCAACGCATGGCTAAGAACCATCCAGGCGATAAATGTCAGTAGACCAAGTCCGATTATTGTGGGAACAAAGTAGCCGGCAACGATGTCAGCCATCCGCTGGATCGGTGCCCGAGATGTCTGTGCTTCTTGTACCAACTTAACAATCTGGCTGAGCTGGGTGTCACTGCCAGCTCTTGTGACACGGAAGTCGACGCGGCCAGCCTGATTGACAGTTCCCGCCAAAAGGTTGCTCCCGACTTCCTTGCTAATTTCCATTGCTTCGCCGGTCACCATACTCTCGTCGACGTAACTCTGCCCGCGCAGCACAACTCCATCGGCGGGTATCTTGTCACCTGGGCGTAATATTACAATGTCGCCAACCTCGATGAGTTCAGAATCTATAGTTCTTTCTTCGGTTGCATAGGCGGTTATGCCATCACCTGACTTTTTCTCGGTCGCCATAGCATTAGCATCGTCCCAGCTTTCGACGGCCTTCTCAGCCGCAATGGGATCAACGTATATCTGAGCCTTTGGGGGTGCGAGGGACATTAGTCGGGAGAGAGCCTTTGATGTTTGCCCTTTTGCTCGGTTCTCGAGATAACGACCTAAACTTATGAACGTGATAAGCATGCTGCTGGTCTCGAAGACGGTGCTAGGACGAGTATGAGGAGCGAAGAGTATTGACACGATCATAGCGACGACACTGAAGAAGAATGCTGCTGACGTTCCAAGCACAACTAGTACGTCCATGGTGGGAGATTTGTGTTTGAGGGACTTGAATGCGGAGACATAGAAGCGTTTCCCAATGCCAAACTGGACTGGTATCGTAAGAGCGATGGATAGCACGTCTCCCAGGTATAATCCAGGCAAGAATAAAAGGAAGGACCCAAAGTCCAGGATCGGAATGAACATTGGAAATATCATGTTGATCATAAGAACTGGGATGGCAAAGGATAGGGAAGTCAAAAAGGCTCTCCGCCATTCCAATATCTCGCGGGTCTTCGAGAGGGACTCGAGCTGAGCACCATTCTCATCAGAGTCCGCAACTACGACTGTGTAGCCCAAATTTTGGGTGGTTTCCACAAGGGCTCGGAGTCCAGTGAGGGTAGGATTATGAGTTATAGTAATCCGAGATGTCGAAAAATTGACCACAGCGGACGCGACCCCGGCACGCGCGCATAAAGTATTTTCCAGAGACTTCGCTGCCGTTGAATCTGAAAGACCAAAAACCTTAAGCCTTGAGGTGCGCGATACAGACGTGGACTCGGTAGCGCCGGTTACGGAGGATAGAATCTCTGCCCCGAACCCACAGTCCTCGATGGTTTCAGCAATCTTGTCGGCTGACATTTGATTCCCATCGTGGACAATAACTGCACGCTCGGCGAGCAGGCTGATGTTGAATTGCACAACACCATGGACGGCTTTTAAACTACCCTCGACCGCCGACGTGCAAGCGCCGCACGTCATGCCTTCGATCGCTATGATTGTTGTGGTCAGCTCTGGCCCATGGTTCCATAATGCGCTGCTTGTGCTCTCTGGAAGCTGTGATAACGAAGGCTTGGTCTCAATAATAGTAGCACCAAATCCACGATCCTCGATAATCTCTGCGACAGCTTCGGCTGATATTGTTGACGCGTCGTGCTCAATCACGGCTCGCTCGGACAGTAGCGATATACTCATCGACCGAACTCCAGAGACGTCCTTGAAGCCTCCTTCGACCGCAGAAGTACACGCTCCACATGTCATTCCTTCGATCGCTAAAGTCGTCGTGTATAGCGCAGACCGTTTTCTCGAAGCGTCAGGCTCAATATCTGTGTATCCCTGTGCCTTCCCTGCGGCTGGAAGGTCTGTGGAGAGAACCTCGGCATCGAAGCCACGATCTTCAATCATGTCCTTTATCGCTTCTGGCGATAATTTGCCGGGGTCGTGTTGGATCACTGCTCTTGACATGACCAGGCTGACCGATACACTGCCTGCACCGTCAACGCTCTTGAACGCGCTTTCCACTGCTGATGTACATGCGCCGCACGTCATCCCCTCCACTCGTAATGTTGTTGTCGCCATGTGTAGAGTTGTCGCCATTTTCGCAAATGTACCTCTGGGTATGACTTTTCCTTGCTAATTCTCAGCCAACCGGTCAAATGCGCCGTTGATCCATATAAGCGTGACGCATCCAAACAATAGAAACTGTGATAGAAAGGTAGGTAGTCGGAAGGCGGAATAAAGACTTTGTGGAAGATCAGGATAAGGAGATCCAGCTCCTTGCGTAGGGAGCGAGTGACAAAGCTGGAGAGGAAGTAACTAGAAAACGCTTTGTCGGCTTATAAACCTCTTGGCGGCTTGCTTCAGGCCGGGCCGCGCCCGCCGACGACAGGAGTTTCAGAGGGATAAATCTGAAGCACCTCTTTGGAAAAACCGACAGTTATGGTAGGTATTGAGACAGATAGAGTGTGAGAGGTTGCGCGGTGATACGATAGACGATGGTGCAGCGAGACACTTTTCTTTTACAACAAAAGGCTGGACAGTCAGATTTTAGGTGACCGGAGCACGGCCACCTTACTCTGCGTCTCTCGGAAAGCGGCCCCCATCCTCACTTCCACGACTCCTTGGCTCCTTTTTCAAACCCCAGCAAACAGTTCGTACAATTCATGATCCTTTCAAATCGGTGGGGGCCACATTGTTAGGAGTAGGACGGGATGCTGCAGGTCCAGAACGTGGTGATTCGGCCTTGTGACTGTGCCTTCTCAGCCCTCGTATTGCTTGAGAGCGGACTCCTGCAGGACCAATTCCAAGAAGAAATGGCACTGTCGCCTGTCTACTAGTAGTACATTCAAACAATAAAGGCGTTCTTCAATAGCCTCCAAATCAGCTTCATGTCTCTTCTTGGGCAGCCGGATCGCTTAAGGGACTGGATGCGGTAAAGGCCCGATCTCTCAGCTTCAGCCATCTCGCCTGCTTTTGCCGATCTAAGCGGACGCTATTGATGTCATTGGGTCATCCCACCAACCATATCGCTGCAATCGAGATGAGGAGAAGAGCGAAAAAGAACCGCTTCAATCTCGGTCAACGACGGGCCTATGATACTCTGCGATCATGTCGTCGATTCATCACTTCCCTCTCCGCTCTTCTCTCCGCTCCCCTTGGAAATCCTTCCGCTCAGCAGTCACCCTCGTATTTGAGTAACGAACACAATTTGGGATCCCTGACATCGAGAAACAGCATTCTTTCCATGCCGTCGCACACAAGTCAGTCAAAATCTAATGGACTCCTCTAATCGCTCCCTCCCTCGTCACTCGACCAACGGATCCAAAAGGAGTCGGGCCAACTCAGTTGTCGACGCCAGACTCTCCGTTATTGCTGAAGACGGCGCGTTGCCGCCTGTGCCCGAGAAGTCCCGCAATAACCGCACCTTCAGTCGAGGCTGGGCCTTTAATCCGCCCAGGCATAGCTTCGAGGAGTCCCCTCCTAACTACAGCTTTTGGGATGTCACTGGTCCGAAGGGAGAGAAGTTGACGGATGTGAGGAACAACAAGTACATCGCCCAAAGAGGAGGATGGAGGCGGATATGTCTCATTTTCTGGCTGCTCTTGATAGCTATCATAGCACTGGCTGTTGGTTTAGGTGTTGGCCTCCGCAAGAATCACCCAAGCAGGTATTCATGTCCATTCATCAACTACATAGCCAAACTGACGTTCGAATTGGCAGTCCCGCAGCTTCAGCGGCACCAGCCTCGAAGCCAGGCCTTGATGCGAGTTTCCCCGTTGGATTCTATGCCTTCAACACTTTCCTCAAGCGAGCTTCGTCAGATTGCACATCGAATGCCACGACATGGACTTGCGCCCCATACTACACGTACGATAACTCACCGTCACAATCAAAAGCTACTTTTTACTGGAACATTACCACTTCGGCACCAGGCTCACTAACCAATTTCTCTATCTCTTCTAGCGATAATCCTTTCGCCATTACGTTCACCAACGCTTCGCTGGAGTTGGTAGATACCAATCTACAGAGCGAACATTACCATTTCAAGGCAACTGATGATAAGATGGTCGTACCTATTGGAGCGAGTAATGTCCACTGTTATTACAATGGGACTACACTGGAGGGCAACCTATACACGAGGCTGAAGCAGGTATTCTCGGATGTGTCCTACACGAGCACGGTCTCATCTGTCGCTCCTGCCAGTACAGGAGGCGCATACAGCGGAGGTCAACAGAATTGGCCATATGCGACAGATTTCACGCAATCCATTGGTGGAGGAACAGGTGTACCGGATTGCTATCGAATGGAAAATGGGACTGCGGTTGAGCGGCTTACGCAGGGACTTGAGACTAGAGCCCCTGACGAGGTTTGCAGTTGCTATTACAAAAGCTCTGTTTTGTGATTTGACTACACTGAATCAGGGTTTCGGCCTGGTTGATTAACAAGCGAGGCGTTTGGAGTTGTGAAAAGCCGATACCCCCAGATCTCCTTTACAAGACTGGTTAGTTGTATTGTTCAAGTGGTATTTGTTGTACCTTGTCTTCTTATCAGGCTTGATTTCAGATACATACCATAATTCAACCTATACATACTTTATCACCCCTATTCTCAGAGCCAACTTTATGCACCTAAGTCTTAGAGGAGGGAGCTGAGGGTATTCTTGGATTCGATGGGCAGGCTTTTATCTTTTGAGCTGTCTTCGGAGATAGCTACTACTTCATATGAGTTTGGTTCCCCTCACTATCAACCATCACTCTAGCACAGCTGATGGTGCCTAAGGTTAGTCACTTCGATCCAACCTATGGGTGCCCTTGCATAAGCGTCTTCCAAACTGTGGCTCATTCGAAGTATGACGTTTTCCATGTGGCGCTGATCCGCGTTCTCTCACGCGACAATCTCATTTCCCTGTTTCTCCACATCGCACGACATCATTGTTGTCATGCCACTCAACTTCAACCTTTTTTGCATTGTCGTTGTACTTTGCTGATTTGTTGTCTCACTCTGCCCTCGCAAATATGGACCCCACGCAAGACTTCAACCTCTTCTCTAAGGCATTCGCCACAGAAAACTCGGTCTCCTTCCTCTCTGGACTGAACCCCACGCCCTCATTCCCTTCTTATTCAGGTCCATATCCTGTCGGGACTCTGGACTGCGAAGTTCCAACGTCAGAGGTCCTATCACCCTCTCCTTCGCCTGATCCCAGCATTACTACTGTCAGCTTCCGAATCTTTTACCCATGTAATCCTCCACAACAAGGACCAAAATCCGTCTACTGGCTACCCGATCCTCAGCGTCAATATCTCAAGGCATATGCTCAGTTCTTGGGTGCAAGTTCGGACTTTTCAGGATATGTCCAGTACTTACCATGTCCATGCGTCGTATTCTGAACTCGGTTAATGATTGGTTCGCAGATACCTACCTTTCTTACAACTTCTAAGTTGGACTACCATACCTGCTATTCGCAACGCATATATACGAACCCCACCAAAAGGCTCTGGAAGATGGCCTGTCATGGTGTTTTCCCATGGCCTGGGTGGCTCAAAAAATGCATACAGCCATCTTTGCGGGTCACTGGCTAGTTACGGCCTAGTGGTTATTGCACCAGACCATCGGGACGGGAGTTCCCCAGTATCATTCGTGCGAGATGCAGAGGGGAGGGTGGTCAAGAAGGTGGATTTCCAACCTTTGCCACACACCTCTAGCAAGACGACGGACGAAGCTCGTGACCAGCAACTCAAAATCCGCTTGTGGGAGCTGGGCACGATACACAAGATTTTGGTTCAGCTCGACCATGGAAGAAAACTTACCAATTACGGAGGTGATAAGCCGATAGAGGCTCAGCCGCAGCAAAGTCTCTACAGCAAGGACAGTCTTGCTGCGTTGGCTTCAAAGTTGATGGGCGATAAAGTTCCCGACACCTACAAGCCATCGCTAGCCAAAGGTGACCTCACAATGTTTCAGTCAAAATTAGATGTTCATGCCCCTGGAAAAATTGCCTGGGCAGGCCACTCTCTTGGCGCTGCATCTGTCGTTCAATTTATCAAAACAGTATACTACAGCCCCGGATCCAACCCACCTGCATCATATCAGCCGCTTTATACCCCAGGAAAATCATCCTCCTTGACACGCCAAATTACTCCCCAATCACCGGTGTTGCTGCTGGATCTTTGGTGCTTGCCACTGGAGAGTAGTTCGACTCAGTGGCTGTGGCAAAAGCCGATGCCAAGCTATGCCGAATCTGGACCTGCAGGTGCCAACTTGCTGGCCATCCTGAGTGAAGCGTTCTTCAAATGGAGAGGTAACCTTTTGCAGACCAAACGTATACTGTCTGAAAAGCCTTCGTTGAAGAAGCCCCAAAAGCCCAAGCGCGCGGCCCCGAATATTTTCTACCCCATTGGATCTGCTCATCTCAGTCAGTCCGACTTTGGCGTGCTGTTCCCATTCATGACGAAACGGGCCTTTGGAGCCAAGGATCCAGCTCGAGTACTTCGACTCAACACTCGAGCCATATTGCAGGTTCTTAGGAACATGGAGTACGAAGTTGCAGGTCACTCGTCCATAGATATGGAAGAATCGAGGTCACTCGGACCTAAGCCCGAATTATCTCAACTCGTCCAAACGAGGAGGATAACGGATAAGCAAGACGAGAAGATTTTGTCTATGGATGGCGGTGTCCAAGGCTGGTTACCCGTAAAGATTGATGAGGGTCTGGAAGGGGCCGAGGGTTTGCTACGGGCAGAAAAGAAGAAGACTCCTGCGCAAGCAGTTGCAAAGAATGAGACAGGTAAACCGGGCAAGCCTGGGCCCGTGCAAGCCGTTGCAAAGAATGAAGCCAAAAAAATGCAAGGCAAGGCGGGTCCAGCCGCCGCCAATGCAAAGAACAGACTCGCGAGTGGTAAACCAATTGCAAACGGGAAGCCTGTTACAAACGGGCCGCAGGTAGCAAAGGTGAAGCCCACGGCCAAAAAACAGGAAAGCAAGAAGCAGGAACCAAAGAAGCCCGCCGAGAAGGCCAAGCCGCAGAGCAAATGATTGCATGGGATGGTCTGGAGTTTCGTTGAACAAATTGTGTGAAGTATCCAGCATTACAAAGCTCGTTGCGCGAGACTATCGAGATCTTACTGTACAATTTCATGTATTTGGTAAACTATCATATCATGTTACAGCAGTAAGCTGTGTCGCTTCGAGCCATTGCGGTAGTATGTTGTCTTTCCTCGAGTTGTTGTCGAATTTCTAATATTGCTTAAGAAGAATGGGGTGTAAGCATGATGCTGATTGGCTTCGGCATGGCCCTTTGTCGAACTCGATTGGATTCCCTGCAGCTTACGGGCATCTTCCTTTGCAGTCTACACAGCGCCGCTCCCATGCGTGAAGCTCTGTCAGCCAACACACCTGCAGATATCGATATTCGGCTAGAGCTATCGGAATCTTCAGTCATTTGTCAGCCTAGAGCATGCGCTTTTCTCTCTCCATGAGGCGTCATATAAGACATCGATCCCTTCTGCGAGGCATTTGGACTAGTATAGTATTAGCATTCTTCTTGCTTTTCTAAGCTTTTTGCCAGCTGAGTACGATGAAATTTAGACCTTGGCTTCTGAGGTCATAGGCACTGTATCTACGAATTAAAACCACGGAATTCGAGCTTCGAAAAATTATATCTCGAACAGGTTTGATATGCTATTACTTCTGTATCCCTTCTTCTCTTACAGTCCATGACGAGAGACTTAGCGGATTACTGTGGCTTGTGACACTTGTATTGCAAGTGAATGAGCATTGCTTATCCCATTTCTGATTCGATTCGCACATATTGGCTCTTACCTTGATACGCAGTTCAAGAACGTGAGCTTACATGAACCAGTATGACCAAATCCGCTCAATGTCTACCGCCATACATCGAACAAGCGACGAGATAGAATGGTGCGAGACGCATGATCGACAGCAGTGGCCCACTCTTGGTAGCCTCCTTGCTGAATTCTCCCCGAACCGACTCACGGGACGGTAGAGTATTACGGTGAACGCGAAAATGCAAAACCGTTCCGAGAAGAAGAGTTTGAGAGCCATGCCTGGAGACTCGAGGCCATATACGCGCCAGAGAGGGCGACCTAGGCTGGACGCGCAAGGCCAGACCGCTGGAGAGGTGTGTAGTGAACTGTCTCCAACTGCATACATACTGACAACTCTCAGCGTCGCCGAACGCAAATTCGCCTTGCCCAAAGAGCTTACAGGCAACGCAAGGAATCTACCATATCTGAGCTTAGTGATCAAGTTGCAAATCTTGAGCGGACCATTGGGGAGATGAACAAGGCCTTCATGTCCTTCCAAGAGAGCACGTTAGCCTCTGGCATCAAGGAGACGAGCCCTGTTTTGGCGCAAGGTCTACGCACCATTGCAGCACGCTTCAACGATCTAACTCAAAATCTGGCTTTGGGTGGCGTTTCCGAGGGATCGCATCCCAGACCTGACCTGTCAGCACGAGTGTATGATCTGCAAGAGTCTATCCATGACAGTCAGATGGCTCAAGATATCGTTGGTCAGAATCAAGCAGATACTCACCAATCTAGCGCAAAGCCAAATCACAAGGCGAATGTAACTACCCAGGTATGGGGCTATGAGGTCGGTGAAGAAGGGATTCAAGTCGAGCACGAGATACAGAACCCGCAGCCTATAACAATAAATTACGGTTCATCGGACATCTCGGCTGACCTCAATTGGTTTGCGCAGAGCACGACGCTGTACCATGCTCAAATTCCGGAAATGCAGTCTGGGACGCAGAGTTCGATTCCGCGTTTCAACACTTCACTGGCCCCTCCCTCGACCTACAGCTTCCACGAATCTACTTTCGCTCGGCGATTGGCTCGTGCAGCGTTTGAGCGATCTCACCGTATGTTGACGGATCCGAACAGCCGTATGGAAGACATGCACAACGTGTTCAAATTCTCGTTCTGCTTTAACAATGCTAAGAACATTGCAAAGTTTGTTAAAAACATAGTCTCCAGGGGCAGGGACCAAAGCCTTGACTTGTGGCAGGCACCTCAACTCCATCTTGGAGACGCTGGTCTTCATTACCCCCGACAAATTGAACGCGATGTCCCATCATACTGGGCGGACAAGGCCCCCATGGGACCTAGACGATCGGCCAGAGCCGAAACACCTGTGCCCGACTGGATGACCGTTGAGCAGATCATCGAGATAACAGGTTTCCAGGGCGAATGGTTCGATCCGCATGATGTGGAGCAATACTTGCGATCAAAAGGGTTGCAATTAGACGCGCAGTCAACCTGGCTTGAGCTCGATATCGACGAAGTACCCAGTCTCGAGACCACGCAGCCAAGTGCCGCCACGTCTGCGGCATATTCACACCCTGGTACTGACCCGTCAAGCCCTCGTAACGCGGGGTCACGCTACCCTGGTGAGCCAGCGGTGCTCGTACCAGCAGCCTCATCAAACGTCGAGCTGGCTGGTCTGCGGGACGCTTTTTATATGGATCTGAATGTGTCCTCGACGGACCCTGTGGCGAAGACAAGATCAATCGGCGCTGACCTAGCTTACGACACAGGCTCGACAGGGTCTGGGTCCGGCCGTGATGAACCTAGAATGATGGTCGATGTTGAAAAGTTCATTGACAGTGAGTATCCGCCATCACTCCGTTGACGCGTGGCCTGACTGACTGTTTTTGGGGGCAGTCATTGTCCATCAGGCAGTTTGCCTCGGCCGGAGTCCAGGTTGGCGGAGAAGCAGCGTTGATTCCGCACTGACCCAGGCCATCCAAGAAGTGTTCTGATATTACCGACGCACTGGCGAGAGCCACGAGGACCAGGGGAAATCCGCGAACAAGCATAAGCATGCAACGGATAATACTCCCGAGTCCTTGCGATTACCAGATACGGCCAACTAGCGAACGGTGGCTTGGAAAGCTTTGACAGAGGTCTCGTCATATCCGACATTAAACGCGGAGTGCATCATCGCACATGTTCTGGTACCTGAACATGCACAGCTGCTGCAGAGGAGATCTCCAACCTCAGCTCCTGGGGCTCTCAGATATCACGTGACATACGGAGGCGAATTGAGTAAGGCGGACAGTAGGCCCGCGACCCTAGTCGCAAGGCGTGTTCCGGGTCGGTCGTTCCGTGTCCTTGGATTAATTGGGGTCCTTGAACTAGTGGTGATTTGGATTTGGAATCAATAATGATGGAATAAATGGATTGAAGTCTGATTCTTTCTGTGGAATACTTGATACCTTAGTGACTTTAGCAGCCGTAGATAAAGTCAATCTCGGTGGAGGTCACGACCGATGATTAGCTCGCGTATATGTGACACTTGTGACGATAATTCCGACTCACTCGAGCCCCGCCGCTTGTGCTGATCGTCATCCGAAGCTGCAAGGTGTGCTTTAGACTCCTCTTGGCTGCCCCAATTCGATCTTTCCAAGGAGTTGCTCGTTGCTCTCTACAAAACTTCGCCTTTATTCGCCTCTACCCGACCACGGCTTTTCCTACTAATTCTCCTGTCGCTTTCTCATTCACCACCCTCCTTCATCCCGTGATTGACTCCGTGTGATATTGATTGCATTCAGTTCTCTCGCTTTGGGCCATTATTGATCCGACTTCAAGTCAGTCTTTTCCTCCACCTGTGCGGCCGAGTCCCGCTTCTATTCCAGCAACTGCAGCCATTAGCCCAAGTGATAGTCGAGGATAATTGGAAACAACGTCATGTACTGCCTGCTTAATATGGAAGTTCCAAACGTGGAGGGTCGACAGTCACAATTTTAAACGCCACTTCTCACATTATCCAGCAATAATAAGCGGTAATAGAGGATCTTCACCTGCCAGAGGCCCTTGGTGAGCATAGGAATTGCAACTTCGGAACAAACCATCAAGTAATGGCTACTGTTCAGCCCAATCAGCACAGGCCCTCAGGCTACAGGGCTTCAATGGGTCCTAACATCCTGTCAAAGATGTTGCAGCTTGAAAAACAGAGCAAAGTAAGAATTGGCCGGCCTCATGTTTATTGCCCCTCTTCTCCAGTGTTTGAGTCGCTAGGTTTGCCACGACGACACTAGTAAAGCTCTGGCCATGCTTTTAAGTTTTCTCAAAAGCAAACGTGCTAACTGCATGATTCGTAGCAACGCCGCACTCACACAACAGGACCTGTGAGCCCAGAGGACCAGCAAACCATAGCCTTTCTACCTCCAATAACCCTGACAGCAGAGGCTTCACCTGCTAAGTCACCCTCGCCATCGGCACGCCCTGCTCCTACCTCGTTCACACAAAGATCACAGACCATGCCTACGCTACAAGCAGACATGAAGACTGCGGAGAAAGAGAGACCACCTCTGACGATCGATCCTACTGCGACCAGAGACAAGGATGGGGATACTTCCACGATTCGGTCTGAAATATGCATGTCTCCAAGTTGGTCAGATCATGGCGAGAAAGAGCGAAAGAAAGCGAAGAAGCTAAGGGACAAGGAGAAAAAAAGACGCGAGGAAGAGAAGAGGGAGGCCGAGAAAAAAGCAAAGAAAGAGGAGGAGAAACAGAAACTTGCAGCAGCTAAAGCAAGTAAGCGCGACGGACGTCTCAATAAGAGGCCCCCACCTGCCGCTATGGAGACACAAAGAATGCCCACTGAGCTTCGAAGAAATTCATTCATCTCCTTCAAATCGGGGCACTCCTCCCAGGAAAATTCTCGATCCTCATCACGAGATCGGCGAAGACTGTCGGGGATTTCAATTGGATCATCTAAATCTCAGCATCGCTCACAGTCAACCCCTCCCACCAGCACCGAAATTGACGGTGTTACTGATGACTGGATTCCTGTGGTCAGCGTAGCGGCACCTCAACTTCCAGCGTTACGTGGTATTGGGTGGCATTCTCGGAATGGATCTTCTGGTGATAGTAAAACAAACTCCTGGGGCAGCGATGCATCATACACCAAAGAATTGACCAAATTCACCATGGTGACGAGTCGACTCAATCGCCGCTCTCCAGGCACAAGTCCACAGCAAGCTGCGTTCGATGCCAGCTCAAGATCGGCCAATCAAAGTCTTGCACCTCCTCGGCCTCTCGTACGGAGTCAGACAGACAATGATATTTCCACAGTGAGCCATGATAGTCCTGTGCTCAAAGAGGTTGAGAAGGCACTTGAAGATCGGAAGGCCTTGGGTGATGAAGCTGGAGGTGATCGCGATCCACAGAGGCAAAAGAAGTCTTCGTCGGCGAGCAACCAAGCTCGTGATGCACGAAGAGTCACTCAAAATGAGAACACGACCGAAGTTTCTCAGGGATCTCGTACTCATGGGCATCGCGGCGAACATAACACGGTGAATCCACTACAATTGAATCCAGTTCAGCGACCGTCACTCGACGGAAGCAGCTACGTGCACCGCCAGCGTATGTATCAGCAACAGCGGTCGCTTGCTGGCTTCCAAGATGAGGAGGCCGTCAGAGATGCTAATAGGGTTGCGGATGAGGAAATTTCCGTGAATGAAGTGGAGAAAGAGCAGCCTGCTCCGGCAACAGAGCATATAGAGCAAAACTCCGTGCCTAATGGCCAGGAACCGTCACAGGATGAGCACTTGAGTGAGGAACAACCCGATCAGTATCATGCTTTCCTCAAGGAGTCTCAGGATTCGGAGACAAAGAAGCCTCAGCAATCTTTTCTGAAGATGGATCGAATTTTAGGATTTGCTCGACGCCCGAAGCCTGCCAAACAACTCTCAATGACGACCAGCAGATCAGGAGGTTCTGATGGTAGCGAGACAATGGTTCCCTCGCAGCTACCTTCCCTCGAAATCCCTCGTCAAGAGAATAATGTGCAACGGCCCTCGAAGACAGAACGCATTTTTGGAGAGCCTCCTTCAGACAGTGCATCTCCACAGACACCCAAAGCACGCTCTAAGCTATCGCAGGCAGTTGTTGATAAGGAGGCCAGCCCTAAAGTCAAGGAGAAATCACCGGTACTAGAGCGTATACGTTCACAGGCCACTAGAACGTCACCACCCAGAGAAAATGGAGCCAAAACACAGAGCCCGTCAAGAAATTCCCAGACTGTCGAAGATTCACGCATCGTCGAACCGCCGCCCCTGGTACGCAGTCATTCAAGGACACGCACGTCCTCCTCCCAATTGCTGAATGAACATATATCCATATCGAGGCCGGTAGCTAGATCGATCACCGCGCCGGTCCTTCCTACCATCGATCTGCAGCCATTCCAGGGTGCTGATGATCCCGATTCTGTCACTTCTAGCTCTCCAACCCATATGCAGTCTGCGAATACGCGCGACAGCCCGCGGGTGAAAGGTCCTCGAAGCCCACCCGAGCCGAAGCCAACCCCTAAACTGCCAGAAGTAGTTGTCGAGAGTGTCAACAGCGAGGGTATCGTCAGGAAAACGTCGATCAAACGTCCGAGGTCAAACCCACAGCTGCAGACTGTAGCTCCTACTCCTCCAATGTCTTTGGATTTTCTACCTCAACTCAAGCATCAACCTCTGACCAAGCCCAAGCCCCGATCGAGCTTCGTCCCTCCGCTCAATCCTGATGGTTCTCGCCCTTCGTATAATCAATTTCCTGTACCGGCCGCGGTCCAAGCAAACACTATTCCGACCAGCAATTCTGCGCCCAACCTGACCCCAGGTCGGTCCTGGGGATCCCGTCCGGCTTCTCACCACGCGCTCGGCAACTCAACTGCCCTCACGCAGCGGGATCCTCGTCGCGAATTGGGCAACCGCATGAGCACCGCCGGACCGTTTCCCCACGCCGGACCAGAGAAGGAACTCGATAAACCGATGGCGAAGATGTTCGTGATATGCTGCAACTGCCGCTTCTGGCACGATCTCCCGAGTAAAATCTACGCGGCTATGGCTGTGCCGAAGACGCTGCAGCGCGAAAAGGGGCAACTGCTGAAGGAAGCGAAGGCGAAAGGCGGGGTCGAGGAGGCGACGCTGGATACGATGGTGCAGTGCCCGTGGTGCAAACATCTGATGAGCACGGCGTGTTGCGCGGGCTGGACGGCTGTTGTTTATTTGCATGAGAGACATCATTGAGTGAGCGATGAAGCAGAGGCGCAACGAAAACCAACAAAAGCTTTTTTTTTCTCGGGATCGAGGGGCGCTGGATATGCCGCTTTGGCATCATCATATAGAATGTAATGTATGATAATGAGCGCGGGCAGTGGAGTCTGCTGGTGTTTGGTACAGAGGGAGGGATGGATATCAGAATCCCCCCATGGTTGTGAGCGATCTAGGGTAGGTATTATGTTGGTTGCTTTGGTAATTTCGCTTCGAATGGTATGATTATTTACCTCTATAGCGGATGGTGTGTCTTTGGAATGTGGTTATTCACTTTGTCTGGTTTTTGTTGGGGTGTAGGGTGTAGGGTGTAGGGTGTAAGGAGCAGGGTGAGGGAATTGAATAATGATTGTAGATTTATATTACTGGAGATCAGAATTACTGATCTTTGTTTTGAGGTAGGTCACATCCCAATGATTTCCTGATACAGAACACTCTTCATATCCTACCTGCCTATCTCCTTCCTCGTCTCCTACCACGCCATATTTCATATACATGCACTTGACCCCCCCTCCCTTTTTTCCTTACTATTCACGATCCACAACGCTATCCCCCCTCTCAGTCGTCCCAGATCTTGAAGCTATAGATGTACGTCTTATTCCAGCCATCTGGGGCTCCGGCTTCGAGGCCATGATATGATAGGAGGGAAGAAGCAGAGATGTAAAGCTCTACATCCATCGTCGATTGTTCCACTCCATTCCCCTTTTTTTTACCGTACCCATCCGCCACAAGGTACCTACCATATACACGCTTCTCAAAGCCATTCTATCCATGTGGCTAGCTCGAGATTCCGGTACACGGGGTATTGCGTCCTTTTACTGATTTTTGGTGGTTTAGATAAGTCGGATATATATTACTGGAATGGCCTGGGAAGGGGATTCTCTGGAGGGATTTTCTGGAGAAAGGGATCAGATAGGGCTATTGATAAGCTCCCAGGGCTCAGAGCCCGGTCGATTGATACATAGGTGAGCAGCTCTGATTGCCTGGGGTTGGGGGTCACGGACTGCGGCTGTGTGACTGCGGGGGGGAGGGCATTTTGCGCTCATTTCCAGGGTTTGGGGAACCGGATGATAGGAGAAGTGGAAAGAAGTGCGCTGCCGGGAAGCAGTAATCGAGTTCTGATATGCAGCGAGGCCGACTGGAGTTTTCAAAACATGATTCCTAAGCAAAAGGGGGTGTAGAAAGAAGCTCATCTCCTCAGCAGCGACTACAGCAGCTAAGAAGATATGAGTGCCATTAGGGGTAATCCCCGCGAGCTGGACGAGGAGAAGTCCGATTCTACGATAGGCACAGTGTCATCTCCCCATCTTGTACCCATCACCCAAAGCCCAGTATCTCATTCGCCCGTCCCAGCATCTCCCGCTCCGGAGCCGCAACCCCTTCAGCCTGGGCCTCATACCCCGCCAGCCCCATGCCTCGCTGTGCTTCCATGGATATATTATCTAGGATGTAGTCCAGCGCGAGACGGCCCCTGAAAGCAGACTCCCCGGGACCGGAGGGGAAGTCGGGGGGTGGGATGCCTGTTAGCTTATTAGAGAGAGAAATAGTTGTGGGGGTGGGGAGGGAAGGGGGAGGGGGCTTACCATCATTGAAAGCCTCCCTTTGCCTCGCGAGGTAGTGCGCGTTGGGCTCGGTTAGGGGACAGCAGGGGATGTACAGGACGCTGGAGTCGGTTTTGCCGGTGTGGAGCTTGTCTACTGCGTGGATTGCTGGTGGGGTGTTAGTTGGTTTTCAGAATATTTTTGGGTTTAAACGCGGTTTTTGAACGTGAGGCGCTTTCAGACCAAGATTTACCCGATTAGGAGAAGAACAGATGGTGAGGCTCATATCGGATCGCATTCTTACGCTTGCTCTCCGGTGCCAAAGATCGTCTCGCCAAATGAAGGGTTGTGAGAGAAGGGAGTGATGCACAACTGCAGCATGCTGCACTATAGGATAGGGAGAACTTACTATCACAATGCCACGCCACATAATCTCCTGGCCTGATTCTCGGAACATGCACCATCGTCTCACCCAGTGCTAGATGGGGATGCATCGCATCATTCAGTTCCTGACATTTACTCGGCACAGCCCCCTGCAGTACTGGCGTCGATTCTTCTTCCATCGTCCAATTACCATCCTCCAAGAACTCAGATCCCCACGCTTCCTCACAGCCCTTCCTAGGCCGAAAAAACGGTCGCAGCAAAAAATACGCCGTAGCTTTCCCAAATAGCGGGTTCACCATCAGCGTCCCCTCCCCCGGCGCCGTCTCACTCATCGACAACCAGCCCTGAAACATCCGGAACATGGAACAGGCCCCGGCGCCGTTATACAGATCCGACACGACAGGCAACCTGGACGAGCTTTCCCACGGATCGTAGGCCTCCCAGTTACCCTGGAATATCGAGTCGTAGACGTGGCCTCTACCGTAGCCATCGTCTTCCCACCGCTCGCAGCTTCCGCTGTCGATGTGAGGGCCGAGCGCGAAGCCTGCGTCGCCGGGTTGGCGCATGCGGAGTCGGTCGGCGTACAAGGTGGGGTGCGAGGTGGATATGAGGGCGGATTCGTCTTTGGTGTGCCAGTGGGACATTAAGAAGGCTTGGGTGAGGAGGAGGTTTGGGTGGGCGCGAGCGAGGATTTGGGAGGGGGACCAGTAGAGCTCGTAGACTGCGGGATTTTCTGCTGGGAAGCCTGGGAATATGGTATTGAGATCAGATGATGTGTGTGAATTGAGTGTTTTGCGCGCGACGATTATAGTATGCGCATGCAGACAGTAGAGGAAATTGAGTGCAGAACCACGCTCGACGAACGGAATGTTGGAATGGGAAAATCATCGATTTCGAATGTACCTTCTTTTGATACCATCATCTACAGCTCGGAAATGGAAAAGCTTGATCTCACCAAGTATTTTCTATTTGCGGTACTCGGTGTGCGGAGCAATTGGTAGTAAGATAAGACCGAGGATGGTGCATGAAGCTCATTGAGAAGCTCTCTTGCTTAAATTGAGTGCCTACCTTTGACTCCTGGATTGGTTGCGATATAGCGAGACAAAAGCTCTTTCCATCCCAGCGCTTCCCTTGCACTCACCACGCCCCGTATAACTGCCACTCCTCTCTTCCTCAAATCATCTCTAAATCGCGTCCTCTGCTCCACATTACCAATGTCTCCGTACTCGATCTCCGGTATTGTTGCACTGCCCAACGTCTTGACGTCCTCGATCTCTTTCCTGAGCTCAGCAAGCAGCCTATACCAGCTTGCCTGTAGGGCATCTTCATGACCAGCTTTAAGGCGAGCTTTGAGATCTGCAAAACGAGGAGGTAACGGTTTGGCGGTCTGGCCAGAAAGCGAAGGAAACACGGATGAGATGTCGCCCGTAGCTTTGGACGATGGGACCGCAGTAGTCTGGGTAGCAATGGAGCGACGAAGCATTGCTGGACGAGCTCCACCAGAAGACATGACAAGTGACAGGCGGGTAACGGGACGCATCTTCGCAGTTTTGTACCTTTTCAAGTCGCAAAACCTTTCATAACCCCTATTTGCTAGTCAATCACGAGTACCAGGTCGCAAGGACCTGAAGGCCCATTAACATTCATGGTAGAAGTTGATTCTTCCCATTTTGCTGCAAGCGAAGAGTAAAGGCTAGCAAGTGGTCTGTGCGCAGCTAATCATGCAAGTGGAATCGGCAGTTGGAATTGATCAATCCTCACTCTTGCCGAAATTGATTGGGGCAGGAGGAGGCACAGCACGTCGCGTAGCAACCAAGGTCAAGATAAATCAGAATCAAAATGCGACAGCTTTTGCAATCCAATTTGTGGCCACTGTTACTTCCAATCCTAGGCCAGGTCGAGAAACCGAGCACTTTTATCAACCTCCCC
Source organism: Physcia stellaris (assembly GCA_018902385.1). Classification (NCBI taxonomy): domain Eukaryota; kingdom Fungi; phylum Ascomycota; class Lecanoromycetes; order Caliciales; family Physciaceae; genus Physcia; species Physcia stellaris. Next base: position 409,993 of record JABSSW010000033.1, on the reverse strand, counting down.
AGCCGTACTTCAATTCTCCAACTTGATCCATTTCTTCCACGAGTCTGAACGCCAAATATATCCAGCGTGGAGTCGATCCCCCAGAGCTATCTTGTTCAAAGAAGCATTGCCATTGGCGTACCATCATCCAGCGATTTGGCTCTCAGATGGCACCAACCTCAGACCTTGTCCATATGGCTCTACACAAGCGCGACGTTGATGCAACCTATATCGCTATTCGTGTGATCATCGGTGTTGCCGTACTCGCCGTTGTCGTCACTGGTGGTGTTTTGATTTACTTCAGAAACAAAAGGTGGAGGTATCGCCAAACGAACGGTGCCCCCGACGGTATCAATCGTGTATATGGATAGCGCGCATGGATACAGGAGCGACAGGTCATACACGAGAGACAGGTTAGTGACAAGCCGTAAGGCGGCTGCATCGCAGTGCTCGCGTATTTTGGTCTGACAATAAATTAGAGGAAATCCTGGATCTTGGGTCAGCATACGCGGCATTGGACAGCATTTGATCGCTAAGATCAACATACAGCCACCTCAATCGCCAGTCGCTGGGATCGCCCCATAATGACCTTGGACCGGAGAGCCGCATTCAATGAGCAGCGGCAGGATCTGAGCAAGGAGAATCCTGCTCTATGGAACCATATGATCTACTGGGTGATTTTATCATAAGCTCGTCTTAGCGATTCGGTCCTCCCACACACTGCGTGTAAAGGCGACGGTCTTCTCAAAGCTTTCTAGCCTCGTCGTCTTCTCATTTTCTGACAACCAGCTTGGCGGCATCTGGGTCCAACCATGCTTCATATCCTCAAATCTTTCGACTACCAAATCGTCCCCTCTTCCCTCTTCAATTACTTTCTGAACCCACGTTTCACTCTGTTCGGCTAGGGAATCCAATCCAGGTAGAATGAGTAGGATCTTAGCCTGTGAATGCAGTCCCTTTCGCACATTGGCCAAACCAGGTGACGCTCGGTGCTGGTGTGCTTGATCTCTTGGTAGGTATGTCGGCATGAGCCTGTCACTCGTCTCCGCCCATAGCCCCTTTGAAACAGGTAATTTAGGCGGCCGTGTCCGCTCTGAGGGCAGTTGGCGGCAATTGAAAGAAGGGTAGAATAGCAGCAGAGGGATGTGAGCCGGAAAATCTTGGGGAATTCGACTTGGCCATTCTTCTTCCACGTGAGGAGGTGATATCGAGAGACCTAGATTTAGAGCAATGTTACCACCACTGCTGAAACCAGAGATGGCAATTCGCGTTTTGTCTAGATCTACTTTCGGCTTCGACCGGCGTTGCTTGTTCTCGCACACTCGCTTTGCGACAGCTTTCCGCAGTACTGCATAGCCCTTGGCCTCTGCTTTTAGTACCGCGTCCACGATATCCTCGGCATCATGAAGAGCTGCTGGGTGCTTGTCGATTGGCCCCATACGGTAGTCGACAGTCAAGACGACAGCGTCCAAGTCACGGGCTAGCTTTGCGCAGAAAGGCGCTTGTTCGAGGCATGAGCCCAGTACAAATCCCCCACCGTGGAAGTCAATAACAACTGGGATACTTCGTGCTCTGAACTGGTCGATGCCGCTCGGCACGAAGACGTAGACTGGTATCGAGTATGTGGAGCGAGAAGGTAGATTAAGTACAAATGGCTGTGGACCTTCGGGAGAAGTAATTCGTAGGGCGACGTCGGGGACGGCTCGAGGCAAGCTTACTAGAGCCTTTCGCCATTGAACGTCGAATGGCTGGGAAAGGAAATTGCTGAGAGACATGATCGGATTAACGAACGGCTTGATAAGGTTGCGATCTGTGTGAAAAGATACGGAGGCATAGGGAGCAACTGCATTGTGTCCGAGCTCGAAGAGGTTGCAGATGGAACTATCCAACTCGACGAGAATTCGCGTTCATGACGTGGTGCCATAGCAAACGATTAGTAATCTTCAGATCCAGATCAAATGTTACTTTTCCTTATCAGACCTCCTCCTAAGGAATATCCAGGCTGGTCCTGCTTCAATGCTTCAGATCTTTCATCGATGAATGTAGGCTTGATTTCGTATCCAAGCTTATCATGGATGAGTGAACCTCTCCCTCTTTCGTTCCAAGTCGGGCCCTCTCTTATTTGCTTCACTTGTGACCATGTATGAAGAGCGAATTTTCCGAGAAAAAAAAGGGACATGGATGACAGTGAGTGATGAAATTCAATCCATCTACTCAGCTATCTACTATGTATGATTTACTCCAAGCAACTTCGAACACTAAGCTCGTCTGACTGCATAATTGTTGCATCAAAATACGGATGCTTCATCGTTCGCCAGCTCTGCCTCATGAAACTACCTCATGTGGAGGGCGTAACCGCCTCTAATTTGGGAGGTAGTCAGCACCAGGACTCGCAGGTCATTCAGCAGCGTCCGCTCGCCAAAGGACCATTTGACCATGAAGGCTATCGTTCGCACACAGTCTGGTCCTCCCTCCGTGCTCCTCCTTGACTCATCCTACCCGACGCCAGCCCCCAAAGCCGGCCATGTTATCGTCCGAGTCAAAGCCATCGGCCTGAATCGCGCAGAATTGCGATCACGCAACGGCGACCCCCCTGCAAAAACCGAGTTCACCAGTGATAGTCTCAACACCCAAACACCACCAGCCATTCTTGGCGAAGAATGCGTGGGCATAGTAGAAGACAATGGCGGAAGTGACACTATCAGTAAAGGAGATACAGTGGCGACATATTTCTGCGGGATAGGCAAGTCTTTCGATGGGGCATACGCGGAGTACACGAGGGTGCCAGCACAATACGTCTACAAGCTGTCTACTAGCCTACCTTGGCCTGTACTTGGAGCTATACCGGGCACCTTTATGACAGCTCATGGGTCACTATATCGGGCGTTGCATATCCGGCCTGGTGATAGTGTCTTGGTCCATGGTGGAACTTCGTCAGTAGGCACGGCGGCCATCATGCTCGCTAAGCTGGAGGGCTGCACCGTGGCAGCTACGACTAGGCAGGATGCGAAGGCGGACTCGCTCCGTAGGGTCGGTGCTGATGTAGTCCTTATCGACGGGGCCAGCAAATCCCTCTCCGAGCAGCTGAAAAGCCATGACGCATTCAAAGCTGGAGCCGATCACGTCCTTGAACTCGTTTGCCCGGACAGTATAGCGGACGCTTTTGCTTGCGCGAAATCTTTTGCAGCCGTTTGCGTTACTGGAGTGCTGACCAAGGTCTGGGCTTTGGAGCAATGGGCGCCAGCAGAGGGACTTGAGACGGGAAAGAAGTTGACAACTTATCAGTGTGCACGCGACACTGACTTTGAAGCGCTGGGAATAGCTATGACGAAGATAGTGCGGGATGTTGAGGACGGTAAGATCGATGTCAAAGGAGGCATTGGCTTGACCTTGAATGGCTTGGAAGGTATTGTCAAAGGCCATGAAGAAATGGAGTCAAACCGCGTGAGTGGCAAGGTCGTCGTGGTTCTTGACTGATAACTCGCACCTGGCAGAAGTGAGTCCTGATCCCATCCCAAATGATCACCGTTATCCACCCAAAATCGCACGATCAAACCAGGGCCCGACTTGGGCAATAGGTCAAGTCTAAGACTCCATTCATATCAGTTGACGTTCTGAACTCCAAAGACGGGTAACCTTGATTTGACGAGTGATGTATATCTCTAATGGGCACTCACTTTTGTCCTGGAAGAGCTGATTAACGTGCCTTGCTATTGCGTGCTTTCATTGGTGGAGTGGTGTCCAAAATATTCTCCTGCATAAGTGTTTGCATGAGTCCTTGTTTGTTGACCTTTCGCGATGTCTTCACTCGCGTCAAACCATCAACTACACTTCCTCGGCTCAGTTCAAGTCATAGCTTGCTTCTGATCCTGCGTATATCATTTCTCGCTTTTAGGACATTGGACTATCATACCTCGCGACCTCTTTTGCTAGCTACTAACTTACCCCTTACACATGCTTTGTCGTATACTTTCTTTGTACAATTCCACTTTCTGTTGACTAAAATCTATTCTTGATCAATTGGTCAAACCATGTCGAGCTCTAACACCCCAACTTCTTTGATCGCATTTGCAGTGGCCAGCTCAGCTGCGCTTGCCACAAGCCTTTATCTCCTAAATCAACGCCACGAACGAAGTTACTCGGCTCGAAGAAGAGAATTTTTGGCTAAGAGAACAAAATAAGACTCTTGAAAGTGGTGAAGGAGGCAAGTTGAAAGGGTACGCTCTACTCCTTCGAATAGAAAGGCTCTGGCCGATAAATTCTGGAAGTAAATTTTGGGAGTGAGACTGAGAAAACCTAGATCCACGAATGCAGAGAAAATCTGACCATCATGCTGTTCGGTAATTCATAGCTAGGAGGCGGAATGCAAAAAGATCTGATCAGCTTGCTATTTGGTAGAGTGATAAATCGCGTATCCGTCCTTGGCACAAACCAAACGAAGATCACATGAAGAGTACACTACCTTATCTTCTGAGTTCGTTCTAAGTCGGGTGGTCGCAGGGCTGTCGGGATAAAACATCTGGACTGGCACCGATTACTACCAGGCCACGGGATAAGCTGGGCCATGCAAAATCAAGGTCTGCGGTATTCTCAATGCACGTACAGGACCAAATTGGGTCTATCTCTCGCTCACGTTGTCGATATCCGTGTGGGAATAGCACAAGGAATCTTATTCGTGATGACCATCCTAAGGTAGATTCTGGAATGTCCCATAGTCTTCCAAACCGAAAAGACTCTTCAGCCGGTTTGGTTGATATCTACTAAGAACTCTTACAGTTGACTCCACTCATGTAAGATCCGGTGACGACATGATGTGGTTAGATGTTTACCCGACTCCGGAAGGATAGTAAATCCCAAAGCTTCATTCATATCAGATATCGACTCATATCCCGGAGACGGCAACCTTGAATCCATCAATCTCGAGATGATCACTAAGCCGAGCTCGTTCTAGCAAAATTTACACATACTGGATATGTTCAGCTGAGGTTCGCGTGACGGGGATCTTGGTTCTCGACTTGGTTACACTATGGTCTACCCATTGAACATCCTCGAGTGGAAGAACTCTGTGCACGATAGGAATATTTGGCCGCAAGATTACTAATGCGAATGATGGCTGAGATGAAAAGGTAAGATGCCTCTGCGTCAATTGAATGTCAACGTCTGTGGTCCAGGGAGATAGAGCCCGGGGAGCGCGTTGTGTTGAATATCCACAGCATGGACATGGATAACCAGGACTTTCGTGCCAAAAGTCAAGCCCATGCTTTTCATGAGGTTAACAGTGCGCGAACCCGCAATCATGCTGTAGCTAGTCGCTTTACTTCACTTCGCTCTTTAGATAAGACACCAGCCTTCAACGCTTCGCTCGTGCGTAGCATGATCCACTACTTATGTCTCATCCAGTGTGAGAACTCTTAGCTTTCGAAGGGTGTCAACAACATCACCTTTCTCAGCATGTGGCAGCAGCGCTTGCGAAACATCAGGAATATCTATCAGATCTTTCCCAGGGCGACTTGGCAGAAAAGCTCTTGAGTCTGCTTTCACTCAATAATTAAATCAGCTATGTCATCACTTTCTCCTAACGCTTCATTACTCTCTACAAACATGAAAATTCTGCTTCATGAGAAGGACAAGATATCTCGCGTTTGTATATAAAGCGTCATCTCACTATCAACCCCATTCGTCTCTCGGTTCAAATCATCTCCCCAGATGATTCTTAATTTAAAATACCTGTCGTCTCTCGGTTCAAATCATCTCTCCAGATGATCCACAATTGAAATATACCTCATTTGATGATCACCCTTTTGAATCAGTTGTATCAATTAGACTGATATATATGGGTCACATTGTTGGAGATTAGTTCTATCAGCTACACTCAATATCCGAAAGTTTTTGAACACCAAGTACTTCAGATGGAGCATTGAAAATCACTCTCTGATGTACTCAAGGCTTCCTTGGTGGTGATCGTGATCCCGTTTGACTGGAAACTTGATTACGGAGGCTAAATGTGCTAGTCAAGAGTTGTTAACATTGATACTGATCATCCCTAAAATTTGCCTCTCAGGGGAAAATCAAGACATTGAAGCAAAGTCCAGAGCTCAATAAAGCTCGATCTTACTTCGATGGTGAAGGACACTAGAAAGCGTTTGACGAGTGGCATGGCTCAAATTTCAAAACACAGACACCTCAGTTTCGCCCCCGAAAATCCAACGCTATCTCCTGAGTTGCATCTTCCAATTCCTTGCTCTTACCTCGTGTTCTGTGATATCATGAACTCGTCGAGCTACAACACAATATTTCTTTCACCTCGACCCTTCTAGAGTCATATATATGTTTGTCATGTTATGATTCTCTTCAACTTGGATTTACTCTCAATAATATTTGCTTCACTGTAGGCCACCAGGACCTTAAGTTCTTCGTCCAACATAGTCAGTTTAATGCGGCTGGCAATTCTATCTGACACTGGCGTCTTGTAGTTACATTTAGAACATTCTCAAATCTAAGGTGCTTCGAACGCGATACCAAACTCATATAGGCGCTCGAGAAGACGCCAATAATTTTGTTGCTGGGAACTCAAAACCGGTGCTGATCAGATATAAAGACAGAGAACCCAAATCCCTTTGCGAGATTTCAACTGTCAACCTAATACCATTTTTCGCTGGCAAGTTCACATACGTCCGGGTCCGAAGCCAGATATGGAGCAGCAGGTGATCAAAATCTGGGCTGTTGGGTCCAGGAAGACGATGTCATCCACGATCAGCGAGATCACGCAACACCAGAAGTGTCTACGACATACAATTACGGCAAAGAGTCCTGAGAGGAGAGAATTTCCCAACGAGTGGAATCATCATCGAGAATCGGTTTTACCCTGAGGTTATGTTGAACTAGACATCCCATTGTTCAATCAGCAATTCACCGACACGATCAACAAATCATTCCCCGTCACCAGTGGTTATTTTCAATCGTTTTCTCACCACTACCTAATTCGTGAAAATTCTCTGATCTACCACCCGAGGAACTGCGAACCACTCAGCACTTCAAACCGCCAACTCACATCCTAGATCCTAGCGGCATGAGCAAAACAATACGTCCGAGTCAAAGATGACTGGGAGATTCTCACCGTTTCTCGTATTTCACCTCAACAACCTAGTAGGCAGGTAAGCAAGTCTTGGATAATCTGTGGCCTCATGCAACTGCTTACTTCATCGGTACACCCGACAGACATATCTGTACCCGACTTGGGACCGAACTAGGAGTCGATATCTTCTTCATATCTCATCCGCTTGCTTGTACCCCTGAACGACTACGCCTCTTTTCATGATGTATCCTACAGTCTGGTGGGGTGCTATCTTTCCCTAATGTATCGTCTCTGACCTATCCATTGTGTCAGAACGCGTACCTGTCTCTCGCACAAACCATATGAAGCCGACATGAAAATGACACCATCTTTTGACTTTATCCCAAGTCGGGTATTCGCTACTACCACACCACGGGGCAGCCTTTGCTAAATTTCTCCCTCAAGACTCGTGCTGATTGATGACAGACTCTTTTCACTAGGTCTGACACTTTTACCGAGAAGGCGCAGTCACAAATAAGAGAGCACCTTCTAATTCTCTCACCGAAGTCAGCCAGACACATCCTCACTTACGCAAAATATCATCGCCAATTCACCTATCATGCTTAAGCAATTCACGTGCTATGCCAAGGCTTTCCTGGATATATAATGCTCTATCTTCCCTGAAGTCTCTCTCTCTTTCTCTTTTTATCTTCCACCACAGCTCTACACCACACCAGGTCCTATGCTATGCTGATAGAGTCGTGGACTTCTAGCAATACATAGTGGCTTTGATTCCCACGCAGAACCATCAAACAATCATCACTAGATATAGATTCCGGCAATACCATGGGCGTGATAGAGATATCAGTGACTCCGAGCAAGACCTTGAAATCTTTACAACCAGAATTACATCCAAATGTAAGTGTCAAGTTCAGTTTCAGTTTCATGCCAGACTAACACCGTATAAAGTGATCTCGAAACTCCGGAATATAAGAGTAGCGACAGAGTGAGAGTGGAAAATCTGATATCCTCGACTGAGTCTTTCATCTCCTTGATCAGCTTTGCGAAGATTCACCACTTAGAGATCCTGAGTCCTTATATATAACCAGAAGACATGTTGATGACGCTCAAGATCAGCAATCTGCCGACCTAATACATTTGCTCAACTTTGTCCATGACTCTCAAGTCTTTCACTTCATTCGGCGTACGATATCATATATGTCTCAGGACTTGATATTCCGATTCCAAGATATCAAGTTTGCTTTTCACGACCATCTCCCGGTCCTTACTCTCATCTTCGACAGAACAACATAGGTAGGATGCCTTACATGATCAAATCCTGTATGAAGAATCCTCGATCAGTCATCCTGGTTGCTATCAGTTCTATACTCACTTCTCCGTTTCTCACATCTTTTTACAAATGAATGCACTATCTCCCGAGACAGCGGTCTTTGCACCCAATTCTGCACTCAGATCATTACAGCCTCTTCTCACTATCAAGACAGGAACGCCTGACTTTGTGCAAAGCTTGAATTTCATCTCGGTGAAGATCAAGACTCACTTGATGGAGATGAGGCTGTTCGAGATGACTATTGAGAACATCTATGGAACGGCACCTTAGATCTCACAGAGTTCTAAGATATCTTTATGGGACTCGACGAAATCACCATGTCAGACTTCCTCTTCACGACGCACCACCACTTCGTCTGGAGAAGTCTCTCTAATCGTGAGGCAAGAGAAGGCTCTGTCTTTCTTTCACACTGAGAGATACGCTGCTACTTCGTTCATATCACGGCACTTATACTGAATCGTCAGATAAGCTCAGGTTCAATTCTTGATGATACCGGAGATGAAGTTAAATATCTACTTGACATCTTGCTGAGACAATCGCAAAGCCATGGGCAAGGCTTCAACTCACCCTGGGATTTCTACCCCCACTTTGAATATCTGATGCGGTACGAAGGACAAGATGATGTCTGTAAAGGCCGCTTCTGCAGCAAACCGGGTAACTCTGCTCGGAAAACCACGTCCAGATCCTCCTCGAAGCCTGCTGTGACTACAATCACTCTAAGGGCCTTCTCGATGCCACAAGAGCTGTTGTATACTTTGACCAAGAACTCTTACTATCATCTTCAGGAATATCATCACTGGAACCATCAGGCCTGGTACTGTGGCGCGGATTGCCAGCAGACTGACTGCTCGACACCAGCATGGTACGGAGGGCTCTTCCGAAAGCTGCCAGCTTTGTTGTCCGTCTCGAACATCAGCAAATTCCGGCTGAGCTTTTGTATGAACATGGACAACTTGAAGAGGCAGCACCAATATTCGAAAGGCTCGCCGATTACAAGCGATTGTCCCAAGTACGGCACGTGCCCAATCAATTCAACAACGCCACTTTGTGCTTGCGTGATGGGACTCGCTACGATTAGATGGTGCTGTACACGGCATAAGTCAAAGGTCGTTTGAGTCGTCAAGAATTCAAGCGGAGTCAACTTGTGGTCCAGATTCTACTGAAACCAAAGACACTTCCACCAACCTTCACATTCGCCAACCTTCTTCCACTTTCACCAACCTCCTTCAAAGCCAACCTGATTGAAATCGACCCAGCGGGTGATCTTACTGTAAAGGTCAAGGTATGTTGGGAGATTGCTATCCAATAACTGGTTGGCTGATTTAGTGAGCAGGAAGCTTCCTATATCGAATACCAGATGACCGATCCACAAATGAAGTAATATACCAAGCAGCAGGCTACTTCAGTGCTTTTTACCTACTTACTCTTACTCCTTCTTTTAGGCCTCAGTTTGACCACGTCTATGGTATTCTCGACAGCAAAATAAGCAAAGACTGGAAACGACTACTTGGAAGAGACACAGCTATGAACGAGAAAATGATGATCGATCAACTTGATGCTTGCCTAGGAGTCCTGTGCCATTGGCAAATTGACAAGATACTAAGTTCCTTTATATAATCAAGAGCTATCTCCTATCCGGTCACGACAATGTCTTCGAATCGTGCGCCAACTCGAGCGGTTCTTCCGGATAGCGATCTAGACAAATTCCCATTAGCACCCTATCTAGAGTCGCTGGACGGATCCTTCATTAGTACTCATGCTAGCTTTGTCAACGACCAAACACCAGCCGGTTCAATCACCAAAGGGGCCGTTTCATTGAATGTCGATGGGATCGAACATTCGTCCAGCCGCGTCTATGATCTAGCCATGAACGCTCGAAACACCCAGACAGACATCGATTCCATATCCGAGACTTCAAATCAGAAATCGCCTTCTTGCGACGACTTTATCGCCCCGGTGTGATTGTCTGGTTCTACTGAGCTTTCTCACTATGCAAAGAAGGCCGAGCGATGCAGGCATTTGGGAGTGCATCTGTCCTCGAGGTCAATTTCACAAATACCCGTGACACCTGTTACAAACTTACCGGGGACTCCATCAACCAGCAACAAGGGCCACTGTTGTTAAAGGGCAGCTGTACTGGGCTCTCAGCTCGAGACCAACCCAAAGCCATCACTGGAAAAGTTACTTGGTATAATCATCTCAACCTTATAGACTTCTCCATATCTGAGTGGTTATTTTCTCAGGGAAGTTAGCTTCCGCAGGTTATTACTGTCCTGAAGACATCTTACATCTACTTTTTCTCATCTAAATTTTCACATTCCTACACAGATTCCAAAACCAGATATGGCAAGCCGCTGGTACCACTTTATATATATTATATATTAATGTCCGACTCTGTGCATGGCCGATCTCAGTTGTCGTGTTTGTTGTTTATTCCACCAGCAGCGAAATTCCTTTAAGTACACACCTTCTCTCCACACAACAATCCATCTTTATCATCTCGCTCGATTGACACAAATTGGAGCCCAATGCTACACTAGCTGGGATGCAGGATGACTCACAGTTGGTGTCCAAGCAATCGTCCAGAAAATCCATCTGGTCCGGTCAACATAATCGACCTACACGACAAATTCTACCAGTGCCTGAGAACCTCAATCATGTCAGATATGCCGTCCACGAAGGATGCAAAGGACACAATTGACCCATCCGCTCTAAATGCTTCCAGGATTTTCATTCTCTTGCACGGCAAATCCATTCATTCGACCTTTCCGTATGATTGTTCGAGGGAGAGTATCCTAGATGAGGCACCTGGCTTAGATTTCAACTATTCTTTGTCTTTAGTTATTTATGTCTGATGGACCATGGCTAATTCCTCTGACTATACGTTTGGGTTATGAAGCAAAATCTCGTGAGGAGTTCAAAATACTGAAGGAGGTACGGGTCAAGATTGCCACTGTGCCACGACAGATTTCTAAACTTCAAGACCCAAGCCGTCGAGGGGAGATTTAGTAGATGAGGTCAGTGTTGCAAGAGATACATGTAAACAGCTCAAGAAGAAGAGGAACGGAAAGATAGTGTGTAATATCAAAAAAGAAGAGACGATTAATGCATAAAAGATGAACCGTTTAGACTAGACATAGGTGGCAATACAGGGATAATAGAATAAATAAAGGGGCCGAGTAGCAGGCCTCCTTGTCAATTAGGAAGCTGATGTCCTAACTCTTGCCTTCCTCATTCATCGTGTCTTCTTGGCCTCACCCACCCACTCCTGTTCCCCTGTGAGCATACTGCGTGCTAGGGATTACCGCCCAGATACCCGTGCATACTTATTTTTATTAACGGGACGAGTGAGATTTTGGCGATCTCTTTCCAACCATAGATCGCTCATTTCGCTTTCTATTCTTCCAAACGAAGGACGGTGACATTTTCTCGATTACAATTGGCACATGCTGTCCGCTCATGATCTGTACTTTGGATGGTACCGTACCGAGAGATTGTGGTGGAAATCTTTGCACTGGTAGAGCTTTGGAGCTCCGCCGTGGAAGCTCTCGAGCGCGGAGCTCCTCTCTGAATGCTCCGGAGCACAAAGCTACGTTTTAAATGCTCTAAAGCTCGGAGCTCCGCTCTGCATGCTCTGGAGAGTGCTTCGGAGCGTGAAGCTCCGCTTTGCAAGCTCTGAGACGTGAAGCTTCGTTCTGCAAGCTTTCAAGCTCGGCTCTGCATACTCGGAGCTCGGCTCTAGATGCTCAGAAGCTTGGAGCTCCGCATGCTCTACATGCTCTAGAGTTTCACTATACATACTTGGAGCTCCGCTTTCGATGCTTCGGAGCGCTCCGCTATGCATGCTCTAGAGTTTCACTATGCATACTTGGAGCTCCGCTTTCGATGCTCCGGAGCGCTCCGCTGTGCATGGTCTGAAGCTCCGCCGTACATACTCGGAGCTCCGCTCTGGATGTTTCGGAGCGCTTCGCTCTGGATGCTCTGAAGCACGGAGCTTCGCTTTGTATGCTCTCAAAAGCGGAGCTCCGCTTGCATCGAATGCTTTGAATGCTCTTGAAGCACGGAGCTTCGCTCTGTATGCTTTGGAGAGCGGAGCTCCGCTTACTCTAGATGCTCTACGTGCTCTAGAGCACGAAGTACCGTTCTATATGCTCTAAAACACGGAGTTTCGCTCTGTATGCTTTGGAGAGCGGAGCTTCGCTTACTCTAGATGCTCTACGTGCTCTAGAGCACGAAGTTTCGTTCTATATGCTCTAAAACACGGAGTTTCGTTTTGAATATCTTAGAGCGAGAAGCTTCGCTTACTCTGAAACTTCAAACCTCGCATGCTCTGAAATACAAAGCTTCGCTCTGTCTGTTCTGCCTGCTCTGCCTGTTCTGCCTGCTCTGTCTGCTCTGCCTGCTCTGCCTGCTCTGCCTGCTCTGCCTGCTCTACTTGCTTTGAGATTCGGAGTTTCGCTCTGCTTGCTCTGAGACTCGAAGTTTTGCTCTGACTGCTCTGGCTGCTCTGAGGCTTGAATTTCTGTTCTGGCTGCTCTGAGACTTGGAGCTCCGCTCTGGCTGCTCTGAGACGTGGAGCTCCGCTCTGGCTGCTCTGAGACGTGGAGTTTCGCTCTGGTTGCTCTGCGTGCTCCGGAGCTTCGCTCTCCTTGCTCTGGCTGCTCTGACGCGTGGAGCTCCACTCTGGCTGCTTTGCGTGCTTCGGAGCTTCGCTCTGCTTGCTCTGGTTGCTCTGACGCGCGGAGCTCCGTTTTGGCTGCTCTGACGCGTGAAGCTTCACTCTGGTTGCTCTGCGTGCTCCGGAGCTTCTCTCTGCTTGCTCTGACTGCTCTGACGCGTGGAGTTTCGCTTTGGCTGCTCTGCGTGCTTCGGAGCTTCGCTCTGGCTGCTCTGGCTGCTCTGTCTACTCTGGTTGCTCTGAAATTTCATTCTGCCTGCTCTGGAGCCCGGAGCTCCGCTCTGTCTGCTTCGCCTGCTTCGTCTGCTCTGGTTGCTCTGAAATTTCATTCTGCCTGCCCTGGAGCTTGGAGCTTCGCTCTGGCTACCCTGGAGTCCGGAGCTCCGTTCTGTTTGTTCTGAAACTGGGAGCTCTGCTCTGGCTGCTCTGCTTGCTTCGGAGATTCGAGCTTCGCTCTGCAAGCTCTGGAGCGTGCTCTGGATCTCGGAGCTTCGCTCTGTTTGCTCCGTCTGTTCTGAAGCTCGAAGCTTTGCTCTGGCTGCTCTGTCTATTCTGCCTGCTCAGGAGCCTGATTTAGCGCTCGGAGCTTCGCTCTGCCTGCTTTGACGTCCGGAGTTCCGCTCTGCCTGTTCTGACGTCCGGAGTTCCGCTCTGTCTGCTTTGACGTTCGGAGCTCCGCTCTGCCTGCTCTGACGTTCGGAGCTTCGTTCTGTCTGCTCTGGCGTCCGGAGCTCCGCTCTGCCTGCTCTGGAGCTTGGAGCTTCGTTTTGGTTACTCTGGAGTCCGGGACTTCGTTTTGTTTGTTCTGGAGCTCGGAGCTTCGCTCTGGTTACCCTGGAGTTCGGAGCTTCGCTCTGTCTGTTCTGGAGCTTCGCTCTGACTATTCTGGAGTTCGGGGTTTCGTTTTGTCTGCCCTGAAGCTCGAAGCTTCGCTCTGTCTGCCCTGAAGCTCGGAGCTTCGCTCTGGCTATCCTAGAGCTCGGAGCTCCGCTCTGTCTGCTCTTCAGCTCGGAGCTTCGCTTTGGCTATCCTGGAACTCGAAGCTCCGTTCTGTCTGTTTTAAAGCTGGAAGCTCTGTTCTGGCTGCTCTGTTTGCTCCGGAGCTTCGAGCTTCGCTCTGCAAGCTCTGAAGCGTGCTCTGAAACCCGGAGTTTCGCTCTGTCTGCTTTGTTTGCTCGAAAGCTCGGAGCTTCGCTCTGCAAGCTCTGGAGCGTGCTCTGGAACCCGGAGCTCCGCTCTGTCTGCTCTGTTTGCTCGAAAGCTCGAAGCTCCGCTCTGCAAGCTCTGAAGCATCTCTGGAGCCCGAAGCGGCGCTTTGCCTGCTCTGTCTGCTTTGAGGCTCGAAGCGCTGCATGTTTCGAAGCTCCGCTTTGTTCGCAATGGAGCTCGGAGCGCTGCATTTTCCGGAGCTCCGCTCTGTCACCAATGGAGTTTCGCTCTGTCCGCTCTGGAACTCGAAGCGCTGCGTGCTCCGGAACTCTGCTCTGCCCGCAGTGAAGTTCCGCTCTGAAGTTTTGAAGCTCAGAGCGCTGCAAGCTTCGAAGCTCTACATGTTTTGAAGCACGAAACTTTGCTTGTTTCGGAGCTCTACATGCTCTGAAACTTCGCTTTGACTCCGCAATGAAGCTTCTTTTTGCCCGCAATGAAGCTCGAAGCGCTGCATGCTCCGAAGCTCCGCTCTGTTCGCTCTAGAGCTCGGAGCGCTGGATGCAATGAAGCTTCGTTCTGTCTGCTCTAGAGTTCGGAGCGCTGAATGCAATGAAGTTCGAAACGCTGCATGCTCCGGAACTCCGCTCTGTCCGCTCTAGAGTTCGGAGCGCAGAATACAATGGAGTTTCGCTCTGTCTGCTCTAAAGCTTCGCTCTGTCTGCTCTAGAGTTCCGCTCTGTCTGCTCTGCCTGCTCGAATTTTCGCTCTGAGTGCTATGAGACTCGAGGTTTCGTTGAGTCTGCTCTGCATGCTCGCTTTGAGACGCGAAGTTTCGCTCTGTCTGCGCGAAAGTTTCAAGCTTCGCTCTGATTGCTCTGCCTGTTTTGACGTTCGAAACTTCGCTCTGTCTGCTCCGTCTGCTCCGCCTGCTCTGGAGATTCGCTCTGCGTGCTCTGACTGCTCCGAAGCTTCGACTGTTTCGAAACTCCGCTCTGACTGTTCTGCTTGCTTCGAAACTTCGTTTTGTCTGCTCTGCCTGCTTTGGCGCTCGGAGTTACGCTTTGCGTGCTTTGACTGCTCCGAAGCTCCGTCTGCTCTGAAACTCCGCTCTGACTGCTCTGCTTGCTTCGGAGCTTCGCTTTGTTTGCTCTGCCTGCTTTGACGTTCGAAACTTCGCTTCGCCAGCTTCGCCTGCTCTGGAGTTTCGCTCTGCGTGTTCTGACTGCTTCGGAGCTTCGGCTGCTTCAGAGTTTCGTTTCGGCTGCTCTGCTTGTTTCGAAGCTTCGCTTTGGTTGCTCTGACTGTTCTGACGCTTGGATCTTCGCTCTGCCTGTTTTGAAGCTTCGCTCTGCGTTCTCTGCCTGCTCTGCCTGCTCTGAAGCTCGAAGTTTCGCTCTGCCTGCCTGTAGTTCGGGTTCCGCTCTGCACGCTTTGGAGCTCGGATTCCGCTCTGCACACTTTGAAGCTCGAAGCTTCGAGTTTCGCTTGTTCTGGCGCTCGGACTTTCGCTCCGCCTGCTCTGTCTGCTCTGAAGCTCGGAGCTTCACTCTGCGTGTTCTGAAACGTGCTCTAGAGTTCGAAGTTCTGCTTTGCAGCGCTCTTGAGCGCGGAGTTCGAAACTTTGCATGCTTTAGAGTGCGAAGCTCGAAACTCTGCTTGCTCTGATGTTCGGAGCTTCGTTTTGCAAGCTCTGTCTGCGTGCTTATGCTCTGAAGCGTGAAATTTCGTTTTGGAGCTCGAAGTGTCGCTTTGCAAATTCTGAAGGGTGAAGTTTCGCTCTATCTGCTCTGACTGCTCTGACTGTTTCGGAGCTTCGCTCTGCAAACTTTGAAACGTGTTCTGAAGCTCGGAGCTTCGCTCTGCGTGCTTTGAAGCGCGGAGCTCCGCTCTACAACGTATAGAGTGTGCTCTGAAGTTCGGAGCTCCGCTCTGCAACGTCTAAAGTATGCTCTGAAGCTCGAAATTCCGCTCTGCCTGCTTTGAAGTGCGAAGCTCCGCTTTACAACGTATAGAGTGTGCTCTGAAGTTCGGAGCTCCGCTTTGCAACGTCTAGAGCGTGCTCCTGAAGCACGGAGCTTCGCTTTGAGTGCTTTTGAAGCGCGAAGCTTCGCTCTGCAACGCCTAGAGTGTGTTCCGGAGCGCGGAGCTCTGCTCTGGATGCTCTGCCTGCTCTCGCGCGCGGAGCTCCGCATGCTCTAAATGCCTCAAAGCACGGAGCTCCGCTCTGCATGCTCTGGATGTTTTGAAACGTGAAGTTCCGCTCTGCAACGTTGAGGATGTGTTCCGGAGCGCGGAGTTCCGCTCTGGATGCTTTTCCTGCTCTCGGGCGCGGAGCTCCGCATTCTCTATATGCTCCAGGGCGCGGAGCTTCGCATGCTCTGAATGCTCCGGAGTACGGAGCTCCGCTCTGCATGTTCTGGGACGCGGAGCTTCGCATATTCGGAATGCTCCGGAGTGCGGAGTGTCACTCTGGATGCTCTGTCTGCTTTCGGGCGCGGAGCTCCGCATCCTCTAAATGCTCCAGGGCGCGGAGCTCCGCATCCTCTAAATGCTCCAGGGCGCGGAGCTCCGCATGCTCTGAATGCTCCGGAGTACGGAGCTCCGCTCTGCATGTTCTGGGACGCGGAGCTCCGCATGCTCTTAATGCTCCAGAGCACGGAGTTCCGCTCTGGATGCTCTGCCTGCTTTCGGGCGCGGAGCTCCGCATGCTCTCAATGCTCCAGAGCACGGAGCTCCGCTCTGGATGTTCTGGGACGCGGAGCTCCGCATGCTCTCAATGCTCCAGAGCACGGAGCTCCGCTCTGGATGCTTTGCCTGCTTTCGGGTGCGAAGCTCCGCATGCTCGAAACGCTCCAGAGCAAGAAGTTCCGCTCTGCATGTTCTGAGACGCGGAGCTCCGCTCTGAAGCTCCGTTTCCGGTCTGAAGCCTCGCATAGTCTGAAGTTCCGCTTTGACGCTCCGTTTTGAAGCTTCGTATGTTCTGGAGCCTCGCTGTGCATGCTGGCTACGAACATTCAATCTCATACTATCTTCCCCTCTTGTCGTGTCTTTCCTGGGCTGTTTCTGTGCCTTGGACGACGCTGGCGGCGTATATGGACTCTTCCTTCGGCGGCTTGGATCTTGGGGTTTGGGAGTTTGTTTCCCGACACAGTGGCAGCTCCAGTTTGGCCGTTTTGGTACCCCGTTTTGGTACCCGTGGGCTACCTACTGCTCTTCCTAGGAGACTATCGCCCAAACACTCATGTACACAGTATCCTGTTCTAGCAATGAGGCGAACGAGGCTTTAGCACTGATCTGATAGTTCCGGCAAGCGATAGCTGTTGAGGTTTACATACCGTTAAAAACCTCGAGCTGTCACAGTTTGAAAGCTGATGCTGCATTTTTCCGTCACTTCATGTGCATGCTATGGGTCTGGGCGGTGAAGGTGGCTTGTACGCATCCACCGAGCGCATATCGCTTAGTAGCTTTCATAGTCAGCTACTTCCACTGCATCTGGCCTATGGAGTGAAGAAGAATGAACAGGTGTGAACTTGTCAAAAGAGGTTCAGAACAGCAATGGGTGACCGACGCAAAGAAGAGACAAAGATAAGGAAGAGAAGCGTCGAGCCGAGAGTCTCTCTATTGTTATTGATGAGCTTCTCATCATTCTGCACTAGCGCTATTGTAGCGTTGAGACCCCCTTTATCTATGCGGACGACTAACGATCATCGAATGGTGATTAAAAAGAAAAAGACATAAGAACGCAGAGACTAGACAGGAAGTTGGTCGCCTTTGTAATCGAGGTCAACCTCAGTCATTTTTGCAATCTCGGTTCATCTGCATCCTGCCCTAGCTAGTTGACTGAGTAACATATATCCTCAATAGTCCTGTTGTTTCCATGTACACTGCTAATAGCTACCAGAGTAACACATTCAATAATTGGAAGTAGGAATGTGATCGTAAAAGGGGTCTAACGCCTGATTATTAGAACAAGATACTATCCCTTGCACAGGTATGGCACCCTTTTTACAGGTAAGGATCCAGGTGAGCCGAGACCTGAGCGAAAGCCGAGGTGACCCCAAAGACGCGCTTCGAGTCGTGTTGAATGGAATTCCCGGGCACAGCTTCTAAGCGGCCTCTGGGCCCTTGAAAAAATGTGCCACCCTCCACCAGTGCATGGGATAGAATGGGTGTGTGGGCGATGGTTTCTAGCAAGCAGTATGCCCAGGAGGAACCTACAAAACGGGCCATGCTGGAGCTGTAACTATGCCGAAACCGAACTCCCAAAAACCCAAGACCCAAGCCGCAGAAGGAAATGTCCATAGACGGCGCCAGCATCGCTGATGAGACATAGAAAGCAGTCCAGGGAGACGTCGAAAGAGGGAGATAGTATGTGGTCTCGAAAAGAAGAGACGAAAGATGCCGAAGCCAGAGGCTCGGGGGGGAAGGTCGCCCATATAGGCGTGCCAAGCCCCAGCCACTGCAATTTCGTCCCATTTGCTTCAGCACCGTGGTCCAGCTAGCCGATCACGAAAAGGATAAGGCACCTCATCTACAGACCTACCTTCTTGACAGACATAGATCCGTCCTGTCGCATCCATCATTTAGGAAATGGATAAATTATAACATATATAGTAAGGAAACAACATGAAAGGCCCCAGATGCTTTGGAATGAATGAGTCCGTCGAGAGACGACGTCTCAAACAGCACCGATCCAGACCGTGCGATAATCGAACACAGTAAGACTTAGAATGACCCGTGCTGTCACTTATCCTGTAGCTTTACTCAGTTCCAGCATTATTCGGTTGCTCGATCTCTGATTTATTAGGCTCATTTATCCCTGCGTTCCTCAATTGTTAACAAGCAGAAACCATACTGTCATTGGACAAAACCCACCTTAATTTGTCAAATCATGGTCAATATTGTCGGCTGTAGTGTCATTTTGACGACGGTTTTGCTCGCTGTCCCCATTTTCTGGGCCTGGCACTCTGTAATTTTCCTCGCTACTGTTTTCGCCCAGAACAGCAAGCATCGTATCACCAGCTTCCCACGGTGTTCCTTGGATGCAGTCGGCAGTGAGTATGTGACCGGCCAATATGTGGTGCTAATCTTGCCTCCCATCCATCGCCCATCGATACACCCAGTATGATAACACGCTTACCCGTGTTTGGCACAAAGCATATGAAGACGACATGAAGACAACATCATCTTTTGATTTCGTCCCAAGCCGGGTAATCGTACATCTGTCGGATTTCTACCCTCTATCTTCCCTCACCCAGTATCGTTCCTCTCCAGGCCCTGAAATATCACCCCGATCTTCTTCCCTAATTGGACACAGACGTATCTTGCCCTCTTCTGCTTCAACGCACACGTAGCCATGCTCAAAGCAGTAGGCACAGGCAAATCCTTGACTCTGCCTTTCAGTTCCATGACGTGCCGTGTATCTCTCGGGGCATAGCGCCGTTCTCTTACGTATATCCGTTCTCCAATTTTTCCTCCGAGCATCCTATCCGTAGTTTAGCACCAAAAATAGGTAAGCTTGACGAGCACTTACCCATGTTGCGATTTGTGACCGTAAAATGTTCCAAATGGCGGGAGGAATTGGTGCCGGATTGAAATTCGCCTGCAGAACATCATCTAGGTCGACAAGACCTTGTTGGCTAGCCGGGGTTCTTGGAATTGCAGCTTCGGGAGCTGTCTTACGTTTGCGAGTGGCTCGGGCCTCAGGTTCTAGAGATGATGAAAGCCTGTCGAGTCGGGTCAGCTTTCCCAGACCCGGGTAACCGCTGTACTGAGATACTTACCCGGATGTGGTCCCGACGTCTTCGATAGCTGTCTTGCGTTTACGAGTGATCCGCGAGTCGGGATCCAGAGTTGATAACCTGCAGAATCGAGTCAGCGTTCCAAACTCGAACAAGCGTTATACCAGAAGACCGACCGTGATGTTCCAAAAGGCTGCCTCGGCCGCCTTAGTTCCCCTCTGGACTGGGCGTCTGCATCTGGGTTGTCCCGATCGTCTGCAATATCGGAATTGCGACCTGTGTCCCTTGGGCTAATCGAGCCACCTGATTCCCCGGTAGCACTGCTTGAAGATGGAACGATATGCAACGCCTTAATCTTCTGCGTTAAATTATTGTTCTCCGTCGACAGCTCTAGCTTTTCCTTCTGCAAATTGTCCCGCTCTAAGGTCATCGCGCGGAGGAGTCCTGCGATATCCGGAGAATTCGAGGTCTTTTGCTTCTCTTCCTCCAGTTCTCGCAGCAACCTCTCCTTCTCTTGTGTGACTCTATTGTAGTCCTCAGTCAGCTTACCGCATTCGGATCTCTTTCTCTCGAGATCTGTCTCTTGGTCAGCATTGAGTCTCTCCTGTATTACGAGCGCATTCTGTTTACCCTCTAGCTTGCCAATTAGACTGCTGGTGCTCTCTTCCAACGCTGCTTTGTCGGCAATGAGCTCATCCTTGGCGGCTGTTGCGGCTTGAAGCTGTTCCTTCAAGACCTTGTTTCCGCCTTCGATGGTATGATGGCTAGAAGTAAGCTCCGAATTTGCTGCTTGCAATTCACCAGCAGACTTTTGTAAATCTGCGTTCTCGCCCTGGAGCTGTTCAATCCTGGCCTTCTGCTTCGTTTGGTCGGAAATGTACTTGTCCTTGGTGGCGGTAGCGGTCTGGAGCTGTTCTTTCAAGGCGTTCGATTCACCCTCAAGCTCCGACTTTGCTTCGAGTAATGCACCGTTCGACTTTTGCAGTTCATTCTGTTTGTCCTCGAGGTCTTTGATCCGCTCCATCTGCTTCGCGTTTCCATCCTGTAGTGTGTCGATTTTGAGAGAAGCCTGCTGCGCTTTCGCCCGCAGTGCCCCTATCTCGGCCAAATCCGATCTTTCCTGCTCTTTGTGCGATCTGATTAGTGCCTGTAGATCTTCAATTTGAGTGTCTCGCTCTCCCAACCACCTATCCTGGTTGCCCTGACGCGTGAGAAAAGACGATATCGTGTTGTGAGCGACTGCAAGCTTTGAGAACATACGTGCTTTCTTTTCAACGAATGCTCTGTGATGGTGACCCGTTTCTGCCATGTACAAGACCATCGAATTACGATCATCCATAGCCTCCACCAGGTCTGCTGATAGCTTCTTGATTTGCCGTCGAAGGTCGTTGGCTTCTTTGACATGATTATCTCTTGAGAAGTCGTAGCAACGTTTGAGTCGAGCTACTTCCTCGGATAAGCCATTTGTTTCATCGATTTGTTGGCTCAAGAGGGCTTGTATGTCGGCAAGCCTCCGGTTACTGATACCAATCGTCGAGACATGTTTCTCACTGGTCTCAGTGGCAGTTGTAAGTTGCCCCTTGACGTCTTCGAGCGTTGAGTCATGTTTCTCGGTAGTCGTCTTGAGTTTACGCTTGGCGTGTTTGAGCTGTTTGGCAAGATCTCCTTTATCGCTTCGCAATTTGGCGAGCTCCGATTGATCCGATTCTGCCTGCTTTGTCTTCGAATATAGCTCCTTTTCCAGACCAGTGGTGAGATCTAGCACCATTTTCACGTTCTGGGATATCTCCGTGATGGTCTTATCTGGCGTATCTTCAGGCTGATGGATGTATTCTTCCAGCAGACCCTTCTCAAGTTGCTGCTTGATACCACCGAGACCTTCACGGTATGTTTTGGCAATATCTGTCTGGCGGCGCTGATCCTCGCTGAATTCCTTTATCTGATCCGTGAGTTTCTCGATCGTCCGAGCCTGGGTCTGGCAGGTCTCTTGCTCTTCTGTGTCTCGGGTCGAGTTTTGACTGACCTGGACAAGGAGAGCCTTGTTGGTCTGGAGTTCCGTATGGGTACGTTTTCGCTCTGCTCCCAGCTGAGCGATTTCGTCTCGGTACTTCTTGCTTTGAGCTTCCCAATCTTCGGTCTGCTTTTTCTGCTTGTCCACCTCCTTTCTTCGCGATTCGGCCTCTTTTCTTGCAGTCTCCTGGCTATCACGTATCTCCTGCTGAAGTTGGCTGTAATCCGTCTTGTGTTTGTCCATCGCTTGGGTATGCTGCAGTGCTGCCTCTCCCAGTTCCCGACTCTTGCTCTGTATGTCCGAATTGATATTGTGCAACTTCGATTCGGCCGTAGACAACGCTCTATCGGTGGTTGATTGACGTTCCGAGAGGACCCGTATCTGCCCATCGAGGTCAGCCATTTTGTTTTTTCCGTCTCGGAGTTTACCATCGAGGTCCAAAAGTTCCGCCTGCCGTTGTGCGACTGCACCCTCATGTTCCCGTTTGTGTTTGGCGAGCTCATCAGCCCTGGTCTGCAACTGGCTTTCGGCTTCTGTGATTCGCTTGTCCAGGTCATCGACTTGAGTCCGGCGACTCTTGAGATCGCCATCCAATCTGGTACATTCTTGGGCCTTTTCCTCGGCTAGTTCGCCTGCATTAGATTTCTGGGCTTCCACCCGCTCAACATCTTCCCTAAGCCCACTGAGCTGGCGGTTGTATTGGTCGAGGCTGTCCTGATTTCTTTCCAGCTCTTGATTCCGAGAGACTTTACCTTCATCCCAGGCATGTTGCTGAGATTCTAGCTCAGCAACTTTGGTCTCAAGACTGTCTTTCATTGATTCTAGCCCTTTAATAAGGGTGTCGACCTGACTGGCGTATTCGTTGAGCTGTTTCGGTCTTACCGTTTTATGTGCAACAGCAAGAAAATCAGCGGTCGAGTCGATATCCGCTCTGGCTTGCTGAGCTTTAGGGAGCCAAGCCCAGGCATCAGATCCCTGGAGAGACATAATAAGATATAATAGTAGACCGCACGAGCAGCCACTTTTAGTAGGTACGAAGACCTTAGGCACGCAGACCTTGAGGGAAATTATCCCCCGTCACAATCGGTTCAAACCAACGATTGCGCAGTTCTGGAAAATCCAATGGAGGTATGAATAGAAAGCTGATGGAGTTGTCGCATATTTACTTACCGATGGATTGGAAGAAAGTTGATGGAACAAAAATCGGTGCCCTAGGTATGGAAGGGTTCGTCCGAAACGGGAAGTCCCACCTAAATCGGAAAGTCCCCTCCCAGG
Organism: Physcia stellaris; assembly: GCA_018902385.1. Lineage (NCBI taxonomy): Eukaryota > Fungi > Ascomycota > Lecanoromycetes > Caliciales > Physciaceae > Physcia > Physcia stellaris. The sequence goes on along the minus strand of JABSSW010000033.1, from coordinate 386,755 downwards.
GCCGGGTTCCCGTTCTTTCATCAGAGGGAACACGTTGGTCCTCTGTCCGCCATCAATTGACATAGATCAAACATAGCCAACGCAATGGATGTCTTGCAGCTTCCCTTTCTACACTCAGTAAGTGTGTCTTGATTGAAACATTGACTGACTTCCAACAGAGTGCTTGCACAAGTTGCTTGCACAGAGTGCTCGCACTCTTACACTCTACGAGTGTTTATTATTAGCAGCCGCTCGTGTGGCCTGCTATCATATCTTATTTAGTAATGGATTCGAGACGACTTCCAACCGATATTGGAGAGTCAGAGAAGTCAGATTCAGATTCAGTACCATGGAATGGTGGACAACAGCTGCTCAAGGTCAAGAGAGCAAGAAAACAGCTCTCACCTACAAAGAGAGCACGGACTCCACCTCCCAAAAAGATGGGCGACTTTGACATGATATATCATACCAGAGAACACCGCGAAAATTGCATCAGCCATATCAGACAAACGCGTGGGTGTCCGCTGGCCACTCGAGTTGAAGGGGTCACCCCTCCAGATATCCCTATCGCCAGATTAAAACGGGTGGAAGACAACGTAATCCATCTGAGTAGGGCACTAGACGTTGAGATCGGCGGTCTAACGAGCCTCGACCAGTCAGTCGACGACTCGGTCAAAGCTAGGAAAGCTAGGAATACAGTCCTACTGGATCAGTTCCATTTGATGCTGGAGAAGGCCACGGCAGTGCAAAACGGTCAACTAGACGAATACAATGCGCAATGTGCGGCTCAACTCCAACGGGAGCGGACGGAACTCGAGCTGGAAAAAGAGGCATATAAGAGACAATCTAAAAGTTGGGAAGAGAAAGCGGCTCAAGACACAGCAACAATCGAAGACCTACAACGGCAACTTACCACCTCGCGGTCAAGTGACAAGAAGAAGGGAGAAGAGCTGGCCGAGCAGAACGTTACGATTAATGAATATACGTCTTCTACGCATCGACTCGAAAAAGTGAAGAAGAAGCTGGAAAAGAGCGAAGATTATTGGCGGGAGGAATCCAAGAAGCAAGAGGCCGGTAAGAAGACATGCATGCAGGAATCCAGATGCAAAGATACCCAGCTCGCTTCCCTTAATCAAGAACTCGATGAAACCAAACATTGGGTTGCTTCACTTCAAGCACAAGTAAAGACCTCGAAAGAGGGCAAAGCACAGAATGAGCGTTCGTTGCTTGCCTCGGAAAGTAAGATTGCGGAGTTGGAGCAAGACAAGCAGAACTTGAGCACTACCGTTGGCCAGTCAACGCTCGAGCTAAAGAAAATCAAAGATAAATTAGAGGTGGCACTTCAGTCGAAGATAAAGTATAAGACTGATTGTCAAGAGTACAAGGTCAAAGCAGACCGGACTTTCAAACAAATGACGGAACGCGGCACAGAGATGTCAGGACTTATCGCCAAGGCCAAAGAACAAGCGAAAGAGCTTGAGAATGCTCGACAGAAGCTGCGTGAGGCGGAGGCCGTCGTCGCTGCGGAAAAAGAGCGACTGGAAGAAGCCAATGAAACTATCTCGTCTCTAGAGATCGTTTCTGAGCAGCGCTTGGATAGCATTCACGCTCTTCGTAGTCGACTCGACAAGACTGAAGCGGATTCGAGACAGAAAGCCACCCAATTGAAACGCAAATCTGAGGATCTCAAGGAGGCCAAAGAGAAGGTGTCGACTCTGGAAGGGACTGCAAAGCAACAGCAGACCATACTTACCGATCTGACCCGGACTTGGGAACAATCCAAAATCGACCTGTCGAACACTCAAGGAAAGCTAAAGACAAAATCTGATGATCTCAAAGAGACTAAAGACAAGTGGTCAACTATGGAAAGCAACGTCAGACACCAGCGGCGCCAAATTACGGAGCTGACGTCAACTTTGGAAAAAGCCAATAGAGATTTATCCGACACTCAAGCAGAGCTGGAAAAAACTTCTGATCGTTTGATCAAACAACAAGATGACTATGTGGTGCTACAGGTTGCTAATCTAGCTTCCAGTAAAGATTACTTCGGTAGGATCAACCGTTATGAGCGTGATTTGAAAAACACGCGACGTCAATCGGAGAAATCCTTGCAAGACGTCCAAAGGTTGGAAACGACAATAGGCCAGCTGGAGGAGACAATTAGTGGTAATAGTGCAAAGATAGACAAGCTTACTACTGAGCGAGGCGCGGCTGCTAACCAGGTCAAAGACTACAAGAAAAGGGTCAGAGACTACGAGATCAGGGTCAGAGACTACGAGACCAGGGTCAAAGACTCCGAGAAAATGATTAAGAGCTACGACAAAAGAATCAATAGGCTAGATGCGGACATCGACATTCTAAAGAAGGAGAAGCAGGAGCTGACTCGATCACAAGATGTGAAATTGGCTCACTTGAGAGACGAGAGCTCTAAACTTACGTTGTCTGTCAACAGTAAGATTGAGTCCCTTGATCGAAAGGTTAAGGCAATACAAGACACCTCGCATGACCTCAGTCTAAAGCAAATAGGAATACAGCAGAACTTACAGCTGTGCCAAAAGCATTTAGAAGCCTGTCGGACACAAAGGTTGATACTGGCGGATAGCCTCACCGTAGCCGACGATTTCAAACGAACATCCGATTGTATATTGGAATCCGGTCAGTCAGCCACGCTTTGGATGTGTAGAACCTCTCTGGGTGGGTCATGCATATTCTTTCTCAAATCAGAAGAAGATTCCTTGCTGGTGACTTGTGCTCCGTCGGAGTGTGCTTGGAGTGACGCTGAAGGATTTTCTCTTAATATTGCACGCCCCGACGGAGAGCGTATGATGATTCGTGTAACCATGGACTTGTTCGAGGCATATTGGTTTGAGAAACTGGGCTGTGTTTATGTGATGGATGACATTCAATCCTGGCAGCCGGCCACTGCCGGTGCATTTAGCGAGTCCGTGGGACCACGACTGGGTGCTGAAGCGACGTGAAGCTTAGTCATCCGGATTGGGAATATAACCAATAATCAAAGTTCTTTATTGTCACTCAACCCATGCATAGTTCCAGAACGGGCTGCCGTGGTTCCAACATGAACCACCTTCTTGGCGAGCTCCTCTATCTTTCAAGAGTTTGGTATTCGTTTCGGACCTGCTCTCTTCGGTATGCATCCACCCTCGTTGTCTATTTCCCCAAACAGCAATCGGGGTAGTCGGCTCCGAAAGGTGTTTTCGTGAAAGGCTAGTAAGACCATTCAGGTTCCAAAGTCCAGGATCTGTACAGAACACTGTGGGATAACGGGTGGAGTTGAACCTCCGATGCGATGGTCAGCTGTGCCTCCTACGGTCGACCATCTGTACGTCACGTTTATCCGGCAAAGACACCTATCAATTGGAAAGCGTTGCAAAAAGTGTTATATCAATCTTAACAAGGGCTATACAGCCCTGGTACCCGCCCATGATTCAATACGGTGGGGTGGATATTGACGAACGAAGGTGGAATCTACCAGATAGGCATTTGGGAAAGCGAGTACATCGGCCCGTTGGACAGGGGTGCTGATGCAGGGAAGGTGCATGGATGCCTAACCGCCAGGGGTAATGCTCGGACCTTTTGCTCGTTATGTTGCAGGCGGCCGCCCATTGTTTTTTCCTTGCTGTTCCTCATTCTTCGGAACGTTTTTGTTTCCCGCCTATCCGCTCCTGAGGGGTCGTTTCATGTACATATCGACTGCATAGCCCGGCCGTGCAGGTAGGGGGGGTTGGACGGCGATGTTACTGCGTAGCAGAGTCCATTGCTGTGTCTCTGAGCCCATGTGGTTAGTTTCTTGCATGTGCGGTGCTCGCTGGCCGGGTCAACGACCACGGTCTCACAGAAGCCTTCAACGACATTGCGCGACCATCTGTAACGACTTCAACAAATCGACTTCTGTATCACGCCTATAGTGGAAAATCGAGATGGCTGGTTTGGGTTGCATTGCAATGATAATCTAAATGCTATGATTGCAAACTGCTCTGCCCTTACATATCCTTCTGGCTATCTGGTCCCATCCATGCTTCCCCGGCCTATACCTCATACCGGTGCTGATCCATGTCCTCAACATTGATCATGCTTCTCGTGCCCCAGTACCAGTCATCTAGAAAAAAGGACGCTTATGAATCAGATCCTGGATGCAAACAATACAGAATTCATCGCTAGCCACTAGAAAACGTTAGCTGATGGTTCACCAAGTAACATACACCGCTGCATACCAGTCTATAATGTCCAGACTTTGTTATGTGTCTTGATCCGAGCGAATTTGATGTGTAGTACATCACAGCTCCTCTGGTCAAATTTGGGATAGTCGGACTTGCCTATTGGCTTCAAGTGGACAGTCTTCATTAAATCGGCCGGAATCCCACATCACATAGCCGAATTGTCGGCGTTTCGTATCGCGGTATTTGGCATATTCGGCCGTAAAGATTTCCTTTCTCGCCATCACCCAGCCCAAATTTGGGCTTTTTGCGTCGCCGTCGCTCTCGAAAAGCAATGCAGCACGATTCTGCCACATGACATTCCAGGTGGTTGGGAAGGAGGCATGTAGTGCTACGTGTCCGAGAATTATGTCAAACGAGAATGGAGTGTAATTGTAGTTGTCCATCAGCAAGGCTGTACGACTGCCACGATCCACTGCGTTCAGAATCCGATGAAGGAAACGAGGACCCAGAACAGGCAGCCAATTGACCTTGTCCTCAAATGTCACGAATTCCTGGTTATGGCGATGCCAGACTGTCGGAGAGATGTACTCCATGTCATCGGGATCGTCGATAAGGCTATTCCGAGGGTCTGCTGCGTTCATCTCGGCGGTTATTTGTCCCAGGAACTCCCTGTATCTTCGCTCTGCGTAATCCGTGACGGTGACTACTTCCTCAGATTCCCATGGGCTTAGTTCTGCGAAGAAAAGAGCCTCCCGCTCGTCATCTTTGAAAGCATTGGCGTTCGCAAAATCGTAATAGTAGCCACCTTGATCCTGTCCATCGTAGCCATGAAACACGGCACAGTGTAGATGCCATCGATATATTGCACGTCTAAAACGTCTCCGCTCCGATTCCGACACAACCAGTGGGATGTCACCTGGTCTGTGCATCTCGAGAATTATATCTTCGATGATCCTGTCGACCATTCTCCGTAACCTTTTCATTTCGATGCATTCATCTAGTGAAAGCTTTGCCAAGGTAAAGTGACGAGTCTCGTCCGCGCGTCGCCATTTATCCAAGAACGCGATCACGTTTTCTCGATAATTGCGTTCGGTAGTCCGGAGCCTGGTGGATGACCACAAAGCAGCCAGCGCATCCCGTGGATCAGCGCCATCCTGGGAAAGTTCCGGAAGCGTTATCCGAAGTTGTGCACGTACCCCAAGGTAGGCTTTGTGCCAACCGCTGCTGCTTTTGACCAAAGCCTCCAAGCAATCCAGGTCCTGGACTTCCTGCAAGACTTTGTGTTTCAGCTCTACAGGTAGAGCGTTGAAAGACGGCTCTGGTCCTTCCATCGCACCCATAGAGGGATGAGAAGACATCTTTTCCCTATGGCTGTAACTCCCAGAGTTCACCTTGCGGCTTTCCATGATCCCGATCGTCTACTCTCATACATCAGGGGAATCGTTATACTTGCAAAGGTGGCCACTTACCTGCGAATTCCAAGACATTCGGTCTATTTGCCGGATTCTCCCAAATCCTCCTTCTTGTATACACGACCCGACGGCAGTCCTTCAAAAGCCTTCAAGAAATCGGCAGGCTCTTTCGGCTTGGGCGGCTGAGTCTCTTCTGTACTTTGACGAGCCGTGGTCTCGCTAGCTTCCGTAGACTGAGTGGTCTCGGTAGCTTGGGCGGCGGACGGCTGGGTTGCTGTCTTCCCCGATTTTGCTGCGGGATGTCTGAGGACCAAACTTCCCCCAGCAGATGGGGCTTGCACCGAAGCATTTGGTGGCGGAGGTGGCTCACTAACTGCTTTTTGGTATCCAGTCTGGTTGACGGTAGATTTTGGTTTCGAAGCCTGAGGCATACTTGACCCGTTGGCAGGCCTGAGAGAACGGTTCTCTTCGACACGGTTTTTCTCATCCGCTATCTGCATGGCTTCAAAATCTTCCTTTGTCATTTTGAACAGAGTCTCCCAGTCACTTGGTGGCATGGCTTTTCTAATCTCAGCCGCATGAATATCGTCTATCTGCTTCTGGGCAGCGAGTATGCTTTTGTCGACCGGTCGAAGTACTCGTTGCTTTTGCGGTTTTGGTCCAGTAAGTTTCGTAGAATACGTCTGCTCAACTTTTTTGTCTTCGGTCTCTTCCGTTTCGCCAACTATCTTTGCTACGGTCGAGGGCTCTTTGACTTCCTTCCCCGTCTTGAACTTAATCTGTTCCTCAGCCTGGAATTGCAAGAACCCAGGTGCTCTGGCTTCCTCTTCAGTTTTAGGTTGTTGGGGTTCGACCTGCAGTATAGATGTTGACAGGGCCGAAGGAGCTACAGACTTGGTTTTGCGAACCGCTTCTTCATGCTCGCTTGAGCTCTCAGCCCAGCTTTTCCCACGTCGGTTGTGTCGTGCCGTGAGGCACCCAGCCGACAAGCCTAGACCTACTGGTGAAGGGCTCCCAAGAGATGGAGATGGAGGCCCCGTCGGCTCGTCGATTTGTGGTACGTGCTCGCGTAAATCGAGTTCTGGTGTTCCGCCACTCGCACGAGATATGCTGGAAGGTCGAGACGGGGCAGGTTGAGCAGCGCCTACAGATGGCTGGTCTTGAAGACCCAAGTCTCTCGATGAGTCACGTAGTGGTCCGACCTGTGTATCTGCTCCCGCTTCTTCTTGATTCTGTGTTCCAGTAGGTGGGCTGGAAGGTCGAGACCGGACAGGAGGAGAAGTACCTACAACTTGCTGGTCCTGATTCCCTGAAACTTCAGATGGTTCTTCGCCTGAACCTGTCTCTTTCACATCTTCCTGAAACGATGTTTCAGGTTGGGGTGTGCCTTCATATTCCGGATCCTCAGATTTTATATCTTCAGAGGGCCATCCCACTTGTGAACCTGTTTCGGTGAGAGATTCCTGTAATGGTGTTTCAGTACGTACGCTAGGAAGCTGGGGAAAGGGCAAGCTGTCACTCACCTGGTCGCTGTTATCTAGACGTCCAAGATTAGATGACTCTCTAGGGCCCAAACTCTCCAGATCCAGTGACTCGACGGTCGCGAGATTTGCAACAAGCTCGTTATGATACTCCCATCCTCCCACAGCTATATCATGAAGATTGCCGTATTCGGATCGGATGCGGCCGAGTTCCTTTTCGACAGCCCTGGTTGATCTGTTTGACTTCTTGACCTTAGCCTTGAGATCTTCCACATCATTGTATGCAGACAGTAAGCTATTACGCAACAGTCGATCCCTTTCTTCGAGCTCTTGGATCCTATGTGAAAGTTCTGCGTTCTCAGCTTGGAGACCTGCGATGACATCGTCCTGTTCTGCAGCAACGGCTTGGAAATTTTCTTCGCGTGACTCAAAGAACTTCCTAAGTTCCTCTTCAGCCGGAGTATCTTGGCGAGAGGACTCTGCTGTATGGAGTTGATTCTCGAGCTCTTTGATCTTTGCCTCATAGCCGGAGGAATCGAAGGCGACCGACTGAGCTGCTGGCTTCTTTGCGGCTTTGTTTAATCTTGTTATGGCCGTCAAATAGCTGGCATTTTCGTTCTCCAACTCGAGCTTTTCTTGCTCGCATTCCTGGAGTCGCTGTTGCAACAAGGCAAAATCCTGTGGGGAAGGATGCGCAATACGAACTGCAGCATCTTTCGAATGAGACTTCTCAGGAGAAGTATCGGACATGATGAGATATAATATGCTGGATACGAACCCAGCACACTTTATGTTTGCAAACGGCGATCAGATCGCCGCAGCTGCTTCCACGGGGAAGCGAAAGCCAAACCTGTGGGCCTTGCCCAGATGTTCGTAGATGGTCAACAACAATATTAAATTGGAGAGCGTCAATATGTTGGGGACTTGGGAAAGAAAGAAAGAGAGCTTCCATCAATCGCGATCAGGTAGATATCTGTGGCCACCGCGTCCTTAGCGTGGCACTAAGCCTAAACAAGCCTCAGATTTTCCGCCGGGTGTTGATACTGTTCGGATGAATGAAATGGCTTGCTCTGTAAAGCAAACCACCGAGCCCTGTAACTGTCAAGCCAATTCACGGTCGCCCTGAGTGATCCTCATTACAGGTTTTTCGCACCCTATTGAGAGTGGCTTGAAGTCATCTGGCTACCAAGGAGACGAAGTGGTCATGTACATCCTGGGTTCATGTACATCAAGGGGACTTTCGTCTGGGCAAACCTTTGAAACGTTCCCGGATATGCAAATGGAAATATGACTTGCCTTCATCGACTTCCGAGCGACACAGTGGATGGTGTGCGAGACGTTTCATCGCAACACCAGCTTACCCAGACGTAAGCTTTTGAGTAGCACGAAGATCTTCCACAGTGGGCCAATGAAATATGTTCTTTCTCTAGTTCTAGCCGTCCTGCAGCATAAAGCATTGAATTGACTACGAAAAAGGTAAAGCAAAGGTCCACACAGACGTCAAACGTCCAAGATGATGTCTCCTAAGTAGAAGAGTGATTAGCCAAGCTCCAATGTCTAGAGAAGTTCTGCTCTGCCAACCTACCTGATCAGTCCGTATTGCACGACTTTGTCGCCCAACATGTTCTGTATACATCGGCTGGCTGGACTAGGGTGCTGAAGCAGATGAGACGGAATTGCAGTCGCCGAGGCTTGGCACGCCAATATAGGCGACCGTTCGCCCGAGTTCTGGCCTCTGCAGCTTTCGTCTCTTCTTTTTTTGAGACCACATACTATCTTCCTATTTCGGCGTCCCCCTGGGCTGCTCTACGCCTTTTAGGGGACGATGGCGCTGTTTATGGACTCTTCCTTCTGCGGCTTGAGTCTTGAGGTTGGGAGTTTGTTCCGGCATAGTGGCAGTTCCACTTTGGCGCGTTCTGGTCTCTGTGGGCATACTGCTTGATAGAAACACCACCCACACATCCATTGTACGATAGTATCTTGTTGTTCTAGCAATCAGGCGGATAAGGCTTCAGCCGTGGAACTATATCAATCGCCTTTTTCGCCCTACATTTCCACCTATCTTTGCAATTCCATAACAATTGTGCGCGGATTTTAACTCGGTATGGTCCAGATTAGTGAGAACCAAAGGAGATGGTTAGAATTTCCTGAGCTGTCTAGAGAGGCAGAGTATTGGACCTTCCGTCAAACCACCAAGACTGTTGACGGAACATCGAAAATGATAGTGTCTGTTCCAAATCAGCTGCAGGATCATAACGTCGCAGGTCACGTACCTGTGATCTGCTATACCAAGGAACGTAGGGCCATCATTACATAAAACGAAACCCTTGTTGGTGACTTGGCTCACCATCCCCCACCAGTCCTTGTTTTCAGGATCCGCAGGAAGAGGGTCCATACCATTTCCTTACTCAATCAAGCTTAAATCTAGTTCCCGCTCCCTCCCGCTGGTGCCGCTAGCTTGATACCACTAATCCACAATAGTTGGAGAGGCCAGCCCATGGAAGTGGAAGCATTGGGTTTCATTCTAACAGGTGCGCAAGTTCGAAAATATCTTAACCAATTTCTGCGTAGTTGATCGGCCTGTTACCGCTACACAGAGTGGGAGGCGTCTTGTTATTCTACACTCGCCACCGTTCGCACCAAGAGCAAGGTTTGTCCATACATAGTCCTGTTCGGCCTTCACTTCCTGCCTCTAGACTAACCTTTGTCGAAGGTCCTCAGTTTTTGCTTTGTACAACCATTCGCGATACACTTTCCTTTGTCTAGTTGACTCCTGGCAGTATGTGGGTTGGTGGCTCTTTCAGCGCAAACCCTTCTCTCGCCTTCGCTCGGACCCATTCGACCGTATTCCGCATCCCTCAAGCTATCCTTCCCCTATAGGCTATATTGCGAATAGCTCTATACTGGATATACGGCAACGTTACGTCAGGTACATCCATGGTGTGAGGTCTCGTCTATCTCAATTCCCAGTTCTGGAGAAGAATTATACTGAACCTGCGCGCCGCACCTCCACAATGACAAAGGAACACTTCAGTGGTCAACGAGGTAGAAGCGCCTCCTTGGACACAAAGCTTCTATGCTACGCCTGCCAGCGTTCTTGGACCAATCATGTCACCTTGGGCACCATCGTACGTTACTCTGCTTTGGAGGATGACTTGACCATAATCATCATTAGTCACTGACTATCAAGAAATGTTTTGTCTCTAGAATGACTTCGGTGTCTGAACCATTTCTCCCCTAGAACCACCTTTCTCCGGAGTCAAACTGCCAGAATTACTACATTCCCCAAATCACTTCATTTTGCCAAGGACGCTCACTTCAAATCCCTCGCCACTTTTCACCACATTGCCGCGGAAGCTGAAGTGTATGATGTGATCTTCTTCATGTCCATAAAGACTCATCCGATATCAATATATCCATACTCCGTTGAATGCTTTTTAGCTCACATCTATTCCCTCCTCTTGGTACTCGTAGGCACCGATACTCCCGCTGAATACCTCATCCATTCGTCATCATAGTCAGATTTTTATCAGGTATTAACTGGTCACACAACGCTCCTATAATCAACAGCGTGATTCTCTGATCTATAGCCCAAGTAAATTTCACATAGCCAAGGTAGTACTTCTTCTGGTGATTATACTTGTGAAGTACCTACATGGATGCCCGACGTTCCGATCGCCGATCTCGGCTACGGTATCCCTATTACTGTTCGATACATAGAAAACCTTAAGTAGACATCCACGGGCATCGGAGTCCTCTTTCCCTCTCCAATTTATCCATAGATGAATTCATACAACCAGCCGTACACGGCGCTCGACTCAGTCGAGCAATTGAAATAAACAAGACGTCAAAGCTCGTGTTTTGGCAATACAATCTTCAATGTCCGTTACGGATCAATCACCAGCCGCCAACATAGCCAGGTCTAGGCGACCTGTGTCGGTGGTACCCAGAGCCATGGATACTCTGGATGCTGAGGAGTCGATTACATCGACTCTCCTTGAAACCTGGATATCAGGCGACGATGACAATCCTGGCCTTGATCCCTCCACCCAATACGCGCCACCAGCGTTGGAAGAGGATGACGACTCAGTGTTAGAAGAGGATAACGATGCAACCCCATTGGACCTATCAGCTCCCCGGCCTCGGCTAGATAACATACACATTCCCCTTGAGATCAGACAGCTCAATGGCTTGACGCTGTCTGATCGACGCTCGACCATCCATCAGACTTATTCAGATTTGCTAGCCGACTTAGCCAGAGCTACCGATACTTTGGAAGAGAGTAAGATCACTCTGGAAAGACTGCCGGTTGCAATACGAAACGGTAAGGGCGTCCCACTCGATCAGCATCATCCTACAGAAATGCACTTCTGGGCTTGCGGCATGATTGTTCATGTGTGGCAGTCAATCTGCCTGAAGTCTCAATCAGGGATGATCTACAACAATGATCATTCACTGTCCTCGCAATGTGCAACCCATTACCTCGCGGCTTGGGTCGTCGTGTCCCAGAAGTTTGGCCGGGTGCCGCACAACAACGCTAGGCCCCGGAGTAGCTCCTTTGATGATTTCAAAGCGATCGTTGAATGGTGGGAGGACCATTTATTTCGATCTGGAGGACTAAAGCTCTACAAAATGATAGCGGCTGGTATACCTGATCCTGACTCTTCCATTCCTGACCAACGTAATGCACTTTCTGAAAAATATCTACAGGTCCTCAATCAACGTCGTGTCAGAGGTTTAGCTGAATATATGCTACGCGAGGAAATGGATCGCAAGCCATGCGATGGGCCTAGTTCAAGGCTCCGCTCAGTTGACTCCACATCCTATGAATACAACGCCATCATAGAGGACGCCATATCGATACTAATCTCCATGGACTCGGCAATAATGACCGCCCTCATCGATGGACGACTCTCTCGGAAAGCCGAAGTACCTTGCCATGTTGTGGCGAACGCTTTACGAAAGATCCAAACACAGCAGCCGCAACCAAGCATATATCAGAACAACCTCTGTGATTACCAGGGTGTTTCACCTACGCCTCGTCAATGGCATACTGTCTGCGATATCATGCTGGAGTACTTCTCCAATAACCACCTTGCGACCATCGTCGACCAAAAAATTCACCCCAATAAGCATTGGGGCCCTCGCTTGGCTGCAAGAGGTCTTCGAAGATATACCGAGGAACGAACCTGGTTAGAAAACGAGGATGATGGACCATGCGCAATTCGCCGGGGGCAAGTTCGTTTCTTCATCGCAGAAATGCAGCAACGAATTGGTAGAGAGGAATCGCTGGGAAGATATGACGTTCCATTAGATGCATCTGTCGTGGAGATTGGCTTCAGTAATAACCCTCCAAAGCGTTTGTGGGATCACAGTCATCATCGTAGCTCAAACTACATCATGAACCTTTCAGAGGCAGTATTCGAATACCTTTATCCCGGCATGTTCCGCATACAGCAACTTGTCGTCTTTGCTTGCTTTGCCTCGGAACATTGCTGGCTAGGGGAAATTTTGATCACCAATTTAAGCCAAGGTTATACACATCACGCCGGTGGCTTCAGCCATCATCCGGCAGGGAACTCTAATGGTAGCTCTTATCGTAAAGTGTCAGCTCGGCACTGGGACATGTACTTTCTACGAGTGATTAAAGCTGGGTACGAAGAAGCTTTGGCGGCAGAAGCGAAGGAGGTCACTGAGCGGTTTGAGATAGAGCAAGTGGAACAGGAAAAGGACAAGGAGGCCATTCAAGCTGAGGATCGAATGTTTGACGTATTAGATGATTGCTTTAGTGCGCTACGAGAATGTGGGAATCCTTCATCCTAGCAGACATGAGCATCCCATGGGCTGGCGTGGCTCACTTTTCAGAGGTGCACCCCGAACATTCTGTACACCCACCACAGTCCAACAAGAACAAAAACACTTATATTTCCATATAGAACATAACATCAAAATCTTCATGTGCAATTCGGATGCGAACCTTAATGATGTCAAATTTTTGAAGCTTGAAATCAAGTTTTGACGTTTGTTGTACGGTATTAGATGGTGTGTAGAGTTCGATAGGGTGTGCTTGCCAGCCCATGGGAGTCCTGCATCAGACCGACTTGTACCTAACTATCTTCCCATGTAATCGTATTTCCGGTAATCGTGTGTTCGAACTAGCCTACAAGAATCCACCTGTACCATCTCATGTTACATATAATCCCCAGTGTGCTACTGCATAGCTTGTCGCTCTTCCTCGTGTTATCTCTACAGGGTCTATGTCATATCTTCATATGCTGTGCGCCAAAAATGAATACTCATCATGTCATAACAAAAGTGCTCATGGTAATGCATGAGAGACGGGATCTCACCGTACCAGACCATATCATATTGCTAAGTATGCAGCCCATGTATGCCTATGGTTCCCGAATAACCTCCGGCTAAATGTGCATTTGGCAAGTCCCTGGATCAACTCTTACCGAAATTGTGACAACTGTAGATACGGCGAACCACCCATCAGCCCCCGGGTCGTGAGCCTACTCGTCGAGCCCTCATCTGCTCCTCTGTTATTCCTTCTTCATATATGACCAAAAGGCTGTTTTTCGAAAGCGATAGATATCCAGTCTTCTTGTTCAGTATAGGTTCGACTTGCAGAGTTGCGGAAGGATATTACGAGTTGGTGTAAATGCAGCAATTTTCGAGGTCGCTTGTCCAGAGTCACGGAATTTTTGTGCGCGACAAATTTATTATATTGGGGCGTGTGACGACGATGGTAATTACACTATTGTAGATTGAGTTACCATCCTGATTTAAAACGTTGCAGCTTGTGATCGTGGAATCGTATGGTTGATGAATGGTATACGACAAGCGCGGCATTTACTGTCTGCGGCAGATCTTTGGAGGAGGCTCAAGATTGAGATCCAAAAACTCTCGAGATTCTTCCAAGCAATTGGCAGCAGGGTGTTGTCCACCACCGTTGGTCGCAGTCTCCGACGGTCAATTTGGAATAGGCACAGTTTGCCTTGGTCCCCGCAGCTTGAACAACTGACGAGCGGCCTCTTTGTTTCTTACCTCTTGACTACAAGATTTCGCCGGGCCCTGAAGAGGAAACCGAGATAAAATTCTCAGAGGCTGATAGGTACAGGAATAGCACAGAGTGACCCAGGTTTTCAGGAGAATCACCGCGCGTATGGAACGCTTTTTGACCCTTGGGAAGCCAGCCTGTGAGTGTGCCGAAGGCCAATGGTTCAGTATCACGAGATGGTGGGCACATGGTTTACATCGCATCACAGATTTGACAGAGCGTGAGGTAAGATATTACTTGAAGATACACTTTCAGAAACGGAAAGTCTTGTTTGGGTGGGCCCCGCATCGAATGGGAATGATTCAGGCACAGAGTGCGGCGGTGGTAAATTTTTCCCCATGCTGAGCGTTCCAGGTCCGTCTGGATTTTGAACGGCTGATGACAAGGTGATCCAGAAAGGAGGGCTCTTTGATCGATCACGACCCCTGAGTTGGCGTTTTAGTATCGCTGCCGAATTTCTGGGTTTGTTCTGACTCACCTACATGTCCGCTTGTAATGTGCAATCCCACTCTGACGTTTCAACGTCGTCGCGACTTTTGACCGGGACGGGATGCTCTTCCGTTTGCCGGAATCTGCCGTTTAAGCGAGCCTTGGCGTTCGAGCACAATTCAGAGTGGTCTTTCGCCTTTCTTTCTGGCCTTCTCCTGTAATGACCACGCTAACTCTACAGGCACTGTAAATTCTCTTTCTACTCCTTGTCTATTGGCTGGTGGCCATACAAATCTAACTGCTCTTTCATTGCGAAAGAGCAGTTAGCACCAACAAAGCCCTTCCTTTTCATAGGAAGGCCGTGGTCGTCGACCGCGTTTCAAATTGTGCCTTGCTCGTGCGAGGTGCATTTTTTCTCAATGTCTTCACCGACATCCCATCCTCGAAAGGATGTTCAGACCTCAGGGTCATCAAATCCCCGCAGTTCGTACTCGGCGGATCACAATAAAAACCAAAATCGGGAGTCTGATGTCGATCTATCGGGCCTATCGAGTGCTCTTCCGGATACGAAACAGGAGTGGCAAGTTGCTGGGCCACGGAAACCTAAACAGCCTAGACAGCCTAAGCCAAAGGTGGCAGGTCCAATCACCCCTGAGCAAATGCAGCAGGCGTATGCCATGGAGGAAGAGAGACAAAAAAGGAAGCGCGAAGCCAGTCAAGCTGAGGCTATGCCTGTCGCCAAGCGACCAAGCGTGGCACCACTCCCACAGGATGTAGAGATGGAAGAAAAGGAGCCCGAGTTGGATTACAAAGATGTGGTGAATCCTACGCGCTGGATCAGGGCAGCTATCAGAGTTGCAAACGAAGGAGTGGCTGGAAACCAGTTTCAGGACATAAATGGATATAAAATATCTGTCATCTGGGACGCTGGGAGATTCGGTCAATTCTCGATCTCCTTAAGATTTATAATCAATAAACCTGATTTCATGGACCTACCCGCCAATGAAGATGAAAACTCCTACCGGTTCACCTTGCGGTTTCTTTTTAACATACCAATGGGAGAACAGGATAGAGAACGATCCATCATGGAGTACCAGCATGAGTATATCGACTTCCTTCAGGCCGGGACTGATAACATCGTGGCAATCAAGGACTGTCCAGATGAGAAGAAGAACGCCCTTACAAAGATCACGCTGACCGTGAATAAGTTTTACTTGATCGAGGGTGACATCCCACCATTGAATCTTCTGGTGAAGACGAAAAGTTATGAGCTAGTCAAGTCTATTGGACTTCTAACTGAACATTGTCCTCAAGTTGTGACCATTTGGTTCAACTGGAGAGAACATAGGAAAGCTGAAGACAACACCTTCAGATATCTTAGGAATGCCTTTGATCAGGATATACCTCAGTACTTCCCCTACTACAAGGACAACAAGCTGTACATGAGTATAATGGATACCCCGACTATTAATGATCTTGGCAACGGGATATTCGTGAAAAAGGGGAAGAACACGACTCGGTATAACTTCTTCCAGCTCCCTAAAAAGATTCATTTTGATTATGCGGAGGAGATGAAGCTCTACGAAGCACTTGCTCCGATACGCGAAGGACAATGGATGGAAGGTGCAGTCTCGGCGCTACGGTACAGGGAGTTCGAGGTTTTCGTCATGTCAGTCCCGGACTTTCAAATTCCGGGAATCAAACTCAAGCATCAAGCGGTTGTCAACCCCGTGGAGAAAGAATTCGCTGAGTCGTACTACTTTTACGTCAAGCTTCCTGTAATCAAAGGCGGCAGAGGGGGCAAAGACTCCGTCAAGCCTGTCACAGGCACACGCATCTCTTTCACACAGAGCGTTCTACGCGCGGGAACCGGCCAGTCTTTACCACAGGGCCGCGAGTATTCTTGGTACGGGACTGTTGTTGAACGACAGCTTTCTGAGTTCCAGCTTACTGGAACCGATTTCTGCATGCTCCTGCGTAGGCCTAATAAAAATGTGCCAAAGCTACCTACGGTCCATAAGTTCCTGGACTTCACACGACGCCAGAACGAGATCCCAGTTAGAGGTTATCTAACTGTGAAGGTGGACCACACATCTTCGCAGAGAGAACTGAATGCCATCCAAAAGCTTTGTTCTGGAGACGGGCTCTCTACGCCAGCCACAACATTTTATAATGGACTCATTGCACGTCAATGGCCCACTAATTTAACGAGCGTCGACATTACTGCAGGTCCGGCAGGAACATCTGCCGAGCAAGCCGAAGTGAACAGGAGGATCTGGGCCGAGGACACTGAACTTCGCGCAAAGACGAACGACAACAAGGAGCAGATTGACGTCCTTCGATCGGCTGCTAACATTCAGGGCGGATTCATGGCTATCATCGGCAATGCTGGAGGAGGCAAAACCAAGACCGTCAAAGAAATGACCTCCAAGAGTCTTCAAGTGGGGCACAAAGTGCTGGTCTGTGCCCCTTCCAATGCCGTTGTTGATAGCAATGCCATTGCGATCTGGAATGATCGTGCGGATGACGACACCCCGATGCTACGTCTGGAGACTGGAGCCCAGGACATCCAATCCACGCTAGACTTCAGTGGTGGCGACGGAGCTCCCACTTCGAAGAACCACCCAACCGAGCCGGAGAACTACGGAATGGTCTTGTATGCCTTGATCACCGAGATGGCAGAAACGGAGGAAGCGATTCAGGCGAAGGAAGCCAAACTCGAACAGCTTCAAGCGCACCGCAAGGACTTCAAACAAGGAATCGATGTCGTCAAACACACGATTGAGCAATCAGACGTTCCTCTCGAGATGAGGATGCCTTATCATATCTCCGTACTCATGAAACGTGACGCAGCGGACGCGGAGCAAAGACATCAAGCTCTGAAACAGGCTGCGCTCGCCGAACATGACGTCCCAGAAGTCACTAAAATGATTGCGGATGGAGATATCGCCTCCCCCAGCGAGCTCAATCCGTCGTACCGGTACAAGGAACTTCTAGGAATATTCCTTGATCAAGAAGGTCGACTGAACAGTAAGCAGCGGAAAGAGTTTTTCCGGGAGCGTGAGGCACTCACTACTCGGGTCATGACTGACTACATTCGACTGGTGGTTTGCTCCCTCAACAATGCTGGCAGTGATCTTGCCAAGAGCGGATTTCAACCCTCCGTGGCGTACTTTGACGAAGGCGGGCATGCTACTGTTCCTTCTCTGGCCGTCCCGTTGACGACTTTCAGCAGTCTAGAAGCCGCCTATGTAGCCGGAGATATACGACAGCTCCGACCTTCAATCATGGCAGATGGCGTAAGCGAGGTAGCCGATGTGTCGAAAGTCTCAGCCTTGGAGATTGCCGAAACTAAAGGCTGCCAGCACATTAGATTCCGGCTGCAGTACAGAATGGCACCAGCCATTGCAGATCTTGTAAGGCCTTTCTATCCTGGAGGTCTCGACGACCATCCGTCTGTGTTAGAGGACAACGACGTCCGCAAAGCCGTACGAGCAATATCAAAGAAGTTCTACCGTAGCAAAGACGGATCTGAGGTCGTTGCTATTGACGTTGTGCGCGGCGTCTCTCGAGGCGAACCAAATGGCTCGTCGCTCCAGAACCATGCAAACATCGACTCCATGGGTCAAGTATTACAGCGTCTCGCAGACGAGCACGTTCCCCGAGAATATATCACTGTTCTGCCATACTATGCTGGCAACAAGAGACTCGGGTATCGGAAATTGAATCACGACCACTTCCGTGAAATCTCCACCCTTGACGCGTTTCAAGGCAAACAAAACAAGGTCATCTTGCTTGACTTTGTCTCAGCTAGAAAGAAGAGGTATAGCGACAAGGACGCGTTCGCGGACGTCGACGAATACGAGATTGACGACATCGCTGAAGAAGACATCACCCCAGGCGAAGTCTTCACGGACGTCACTGCATTTCTGAAGGACGTACATCGACTCTGCATGGGCCTGAGTCGCCCACAGTATGGTCTCTTCATATTCTTCCAGGGGATCCAATTCCACAGGACGCATGAGGCTAGCGCCAAGACAGATCTGGGTCGGTTCCTTACTAGACTGCATAATGCTGGATGCGTGTATGAGGACTTCGAACACTTCGACACTAGTGACCAAGCCAACGCGGAGCGCGCCGGCTGGGATCAGAAGAAGTTGGATCTAGACAAGCAACAAGCGATTAATTCTCGCTTCGATTTCTATCAATTCGTCCAGAGGCCGCGGACAAAATTCGACTTGCAGCAGCACCAACAACAGCAGCAGCTGCAGCAACGAGGTCGTGGTCAGCAATATCGAGGTGGCCAAGGACAGAGAGGCCGCGGACAGTCCCAGCTTGACCGGGGAGGCAAATCTCAGCGAGGTCAATCGTGGCAACGTTACGGGCAAAATCACCGAGCTCGTGGATCAAATCGAGGTAGCGGATCTGGGAGTAACCCAGGACGAGGTGGACCTGGTGCTGGCGGCCAGCAAGAAGACAACGCGATGGATACATCGGGTTAGGAGGAATTCTTTGGTGCAACCAGGCAGGGAGCAGTAGGCTCGGAGCCGCTAGAATAGTGTTGCGACTGTAGAAAACAATAGCTTTTCTACAGTTACCTTCCGTTCCCGTACAATGATGATTGAACTTTCAGTAGAGCCGCAGTTGATTAAGCGTCCCCAGAACCTCCCAATTTGACCACCCTCGACATCGCTAACACTCAAGGTAGCACCTATCTAAGATAGCGTCTAGCGCCCTGTCCGAGACTAGGTTGAATATGACCTACACCCGTATTATTCATTGAAGGAACAATCTGATGTGTTAGCTGTACTGATTCACCGAAAAGGTAGCAACATTTTAGAAGACTCATAGTGCAGCCTCGACTAGTGGAAGAACAAAGTCCTCACAGCAGGTCTTTCCATTCAAATTATTCTTGGAGCCATCACCACCTCGTTCAAATCCTTCGCTGTATTGCCACGCCCTTTTATCGGTATGCAAGAAACATCCACATGAGATCCGCTGGGCAGTATCATCGCCCGCTAACCCCTTCTACCTGTGATCATGCATGACCGAAGGCATCATGTTTCTGGACGAAGGCAATTATCAGTTTGCTTTGGAAACTTGTGCTAAGCTGACTGTGCACGCTAGTCAGTCAGCAATGCTCTGAAACTTTAGGCGACTGTCGCCAACATGCGACTCATTTCAATAAACAATCGATCCCCTCTGCTCTCGCACAATCGCTTGACGTCCTCCACATACATCGGTCCCAAACATCCACGGCTGGAGCTTAGAAAAACAATACACGATCTGCCACCCACGCCTTGAAGCGTTAGCTCTCGGCTCTGCATATCTGGCTTGCTGCGCCGGTCCGTCGACAAGATGGTTGAAATTCCGCATCTGCGTCGCTGCCTCAAGAAAACACGGAGGCTATTTTTTGAGCTTTTCGTGGGTCGTCGAGCTGTACGAACAGAGTGACTAGCATTGGAGCATCTTTAAGCGTTGAGGAAGCGCCTTGGCCACAGCGATATTGATGGTGTTTGTTGGATTTATTGATCTGGAGGCACAGTGGCTGGCAAGGTGACAAGTAGGAAATTTTACTCGCAGGCCGGGAATAGGAGCGTGAGCTGCGTCTCCCCACCGGGACGGCGTGGCCGGTAGGATTGACCCATGAAGAGGGCGGGCTGGTGCAGATATTCCACTTCAAGGTTTCCAGATGGCGCGAGGGATAAGAATTGGCCCGTACGAGAATCGCACTTCTCAAAATGAGTCCGACGTTTGCCGCCACGGCGGTAATAGATACGGACACCGGAAGTTCATCTTAGGTAACCAATACCAGTTTGAAGTTTGCCGCTTTGAAGCCGAACATAATGGCGTATGCATCGGGACCAATCCAGGGATCAAGATTAGGCTCTCCAGCTATGTTTTGGAGGATGGAGTGTTGATTTGTGTAGATCATAAGACGGCAATTATAGAAGGTATCCTAGGTGAAGAAGGGTATGGCCTTCCTAAAGCCCGCTCCAGACTGGCCCCAATCGACTACTGTCCTCTGTAAATCGGCTCGTTGTCGCAATATTGCGGTCTGCAGGAGTGCTTCATCCTGCTCCACACCGCCTACAGTGCAATATATGGAATGCGATTTGATCGTGATTTAATGCGCCCGGGATGAAAGTTTGACGTCAACACTTATTTAGACAAAGACTGCTTCAAGTTGCAAAATGAGTCTTAGGTTCATGCTGTTGAGGAAAGGACTAGTAATGGTGTGGGATGTAGCGACTACAGACATTATTGTACGTTGGTACATATCCGAAAATTGTTGATTTTGTCACATGGCCAATGATGTGGAAGTTCGCACCACACCTTAGAGCTGTCCGTGGGACAGATGTCTGGAATAGGAAAGGGACGAACTTAGTGTTGCTGCATGTTCATCATTGAAGACGTCACTTGGAGACGTGGGTTCAACTCGTTGGGTGGACCATTTGGCATTTTTCTTTTTGCTTGTCTAGTCAGTATCCCCCTAATCATGTTTACTAGGATCATGAACGGCAGAATGAAGATGGTACTTAATCCGGTGATATGTACGTTGCTTTCTGGACGTGATATGATGATGCTCATGAAGCTAGTCGGTTTGCCTATTTCTACGTTTGAATCAGGTATTCAACTGAGTAGTATGATAGCGGCGGGCTCAGTGGTTGACACTGGCGCGAATTAGTGTGTAAGTCCAGACAGCTGTGTTATTCAGAATTTTTCATCTTTCCTTTCGATCTCTTTGTGCTTTCTCTGGCTGCTAGCTCTATCCTCAATCTATCCCGTGGCTTCGTGATCCTTGATGCCCCTTTTCAAGGGAGGTCCTTCAGTGAACGGATTTGGGACGAGATGATGACACTACTTTTATATCACCTTCGAGTACACACTCCGGTGGATGGGAAATTAATGGCGGTGGTTGAATAGCACGATTGAAGTGGAGGGAGAGAGCATGCACCCGCATACTACTGTTGCTCAACGAGAGAGCTAAGTTAGGTAGACCTTGCTAATTAATCCTTGTGCAAGGGAACCTTCGAGCTTACGAGTACGGTGTCGATGATAATCGATGTCTGATCGGTTGTTAAATTTTGGAAACCTGTACACTAATGTAATTTCCTAGAGTACCTAACGCTAAGGAGTCATAGCGGCTTTGTCCACGCTACTTCCGGGTACTCGTGCCGCTCTGCCGTAGTCTCTGCCGTAGTGTCCTAGCTCCTTCCGCCTCCTCGCTCTCATGCATACAGTATGCAGTAAGGCAGAATTAACAATACCAAGGTAGAACGAGGTCCGAATTGCCCTTGGTTCTAGTTCTCGGCTTCTGAGGTTAATTTACACAGATGATTACCTTTAGGGGGATCAGTGGAGGGTTGCGAAGCGCTATTTGTGACGGAACCTACAAGTCTGATGGCAGATCTGGTAACCGTGGAGGAATGTTGATGACGACTGAACAGCCTACGGGTACAAGAGAATCGTCCGGTTTCCTGTATTGGTCATTGTGTGCCATCATTCCTGTGCCTGGTGTAGTGGACTCTTTGCAACCTCTGACAAGTCCATCCGTTTATCCTCTCCTTCAGATTACTCTCTAATGTTGGTTGTGGTGCTCATTCATTTACGCTCGAGGATTGGTCCTATTACATACAAGCCCGTCAAGCCACTCGAGGAATTCGCTCAATTCTGCACTGAGTGGTGAACAATAATTTTTTCACTGCTCGATGATAGATGGTACTACGCAGACCGCCTCGTCTTTCTGTTAGGAGGTAAGGCTTAACAAAAGAAAGGTGCTAGCATTCCCGTAGGTATCATCCCATGGTCTGATGTGGTGCGATTTCTCTTCCACGCATCGCCACCAATATATCCAATATGACAAGCCGCGTACCCGTGTTTGGCACAAAACATATGGAAATAATATAAAGATGACATGAAAACGACATTTAAAAAGAGTCATCTTTTGATTTCGTCCCAAGTCGGGTAACTGTAGGTTTGGCGATATATTCAAAGAATTAGCGCCCCTTGCTACCAGACTATGAGATAGGAGCTATCCTACTCTGAAGAACTCATTCTATCAGATCTGCCTCGATGAGAGACTTCGTTGATTCTGGATGCCGCCATATCTTCACGATCCTGAGCCCGACAGAACCAAGCAGATTCTCCCATTGCTTCTCTGTGCGCTCCGAAGCAGCGGTCAGACCCATAATGATCAGGTCCAACCCTGTCATAAGCCAGTGTGCATTCTGATCCGGAACGACAATGTCATTGATAAGAATCTTCGAGAATCCTGGCTTCATGACACGAACGAGCTTGGTTAATATTGTCTGGCAATTTTCGTCACTCCAATCGTGCAGAACGGAATGCAGGTAGTAGAATTTCGCGCCTAACGGAATGTTAGTAATTCCACAACAAGCGACTGTGTGGCTTGGTACCATCAACTGGCTGCGGGGTGAAGAAGTCATGAGCCATTAGCTCGATGCTTTGACTCGTCTTGGATACTTGTTGTATTGTTTCTGGTAGATCCTGGACGATGACCCGTCCCTTTAGGCCAGGATGCTTTTCCCTGAATTCTTCAGCGTCATGGCCAATGCCACCTCCAACATCGACCAGGAGGGGACTTGAATCACTCGGGTCAGAGTTCTCAAGTGCACCATTAACGGGAAAGAAATCTTGGTCCATCCAACTTTTTTGTCCTTGCCGATAACCGGCCATATGATTGTTGAAACACTTTGACATCTCTGGACGTTCAACTAACCATTCGAAGAAGACTTTCGACGTGCCATGGCCGTACTGGAGTGGACAGTCCGCAGCATTGTCGGGGTTCCGATACCTAGTTTTTGCCAAAAATGCCGGTAGACTGGCTACAATGCGAAGATTGACATCAAAGCTACCACAAGTCAGCGGATGTGCCTCGAAGCAAAGCATTGTCATGAAGAAAGATGAGGGTTAGCATTTACTTGAAAGAAATACTATCGCGATACTTTGGAATCACTAGGGCTTCGGACAATTTGGTAGCAGCAAAGCAGCCGGCCCTCGGCTCAGCCACAATCTTCATAGCGGCTAGATGCTTCATAAGGCGTCCTGGTAGTGTTTAGCAGCCTCAGGTTATGTGTGTAGAGACCACTTTGACCTAGTAGTTTTGGTTCTGAGCGGGTGGAGGCAGCTAAGCTGTCAATATCCTTCGACATATCGCCATCTGCTCCCAAAGCCTCAAACACCTTCAGGTCGATAGAAGTTCTCAAGGCGGCATATAACGTGGGCTACTAAAGTTATAGCGTGAGTAGAGCAATTGGAAGACTCAGCAGACCTCGGCCCATGCAATCCTGGTAATGGTCTCTATGGGGCTTTCAAGCTCCGCTATCAACGACCGAGCCGCATCTAGCAAGTTCCTTCGCGCATCCGCTTCTCCCTGTCTCAATGCATCCCCACCGCTACTAAATCTTGCTAGGATTGATTCTAGCCTGGGCGAGACATTGACTGTGTTCTCCATGTTCTTGAGTAAGGAAGCCTCTGATGAGTATAAAAATCGACAATAAATTTTATTCAGGTAACTATTAGAGAAGTTCAGCCAAGTTTATACAACACAAAGTTGAATCAATGGAAACGGCCTCGAGTGATGAAGTCCGCCCCCCTCACTCTAATCGGACGCTCTATCCCCTGATATACTGCTGTGTTGTGGCTCCGCTCCACTCCATGGTTTTATGTAGGACAGCCGGATATGTGGCTGAACCGAATCGGAATTCCACTGGCAGATCCTGCATGGCTTTAGTCCGCCATCGCATCTCTGCGTTGTCGATCCTGATCAGAGGTCTCTTAAGCTACGGAGCTACAGTGGATCGACGAATCCCGGCTGGAGTTGTCATTGCATCTTTTCGAGATTGGATTTCATTGGACAATGTCCAGCCCCCAATGCACACATTTCCCAGCATTGGCTTACCTGGCTGTACGCCACAAATTTTACCTTCCAATCACAACCTCGACATAGGAGTAAACTACACCACCAAAGCTGACATCTGTCACGACCTCTGCCCATAAGTCGTTGCTGAGGCCTTTCTGGAGGAGGGCCAAGTTTTCTTAGGACTCGGAGTATTCAATGAGAGCGCCACCAAGCCCCGAGCTACTTAGTGTCAATTGATTCTGTGAAGGATCAGCGCGCACACCATCTCCAGAATACGCTATAACGATTCGGGCTCAAAGAGCTAGAGACACCCTTACTCCAGCCCCGAGCCTGAACCACATCTTCTAGCACCACTCACACCCAGGAATCGCATAGAACATAGCCAACCAACATTCTTGACTCCCAAAAGTTGCGACGAACTGTCAAATTCGGACCGATGTCCCTGCGCGAACCTGTGCTTACCGACGAACTTGGGTATTATTAAAGAGGCGAAGGCTCCATCGTGTTACATTCCTACCCTCTCTTCTGGGAACGGGTACCTGCCTCGCTACGATGAGATAATAGCTGACTGGTACAATTGTTCTGCACCAGGTGTTGATTTATCGCGTGTCTGTCTAGAGCTAGCTCATCGACGTGACTCTAGCATTTCGAGGAGCTGATGACTTCTGTTATGCCCAAGTCTTTGACGATTTGCAACATCATTGTATGCCATGCTCAGGCACGAGTCAGCTTCTAAGCATACGCCTGCGAAGTGGTCCAAGACCGATTGAGTAAGCTCACACAGCCAATTCGAGATACTCCAGGAGAAAATCAATGAGTGTGGATCTACCCATCATCCATATACCGTTCTTGAAGCACCACTTAAAGTCGTTCGGCATGTTGAAGTCCACATTAACGATGATCACTGTCACAACATGACTGCGCCACAAGATCCCACATGATACAATTTACCTGCAGCCATGAGAAGACCCGCAAGCTCAGGGCAACTGAAATGCGCCACTGCTGTCCCGCTCGTAGTCCATTCGGTTTGGACGCTGTATTTTACTGCCATCTATCCAATACCAGCCTTTGCATCGGCTTCTAGATCCTGAGGCTTTTATATAATTTTGTAGATGATGTTCTATCCCATGATCTGGTGTGATGCGATTTCGCTCCCCATGCATCGCCATCAATGTACCTCATCTGACAAGACGCGGACTCTTATCTGACACAATGCATATGAATATGATATCAGTTCAAACTCTTTTTCTGATTTGTTTGCAGGTCGGGCAATCGCAGGTTGGCCGGCGTATATGTCCCAAACTCGCACTAATTAGTTACCAGGCCATGGGATACGAGGCAGAGTCTCTATCGAGGGAATACTCCAATTGATATTCATGAGGTTTCTTGTCAAAACAGCGCCAGTGATGAAGACTCCCAGGCGAACGCAAGGCCTGAAATGACGAGATCGTAGGGCGCGACCCAATTCGAAGTTGAAGACAACGGGCGTGACGGCATACGGTACCGAGTAAGAGACTGCTTCTGTTGTAGGCCTCGAGCTCATGGAAATCCATGCCCAGAGATACGCGCCTGCAAAGGACGATACCTAGAGCGACACTCCTTGCCATAGGACGAAGTCGACAATGGGTAACCTGACGGTCTAAACTTGCATGCAAGATGTCGTTTCAAGCGTCTGGAGCTCCACGAGAGGCAGCGATAGAAGCCATCAAAGCCCTGTTACATTTGACTATATAGCACGAGGACGGACATGGCTTAATGACGCAAGCTGTTGACGAAAGTCCGAACAGGAAAAAGTAGAAGTACAGCATCCCAGCCGGATGATCAAGACAAATGACCGTGGCGCAAGAAATCAACCATAAGAGAAGTAGGGACCAAAACACGGGTTCAGTTAGACCCGCCAAAGAGGTCACTAAGCGACAAGTAAAGTCTTTGTCCTTGGTCTTTCTGTGTTTAGACTCTTATAGCACTAATGGCCTTCACAGCAGCAAAATCACATTGGAGGGAGCGATAAAAATGATAGACCAATCCAAAAATAGCAAACCTGAGTCCATGCTAGTAATGATTCGAGGGTGAAGCGAAGAGTGAGGCAAAGCAGAAAACAAGTTGGTCGCGACCCAAAACCGGTTGCCTTCTTTGCCTGATTTCCTCCCGCATTCCACAAATGGGGACGAGTTCAGGCTTCTCACATGCTCCGAGCCTCACTTTTCAAACACATTTGCTTTTTGCGGCTTGAGGTGGACAAATGGTCCTGTTTGGTGGCCAGGGCGAAAACCTGGGTCAGGACCACCACTACATGTTTTCGGGGCTTCCAAGGAGGAATCCATATCGCCCAACACATAAACATACACGTGAGCCATATCGCGCGAGATGAAGCTACCTCAAGTGCTTAAACTCCGACTTTGTTCTATGGCTTTACGCCCGCCTCACTTTCTACCATCCCTCTTTGCTTTTCCCAGAAAACCATTCAAATCCATCTCCTCTCTCTCTGTTTCCGAATCCACAGTCCCATCTCTGCAAACCATATCATCATCTAAGCCCATTAACCAACAAACACCCACCTCGCGCTCCCAAGCCCAAATATCCAAGCAAAACCGTACCTCCCCCCCTATCACCCCTTTCTCCTCTTATCCCCATTTTCCGCACCGATAGCTAAACACCCCCTTCTCCAGCCACTTCCGCCATGCTCCCCGAATTCGCCCTCCCAGGCCGCGACCGCGCCCACGACACGGACTACCCTGTCTGGGTCACCCCGCGCGACACAGAGACGATCTACCTCGCACGTCGGGAGCGGGCTGTGCAGGCTGCGAAGAAAGCTAGAGAGGCGGGCAATAGGGATGTTTCGAAGTCTGAGGGAGGTGGTGGGTGTGGGAAGGGGGTGGAGAGTGGAGAAGGATGCAGGTAGGGGGTTCGGGTTGATGTTGAGTGGAGGAGCATAATGGGTGAAGGTGGTGCGCTTGGACATGATGGCGATAGGGGGTTTGGTACGGGAGTTTGGGATGCTGCTGGTTGCGGAGGAGATGGGAGTTTGTAGGCGAGTTGACAACGTTATGAATGATGATATCGACATACTTTCTGAGGAAAATCCGGTTCGGGACTTAGGCTCTATCCATCTGCCCCTCCGCTCCCTATCACATGGTCTGTCGTGGTTCGATTCTGCGTCCCATGCGTCGTCGCCGATACACCCAATATGACAAGACGCGTACTCGTGTTTGGTACAAAGCGTATGAAGACGACATGGAAAGGACATCGTCTTCTGGTTCCATCCTGACTCGGGGAATCGTAGATCTGTCGATGTATTAGAAAAATGGGGGGGAAATATCATTACCTTTCAAGCTTCAGGGATGGAAAAACGTCCATTTCTCACCGCTCGACCTCCCGACGAAGCCGAGAGTTAGAAGATCAAAATTCAGTCTAGAGATCGTGAACATGGTTGTCGAACTTCATTTGCTAATGCGTCCAAAATTTTCAAGAATAAAACAATCTTTCACGCGTTTCAGTTCGCAAAATTGCGCTTTTGTTGAAAGACATGAACACAATGACTGCATGAAGAGCGTGTAGTTTCGGAGATACAGACAGATGGAAGCACTTTTGGGTGCAAATGTCAATATCGAGATGCACAAAACTATAGAATCCTTGACATCAAAAAAAAATTGACTTTTGCTCTCTCTCGCGAAGCCAAAAAGTCCCAAGTATTTGCAAACATGTTTAGGAGTGAAATAGGAGAGTGAAGTAGAACAGTGAAGTAGAACCGGGGCGATGAGATTCTTTGATACCAGAGTTAAGCTTCTTGAGCATGGGCATGGACCTCTTGCTGAAATATGGCATTGACTTGGTTGCTTTGACGGCTCTAATCTCTACCAGTAAGGGTTGGATGTACTCCGGTCTAGCTGCGATATCGAATAGAACATTGATCACAGACATAGGGGTTATGTGGATAGAGGCCATGCTGGTACTAAGTTGCATCTGGGCTTGGATCTCCAGGCTCTTGCGCTCCTTGCTGCTGGTTGTTTTTCAGGTTCGAGAGGCAGATGTTTTGTGGAGCGGTCGCTTCATCCGAGTCAAGATGTTTGCGAGATTCCTCATTCATGGGCCTTAGAAGTCGCTCCATGGTATTGAGGGATGGATGCACTTTACGAACTTTGGGGCAGGTGTACTTGGTGAGCTTCCTAAGAGATTCTGGGTACCATCGAATATCCGGGACGCAGTACCAGACGTTCGAGGTGAAGAGGATGATGCAGTCTACGTATTCTTGGTTGCGACTCCGGGGCAGTCTAACGATGACACGACCGGAAACAAGAGCGATGACGCGAACGAGGATATTTTGTATGTCGACTTCGGTCGAATCTGCCATGGGGTATTAGTACAACCGACTTCCTCAATTCGAGTTCGACGCAACATCGCACGACGGCAGTTCTTTGTCGAAGTCGTAAACCACCTCCTCGTAGATATCTTTCATAGGGACTCCGGTGATGTTTCAGTGATACCTCGCGGAAGGAGATCACGCCCTAGGTTCAAGGCAGTGCCGTACGCACCAAGACTCCTGGTGAGCTCATTTTTCACTGGAGACCATTGTTCCAATCCTTCCTCCTACCGAGGTCGTCGTCATCATGCTGTGCTGCGCAAGGAATCTCTATGTTGGAGAAGCAGAGCGTCAGAAGTGAGAAGCATGATAGGCACTTTGGCTAGCCCACCTCATCTATTTCGTCGTCCAAATTCAACAGGTCGTCAGGAAGAGCTTTGAGTTCTTCCATGAAACTGGTCGGTAGGATTACGCATTCACCATGGGCCTCTCCAAGTTTGAAGGACCTCCCTCGAAACTGTTGGACATCAGTCGACATGCCCACTTTTCAGGTCGAAACAGGGCTATCATATATTTCGCAATTGTGTCTTCGCGATGGAATGCAACCTTGCCAGATTTTAAGCCCCTCATTCTTCGTAGAGCTTTGGCGCATCAAAGATCGGCTCGCAATGTTTTCTTACATTCCGAACAACGATGTAGGGGCTTGCTAACATGGAGCTGAACAACAGCATAGCGATGCTGCTAAATGGTGCTCGAGTGAGACGCTTGATCACGTTGGCTTCGATCATTATGACTCGGTCCGACGGTCTCGTAGAACTAGTGATGTGTTTTATCTCTCGACTGTTTCAGTAATATCAGCTATGGACTGAGAGCATGCTCGATGGGTTCTAGACAACCACTGACCAGCTCTGCCCAAACATTTATCTTTACGCTATTCGCTACAGAGATGGTCTTGATCCTCGATGACGCAATGACGCCCGAGACATGCAGAAGGCGTCATTCCATAAGTTCTGCGACTCCGATTGGTATGAAACAACCCTGCGAGGGTAGCTAGTCCTGTTGTTGCAGGATGGACCTACGTCAATCATCCAAATGGGACGCTCAAAACACACAAAAAACGTTATTCTAGAAGCGATGCGACTCCAATTGGTATGAGACAGCCCTGCGAGGGTAGCAAATTCTGTTGCTGCAGGAAGGACCTATAGAAATTCATCAAGGTGGGATAATGCTCTATTCCATAAGGTACAGAGTTTTTGACGGTGGAATTGCCATTGGAAACTGGTTCAGAGACAAGCTGTGCCTTCCAATTGGGTCGCTCCCAAATTCCATCAAGGCTCATGCTTTTATCCGCTTCTCTAATGCCAACTTGACATAGTTCAGCGGCGACAGAGTGATTCCACCCGACGCCAAGGTATCAGTCTCACGCTGCGCTATGCTCGCGTCCACACCTTCACCCAGCACAAGTCGATACTCCCTCAGCAAAGTTGCCAGCATGCTAATGTACTCCGATTGCGCAAATTTGCGACCCAAACATGCCCTTGCACCGCCAGAAAATGTCATTAGTGTACCCCTGACCTGTCTCGTCTTATCTGAAGCATCAATTTTCCTGCTACCCGGCTCCGCGTCCTGCGCCTTGACTCTAATTTCGTTCATCCACCTCTCTGGCCTGATCTTGCACGGCTCTGGCCAGTAACGCTCATTATAGTGCACAGCGTGGGTGTTGAGGTATACCCTGCACTGCGCAGGCAGAGTATGCTGCCGAGGCTGTTCGTTCGCAGAGTACACTGTTATTGTTGTGGGCTTCGAGACCATTTTCGTGATGATGGGGACCCCAGCGTACAGCCGGAAAGTCTCGTACATGAACCCAAATGTGTACTCTAGTTTTTCAAAATCTTCGGAGTAGGATAAAGCTTTTCGGCCAGCAGCGTCAGCTTCATCATGCACGCGATCAATCTCAGCGATGACTCTGTCCTGCAGGTCTTGCCGCAGAGCGAGGGTTATCAGACCATAAGTAATGGCGTTGGCAGTGGTTTCGTAGCCGGCAAGCAGATATATAAAGAGGTTTCCCAGGACTTCGTCTTCGCTGAAGGCATGTTTCCGGCTTCGGCCAAGTTCTGCTCCTTCTTTTGCGGACGCTCGAAGAACAGAGGTAAGAAGATTGCCTTTTGCATCTGATGATTGATAGTCGGCGTCTTTCTCTATTTTAGCGGTCTCAGATTTGATCAGTGCACGCATGTAGTTTTCCAGTTCCATTTTAGCATGGACTATCCCCGCCATGGGGGTCATTTGCATAAACCACTTTGGGATGATAAAGATTTTAACCAAATGTATCACCACCGTTTGAAAGACGTCCAGTAAGCTGGTCTTGTTCCCAGGAGCGGGCGTGCTTTTTGAATTGGAGGCTTTGTCTGGGAACTCCAGCCTTTGCCCAAACCCGGTATAACAGATGACCCCTAGAGTAAGCCTGTTGACGTCAAGCGACCAATCTCTGGTCGAGCCTTCTTTAGACCAAGCATCCATCAATTGACGCGTTAGGCGGCCGGTTTCGTTCCACACAAGGTCATTGGCTCCGCTACCGTCATTGAAAGGGGGCGCTGTGATCCTCACGTGAAACGTCCACTCTTTGCCCTCTGCGGTAACTACATTCGGTCCATAAGGTTCAAGCACCTCTATAGAAAATATCAGCATGGGTTCATCTTGAGTTTTTTTGTCTTACTATATTTATCTCTTGGTTTGGTAAATTCATTTCGCCGATTCATCACATCCCAAGACATATCTGCATCTGCACTGTAGCAGATTATTCCCTCAGGAGATACCACCAAAAAGACTTCACCATATTCTTCATGTGCTCGTCGTTTTTCTTCCCAGTGCCAGTCCGCCATGGCGAATCGACACCATCGTGGCCATCCCTCGTTTCGGGAGAGACGGTCGTGGTATATCTTTCGTAATATCGGTGTGGATAGCTTCCCCAAAACCTCAGTTTCGAGCACTGGGACGAGTATATAGGGTAGTCCCGTCTGTTTTGCCTCTCTGACATATTTGACAAGGTTGACGACTTTGTACAGTACTAGAAAGAGACACAAGGCTCCAATTGTGAATCCAATGGTCACTGCCATAGCGAAACCTCAATTTTCGCACGAGTTGGCTAGGTATGCTCCTTTTTAGTGACCCGTGCGACAGACAGAACGATCTAATTATTGACTTCGATCGGGGTGTACTACCTCGGGATAATCAAGCCACTTCGGGTCATTACCGATTCGGGCAAGATTCCTTTATTATGGGAGCCCAAAAAGTGCTGCTAGCATCATGCCTCGGCAGGATGATTATACACTTGATTTCCAATCAAGAGAGATATATCCTCGATATGCTTGTATTGCCCGACACAAGTTGCAAGCCGCATGTTGGCCGTTCATCCGAAATGTACCGCTGCGGTCCAAGAACTCGGTACAATCGTTGCTGAGATCAGAACGCAGAGTCCCGAACATGGTCAGGTAACGATGAGTTTTGCGGGAAAAGTCGAGCTGCCGTTATGAGCTTCCACAAAGATGACTGTGCCCAGTAGACCAGAGTCAGGACATCGGGGCCTCCCGTTAAAGGGAGGCCCCGAGTCTTAGTGAGATTCTGACCCACGATATGTGAGAAGAGAAACTTTGAATTTGCTGGCTGGAATCCTGCAGATCTCGAATCCTACGGAATCCTGTGATTTCTAAGGCTGAAAAGGCGTAGTGGCATCCCGTCCTGTCCGGACAAGAGATGAATTAAGAGCCCGTTGCGACACATCAGTAACGCATGAAACTGCTCCATCCTTTCTCGCGATCATATCTCGGTAATTGACTGCTACAATAAATGATTTTGAATATGTAGTGTGTGCGCTGTGGAAGAAAGGGCTTCTTCGAACCCTGTTTGTCTTCCATGATACGGCCGTACCTTAATCCGCCTCGGCCCAGTATCTATACTCTCGTCCAGACCTAGCTCTTAACATGACGGTGTTGAATCCCTAGTTACAACTGAAAGCTTTAAAGAGAGTCGCGTATACATGGAAATGAGATGGGAAACATTTGTTTTTCTGGCCCTCGGCTGGTCTATTATCGTGTGCTGTCTCCTGACTGTCGTTGTAAGTATCCTGTGCTCTGGTATTGGATGATGCTTATTCTCAAGATAATTGCGAAGCATGATTGGGAAAAACATCGCAGAATGCGATGGAAATGGATATCGACTAGAATGTGAAATGGCTAGCATGGATATCGATCATCAAGCTCCTTGGAAGTTTAGAACTTTTGACCTGCCCACGAGCGGCGTTTCAGGCTGTCTTCAGAGGTTTCAGCCCCCACCGATGGCTCCCTCGGCTCCTTATCGCAAGCTCGGGCCAACCCCATGCTTAAAATAGCGAGAGGCACACTGACGTCAACCCCTGCTGGTCCGTGCGAGCAAACGCTTCGAGCATCTCGGGCACCCTTTTGGCTTCACTCTCGATACCTCGTCGCATTTCCGCACAGGATACTCTTGGAAGTTGGTGGTCGACCTCGGAAAACATTCATGACTATGTCCGCTATCATGATCGCCCCTGGTAGAGCATCTGGAAATAGATGCAAATTTCCGCAAAGGTCTCGGCTCTCAGCGAGCTCATTATTGCTAGCCTACGCCAGGGGAGCAGGAGCCACATGGCCCCCAGTGTGTTAGTCCGTCCCATTTAATCGAAACGCAAAATCCGTAAACCAGGCTGTTTCTCTTTCTCAAGTCTTCGTCGGGAATTGTGTTTTTCCTCGATAGTAGTATTGCTTTCGAATACCGCTTTATATAAATTCAAGCAAGACTATAGATATGTCCGCGCTCTGCACCTGGTACTTGCCATCAACTCAGCACAGCATTGTTGAGAAAATACCCTTAAGCCCTCCTTAGTGACTAAGCCGCCAGGCTTGATTGCTGGGTGATGAAAAATAACCGCACGCGAAGACCCCACACCACCACAGACACGCCACAAAAGCCGACAAGCTTGCCTATCTCGCGATGTAATGTATGATTGCTGCGCGGACCAACACCCGATATCAATAGACCTGCAAGGCCAAGATCTTTTGTGCCATCGATCCAATCACAAACACCTTATGTGACAGAACGAGTCTCGCCGAAATCCAATGGCGTTCACTCATTGGCTACGATCTGCTACTGAAGTGCTTGTAGTGTGAGCTCGCGGGTTACCAAGGACCGTCCCATAGTATCCGCGGGGGCCAGCTTCCGCCGTACATAGTCTCGAAATCCTCCCTCTCAGGTCAGGTCCTTGCTGCTTTGCTGCGACTACTCTATTCAGCAAAATACGCAGACGACTAATCGAGTCTGTCTCCGATGGCTTCAAGACACAAAAGCCTGGACGACCCTATCCTTAACCCTCCTCCAGGTGTACATGCTAATTTACAGAATCCATATTCTCTTCAA
Source organism: Physcia stellaris (assembly GCA_018902385.1). NCBI lineage: Eukaryota > Fungi > Ascomycota > Lecanoromycetes > Caliciales > Physciaceae > Physcia > Physcia stellaris. The sequence goes on along the minus strand of JABSSW010000033.1, from coordinate 352,597 downwards.
AAGTATGATATCTTATGTCAAGTCATCTGTCTTACTGTCGCAACGACTCTTCTATGTATCCGCCTCTACACCAAGTCTCGCGTACTTCACTCTCTAGGAAGAGATGACTGGACTTCCATCGTGGCTTTCTTAGGCCTCATCTCGTACGGGGCCATATTCTTCGCGACAGACCATCACGGCGATGGAAGGCATCTTTGGAATGTCACGGTCCGGGACTTTATTCAGTACGGCATATTGATCAATGCTTCCCAGGTGGTCTACTCCCTCACTATTCTCTTCGCTAAGGTCTCTATCCTGCTACTCTATCTCCGGGTGTTTTCGCCAGCTCGTAGTGTACGCTCTGCCATCCTTGCTGTAATGCTAGTCAACATCGCTTTTTATCTCATCGCTGTCTTCGTTGAGATTTTTCAGTGCAAGCCCAGAAAGAAGATCTGGCTTACCTGGGTCGAGGGTAGATGCATTAATCAGATTGCAGCACAGATTACTGCAGCTGTATGGAACACCGCCTCAGACTTTGTCATTCTCATCTTACCTATAAACACCGTTCGAACCCTTAAAATAGAGAAGGCCGCCAAAGTAGGGACCATGGCTATCTTCGCAACAGGTTTACTGTGAGCGTCTCCATTCCCCGGCCAATCTCTCATGAATCGAGTTGCCCTCACCATTTCTAGGGAAGCGTGACAGGAAGGAGTTCGCAAAGACTAATTCTTGCTTTTAGTGGTTGTACTACCAGCCTCATCCGAATGATTCTCTTTCTCCAGCGGCGTCGAGGGATCAGAGGTCTGTCCCACGGTCTGACAGTAAGTGATGCTAATCTTTGAGATTCACGAAGAAGATGATGTTTTCTCCATGTTATTTTCATATCACCTTCATACACTTTCTACCAAACACGGGTACGCGTCTCGTCATATTCTGTATATTGATCCTTTCCACGCCCAATACAAAGAAACATCATAATCTACCTCTACGCCACCCCTGGTCAAAAGCTGATATCCCCTCCCACGCCTGGTATTTTCCTGAAATGGCCATAGCTGATCCTCCCTCGCGAAGCCTTCAGCCACTCGACTCCGGCAAAATCGAGTGCGAGTCTCATCTCAGATGCTAACCAAACCGAACGAACCAACGATAGCTTGAACTCGAAAATACGGCCAATTTAGAACTCCATTCAGTTCCGAATTCCAAAGAGGGGTAAGCATGAGTTGTTAGGTGATTTTCTATCCTTATCCCCACTCAATTCTGTCCGGGGCGAGTGAGTGTTGGTGCAGCCCGAGATATCGCGTTTATAGGGTTTCTCGTGTTTCTGCGTCTGAGTTTATCGAGCAGTCGTCGTCACTGGTAGGGATAACGTTTCCCATGGTGACGGTAATTACGCAGAGGTGATTACCAGTGATCTTCGCCATCACAGAGCATGTCTAGCTATTGGTAGTAGTGTTCTCGGTGATTCGTATGCTCAATGATGACGTGTGAGTTTGATGAAATGGATGTGTAGAAAATGCAAAAATGGTAATTATTCGGCCCTACAAAAGAGAATCCTGAAGAAAGTTTGACAGAGAATTGAGCCAATCGAAGTCTTTACACGCATAGACGTGGTTACGTGACGGTAATTACCAGCATCTTCAACTTTGCCGGTAATCCAAGGAGTTTACTCTGAGTAACCCCTTGAGCTCCCACTAATCATACAAGCTAATGCCCCTGAAGGCTTTTGTATAGAGACTTTGGTGATTGGCCCGGCCAGCGAGCATCGTCTATGCAAAAAACATTCACAACAAAAATTTTGTTGAACAATAATATCGTCGATTAATTTTCAAATTTCAAAACAACGTCGCGCAACGAAAAATCGTTGCAAACAAAACGACGTGCGTTCAACGAATTCGAAAAATTTGAAAACATCGAAAAACAATTAATTTGATTGTTTTATTGACGTCAATGTATAACAAATACGAATTGAATAATCAACGATTCAATATTTGAATCATGATTTCGATAACGTTTTGAATTTTGATTTTTGTAACGATTTTTCGACGAAAAAAATGCTTTGAATAATGTTCACGTTTTTTAACGATGCAAAGTTTTTTGCGTAACACATTCGTGATCATTTGTGCATTGAAAAACTTGTACGATTTAATTTCGAACAATGACGTATTCGTTGTCGCAAAATATTTGATGAAAAAATAACGCAAAAAATTGACAAAACAATTCGTATCGTTCGTTGCAACAATAATAATGATAACGTCGTGACGAAAAAAATTCATTTTGAAAAAAAATAAAATCAATTTCAAAAAATCGATTTGTAAAACAACGAAAAAACGAATAACGTGTCATTGAACAAAATCGAATTCGTTTTGTTCGTTCGTTTTATACGTAAATTTTTTTACACGAAAAAAATTTGCGAAAATCAAACAAAAAACAACGTGCATCGTGACGTTTCACTTAATGTTGATATCGAATTTTGTTAACAATTTCAACAAAATATCACGAATAATGAGTTTACGTTTTCGACGATCGTTTTTTTGATATTTTTTTTTATTTCACGTATATGACGTTGCAACAACGACGAGTTGAAAATCGAAAAATTTGAATAATCGCGATCAATGTGTGCAAATTTCAATGCATCAACGTATGTTTTGATGATTTTGAATTTCAAACGATTTATGTTCATGAAAATCATTCAATAATGCAATATTCATTCATTGATCGATCAAAAATTCAACGCGATCAATTTTATCGAACAATGTCGTTTGTAATTGTTCATCGCAATTTCGTAATTGTGACGTGTATTGAAAATCAAATTTCATCAAATGTGATTCGTTGTTTTTTTGAACAAAAAACATTTTGCGTATCAATTTTCGAACGAGTTTCGAATCGCATAAAAATTACGAAAAAAATTTGAAATCATGAAAATGTCAAGTAAATTAATTGTTCAAACTCGTTAACAATGATATCATGTTTATTTCGTGACAACAAATCAACAAAACGATTTTTCTTGAATTCGATTTAAACGATTTGAATTTCGATGTCGTGAATCGTCAACAACATTACGATTTTGCGTAAATTTTTCATGACAAAATTTCGCATAATGTTTGAACGTAAATTTGCGCAAATCGTTTGATTGTTATAATGAACGATAAATTTGTAATCGTTGAAATTTTTGAATCAAATACGCATGACATGCAATACGATTTGCATTTTTTTGATTTGTATGTTTCGTTTTTTTTTGCGATTTCGATTGTTGAAACGTTAATTGAATATTTTGTCAAAAAAATCACGTCGATGACGAAATCGATAATTATCAATATTTCATTTTTTTGAAACGTCGATTCACATCAAGCATTCGAAACGTGTTTCAATTTTTTGTATCAATTTGATTTCGTTTCATTGCGATAGAAATTCGATTCATCAAATCAAATCGACTCGCATGTCGTCGTTAATGTGTATTAATCGTGTTTTCGAATCGAAAATTCTGTAAAACGAAATCAAAAAATTTTTTTCAAACACAATCATTTTCGCGCAAAAAAGAAAATCGACGAATTCATCGAGTTTTTGATGATTAATCGAATTGAAAAATTCGTTGTTGACGTCATGAATCAATTTTTTGACGCGTTCGAATTTATTTACAAATAATTTGATTTTTATGAAATTCGAATTCAATTCGATGTTCAAAAACGACATCACGATGTTCGATTGCTTTTTTTTTGCGTTGATGCGAAAATTTAGTTTTTTACAAATATGAATTCACATTTTTTTGTACGATTTCGTATTTGCGTCGAATAACAATACGAAAAAAAAATCATCGAAATAATGATAAATTGTCAAACATCGAAACAATTTGATGAATATGTAATTGAAAATTTTACTAAACAAATCAAATAAAAAAAGCGCAATGCGTAATTCGAAAAATAAAAACAATTTCAAATAATAAATATTCAATCAATAAAAATCAAACAATCAACGAATTGATACGATCAACGATACGTGTTTGAAAACGTCAACGAGATTTTTTTTGAACATTTCGACATAACGATTTCGTCGCATTATTGCGATTATAACATCGTTCACAACGATATATTCAAAAATTTCATACTTTTTTCGTATGTAATGATTGATTGACGAGCTTGCAAAATGCGAAAAATCGTGAATTCGTTTTCAATTTTCATCGTTTTTCGATATCAATTTCAATGAAAAACATATGTACGAATTTGTTTTCAATTGTGATTTCACGATCAACAATTTATTTAACGTTAATTGTTTTTGTATATCGACGATGAAAACGTCAAAAATTTTCTCGATCGAAACGTGATTTTTGAATATGAAACATTGTGAAAAATTTTCGTAATTCATTTTCGCATCGAAACGAATTATACGCAAAAAAATTTTGACGAAAAATTTATCGAAATGTTAACGCAACGTTGTTTTTCAATCATCATGAATCAACGAATTTTCGATTTTTAATTTTTTTTCGTTTTTTGATGCAATGTTATATGAAAAATTTTTCGAAATTCATATCAAAAAAAAAAAATATTTTCATGTCACGAAAAAAGAAACGATTTCGTAATTCGCGACGAATTTTTTTTTTTTCGCACGAATCAAAGTCGACGACGAATAAAACACGTTATTTCGTCGTGATTTGATTGTTGACACATGAAACAAACGTGAATTCATTTGCAATTCGATTTGATGCAATTTTCGATAATTTGAAAATTGACACAATCGTCGTTGAAACGATTATAAAAATCGTTGAAATTTTTGTCGAAAAATCGACGAAACGTCGTCGTTCGAAATTGAAAATCGAACGACGATGAACGTGTTTTTTGTTGATTAATCGTTTGTTTTTTTCGTTTCGTTAACATTGTTGATGACAAATTTATCAATTTTCAACGCGTTTTTTCATACGATTTCATTCAAAATTTGAAATTGTTTTGATTTATGAATATGATACGAATCACGAATTTCTCGTGATACAACAACACGAAAACGAAAATTTTTTGATTTATCATCGTCAACAGATTTCGCATGTATGTTGATTGAATCATTGACAAATCGTATCGCATCGTTGACGTCGCGATAAAAAAAACAATTTAAAAATAAATTATTAAACAACGCAAAAAATGTTTTTTGAATTTGATCATTTGAATCGCGTCGTCGACAAAATTGATTTTATTTGACGCGACGACAAAATTTTTATCGAATTTCAACATGTTTTTGATTTTGAATTTGTCGATTCGAATATTTTCGAAATGTTTGCGATCAATGATCGAAAAAATGACAAACAAAACGAATTTCACGATTTGTTGATTGAAATCAATAAAAAACGTTCGAAATTTCGCGAATATCGCAATTGCGTAAAAATTGTGAAAAAAAAAAAATTGTGATATAACGAAAAAAATAAAATGCGCGTTTGACATCAAAAAAAACGTATCATCGTTGATCGACGACGAAAACACGTGAAAAATCAACGAAATCGTACGATTTCGTTTCAATTGCATTTTTTTTTTATTTGATTTTTCGTCGCGTCGATATCGTTTTTTCGTTTAAAAACGAAAAATTTTTGTTTGTTTGTTTTGATGAATTCGTTTTTCACGAATTTTTTCACATCGACATTGAAAAAACGAAAAAAAAACGATTGACGAAATCGAAATCGCGACGTTGAATTTGACGTCAAATGAATGATTTTTTTGACGTCGACGAAACGTGTTTAACGAAACGTGAAATCATCGAAAATAATATTGAATTTTTTGAGAAATTTGACATTCGATTTTTTTTTGTTGATTTTTTGTTTGATCATGACGACGACGACATGAATACGCGACGCGTGTATAAAACGAAAAATCGATAATTTGATATGAAAACGTCGAAAAAATAATATTTGAAATTGCAACATCAAAACAGCAGCAAATTGATATACAGAAATTCGATATATCACAAACAAAAACGTTTCGAAAAATGAAAAACAAAAAAAAAAAAACAATGAGCGATCGCCTGCAATATAACGAGCAAAAGATCCGAACATTTTTCCTGACGGTTGAGTCTTCATGCGCCTTCCCTGCATCAGCACCCCTGTCCAGCAGGCCGATCTGTAAAGCGACGCAGCATTCACCTTGGAAAAATGAATGTCGCGTGCCTTACCCAAACGTTCTTTGCCATCTCCTCAATCACTCTCAGCGTCCGAGCAACGGCAGAGCAAGTCAGGCTGAGTTCGCAACACAGCATGAACATGGCTGACTCCAAGGACTTCTATCTTATCGTCGGTGCAGGGTTCTTTGATGCCTCGACAGCCTTACATATGTCTCGCCAAAAGCATGGCGCAAGGATCACTTTACTGGACCGGCTGCCCTTCCCAGACCCTATCGCCGCATCTCACGATATCCTACGTCAAACTTGGCCTTGAGACGCTTGAGCACTGGCGGCACGATCCAATCTGGAAGCCGTTTTAACACCAAGCCGGGATGCTAACGATCGAAGAACCCAGTAGTGCTAGCAGGATTTTGGAGAACTTCGAAAAGCTCGGCATCAAGCACCATGCTGAGGTGCTAACAACCCAACAGATCAGGGAGCGATGGGACGGTTTGTACGCAGATGCCGATTGCACCGATATCAAAGATGGCATCTGGAATCCGGAGAGCGGTTGGGCGGAGGCTGCCAAAGCTCTAGAAGCCACCATTCAGGCTGCGGTCGAGAATGGTGTCGTGTATGTCTCCGAGTCTGCGGTAAGCCTGCTTCGAGACGGAGATGTATGTCAAGACGTCATGACCGAGACCGGCAACGTGTTCACCGCCGACCATGTAATACTTTCAACAAGGGCACACGGCTAAATTCCTTGCTGATAGCTTCCCGGATGACCTAGACCTTCAAGCAGGGAAGCGCATAATCGCCGCGGGAGTATGTGAAGCAGCTGTCCAGCTCAGTGACGAGCAGCGAGCAATATTCCAGGAGGTGCCAGTGTTTGTGCTGGACGCCAATGAGACCAGAGGCGAAACAATACCGCCTACGCCGGAGGGAGAGTTGAAATTCACAAGGGACATTAAGTTCACGAACACTTTGACTGATGAGAAGAGCGGCAAGCAGATGCTGGTGCCGTTAATTGGCAAACACACCAGTCAATGGACAGATCCCGATAAAGTTCCGTTGGGGCTTGGGGAGGAGATCGGAACGGTGATCGAGGGGATATATGGTAAACATGGTACTGATCTAACCCCAGCGAAATACCGCTTCTGCTGGTGAGTCCCAAACGTGCCGGCATATTTGTAGCTGCCAGGCGCCAGCTACATTCACCACAGCTGACCGTCTAGGGACGCTGGCACGCCGGACAGTAATTTTATGATCTCCCCTCATCCTCGAGTTCCGCATTTGTTCTTCGCGACGATGGGTACCTGGCATTCGTGGAAGTTCCTACCCATACTGGGCAAGTACGTTGTCAACATGTTAGATGGAAATCTAGGCGAAGAAGAGAAAGGTAGGTGGGATTGGAATCGGAAAATGGACAAGGTAAAGCGAGATATCCCGAGCGAGTTGAAGGATACCAAGGGGTATCAGGAGGAAGAAGACGAGCAGGAGCGGAAAGGTGAAGATGGGAAACCTTCTTGTGTGCTGCTCTAGCTTGTGCAAAGACAGAATCATGTGCATTCAATGAGGAGAACCCACGAATAAGACCGGACATCTGAGACAGAACTTAATCCTAGTAGTCACCACCTAGTAAGTCCCCATTGATTTTAGCCCCCTTTCTCGGTGCTCCTCTGTATGATTAATGAGCCTCAGGAGGCCTTAGCAGCTTCGGAATTTCAAGATCCACAAGCCATGGCAGCTGTAGTGTATCTTGGTCGATACCCTGGATGGCGGCATTTACGAACAAGGTTTGTGTTCCAAATTCAGGGGGATTTGAATCTCCCGAGCAGTGGCTCGTAGCGTAGCACCGTTCCCGTCGATAATACCCCTTTTTCCTCGACTTCTGCTCTTTAGCCTCCGGTGTATCAAACTTCGACTGCTTAAAGCCCGATAGTTCTTTCACGAGGTAGGTTTTCTCATTGACGATGTCTGTAAAGTGCGAGGGGGTCACAGTGATCTAATCACACTAGGTCACCAGCCTTGCTCCCCAACCCTCTTGGATATGTCCATAACAGTGCATCCGTGGTCTAGATCGAGCAATAGCTCGGAAAAGGTCTGAACATCCGGCTCTTCGCTTAGAGTTGGTATAGTCCATGATGCCTTCGGTGGTCCATGAGTGATCACCAGATCTAATCCCTTAGGGACCTCGAAGTTGTGCCCTTGGGTAGGGATATACTGAAAACCCCAGCCGCCTGATGACGGCTTCCATGGACTAGCGTAATTGGTCAGCTTAGCACCATTTACCAAGGCGAATTGATGATTACACTCTCACCTCAGTCTTCAGCGTATCCGCAATCTCCCTTTCCTTCCGATTCGGCCGACTAAGATCAATATCTTTTTGCCCTTGGCATCTCACAGGCTTGAATCGGACGATGTGAGGCTTTCAAGACTGAATGCCTGATACGAAATGCAGGGTTTGAGAAAATGGCTGGCCTGAGTTGATGATCTATTACACTCTCGCCCCATTCTTCAGCGTATCCGCAATCTCCCTTTCCTTCCGATTCGGCCGACTAAGATCAATATCTTTCTGTCCTTCGCATCTCACAAGCTTGAACCGGACGATCCGAAGCTTTCGAGACTGAATGCCTGCTACAGAATGCAACAAATTTAGTCTTAGAACCATGCTCAGATAATTACTAATCCCAATATAATTTGCTGTCTGGGTTAAAAGTAAAATTTCTCATCTGAACTCGAAACTGATAGTCAGTTTAATTTTGCTGACGTTCCGAAGCTAAGGTTTTATTTCATGAGAGACTGGAATAGTATGCATGTTTCTTGATGACTTTATGACATGACTTCTCACGAACGATTGCTAGAACTTAGCTCAAAAGATTCATGCAGAGAAAGCTGTATTTGACGCAAGTCTTCTGGAAAGACAGACGCTAGAAACGTTTGAAGGGTCAATCTTCTAGCGGTAGACAATGAGATTAAAGATAAGGAGAGCTTGTACTTCTCATGGTTTTGATTGAGACGGTAGCATGAATCATGCCATGGGCTCCAAGCACAGTCTATGTTGGCAAACGAGGATAAGATCGCCGCAGCTACTTCCACGAAAAGCGAAAGCCAACGGTATGAATATAGTCCAGACGTTCGTAGATGTTCGATGAAGGATGAGCTACCTGTAGCAAATCGACTATTGGCTGACGAAGTCCAGAAGGTCATCATATAAGTCATCCATGAGATTTGCTGGAAGGTCTGGGTTTCCTGTCAACAGGATCGCTGTGACTTAGAGCATATGAAAGGGCGACTGCTCTTATCTAGCAAAAAGCTTTAATAGAATATTATCATTCATGATGATTGTGTATATAAAGTAATTTTGAATCAAGAGCTGACTTGAATGTTTGTCGGGATGAAACAGAAACTGTGGCTTAAAACATACGAAAGGTCGACAGCTTTTCTCTAGCAAAAGGGTCAACGGAGTTCGTGAAGAGCATCAAGTTTTGATTCGAGATCTTTGCATGAAGCTTGGGACTCTGCGAGACGTGCTTCGAGATTACTGTTGAGAATTTCGAGACGTATTTTCTGCTTCTTTTCTGTCTTCAGATCGGTTTGGAGTTTCGGAAATCGCTCATCTGGAAGGTTCGCAACTTCCAATTGGATTGAAAGAGTCGAGATTCTCTCTTTCTGCTCGTCGGTGATTTTTCCCGACTTTGTCTCGAATGGCTATTCATCATGGTTGTGTAGATAGAGTTGTCTTGAGTCAAGAGCTGGCTTGAATGTTTGTCGAGGCGAAAAGTCGCTGTGATTGGAAATATATGGAAGGTTCACTGCTCTTCTCTAGCAAAAGCTTCAGCAAAGAGTGACTATTCATGATGATTGTGTATATTAAGTCGTTTTGAGTCAAAAACTGACTTGAATGTCTGTTGAGACGAAAAAGTCGTTGTGACTTGAAATATATGAAAAGATCGGCTGCTCTTCTCTAGCAAAAGCTTCAGTAGAAAGTGACTATTCATGATGGTTGTGTATATAGAGTCGTTTTGAGACAAGAGCTGGCTTGGATGTTTGTTGAGACGAAAAAGTCGCTGTGACTTGAAGCAAATGAAAGGCCGGCTGCTTCTCTAGCAAGAGCTTCAACAGAGGGTGGCTATCCATGATGGTTGTGTAGATAGAGTGTCGTTAGCCAAAAGCTGGTTCCTCTCGCGATTGGCGGAACATAGTCGCAGTGCGATACAGAGTATGTCATGATACCCGCCTTGATCCAGCATGTCCTTTGTAGGACTTAGCAGATATTGGACGAAGGGAGGAAATTTATTGGAGAGCTGTCGAGTCGATATCTGCTCTGATTTCTATTAATGTTCAGCTCAAATGGCTTATCAATTGTCTCGAGAAGCCTAGAACTAGGTAAGTTTCCCTGAATGAATGCCGTAGCATGTGAGAGGCGATGTGAGTGTTGGTGTGGATGAAAGTGATAAGGATATATATAGAGATATGATAGAATCTGATACCGTATCTGAACACCTTCATCAACGGACGAACATCTGTCGAAGAGTCATGAAACTTTGGGGAGTGAGTGGTAGAACAGACACTGAATTGAAATTGCCAGGACATGAGATAGATAGTGAGAACAAAGATATAATATGTGATACTGGATACCTTTCTTCGGCAGGTAGGTCCCAAATTTGTTTGACGTAGATCGGAAGACTCGAAGAGGTGTTTGACGCCTGGCCGCTTCGAGAAGCATGTGCTGATATGAGATGAATAATGACCATCTTCCGGTAGAACATGTGAACCGATCTTAATGAGTTCCTTGCTCACAAGGAGCTCTTCTTCTTCCAGGATGATGGAAGCTGAAAAATTGCATCTCCGGATTTCAGCTCTCGGTAACGACATCCGGCTCACAAGGAGCTCTTCTTCTTTCAAGATGATGGAAGGATGGAAGCTAGGTGTGGAAAAGGGTGACTGCATCACATATATAGCCTAAGGCTAAGTTGTCCCAATTGGCCGACTTCTTCTTCCACAGTAAAGACAACAGCGAAGTGTCCAAGGATCCCAGCTCAAAGACACATGAGCTTTTGTACCTGGTTCTCAGCCAGGGAATCATCTTTGCAGTACAATGGATGTAGAGGTGATTTCCAATCTCGCTTATCCGCGTGTCTAGGATTAGGGGGATGATGTATGTGAAATAGCACTAAGTAGGGGTAATGATGATGAGTGTCCGTACAGTGTAGATGAGATGAGAGCGGTGACAAGATCATAGGATTGTCTGTGAGGTGATACATCGTCATCGACCCTCGTCCAAACTGGCTTATGGCTGGGGAATCTCGTTGCCGCCACGTCCTATGTCTTTGTAGTCCTTGAAGTTCTTTTCAGTGAAGACTGAGTCCTGGTGGCAGAAAAAGGCAAAGTGAGGGTCCTTTAGAAGGCCAGCCGTGTATTTATCTGCTTGGCTTATACCTCGCTTCAGAGCAGCAAAGCGAGCTCAGTAGAGCTGCCCTTCAACAACAGTGGCCATTCCTTTCAATGGCTACAGCTCGGCTGTCATTGGATTCCAATCACTATGGTGAGAGAGTCCGCGATCGTCAAGTATCCATGAGATTTGGATGCAGAACAGTCCTCAGCTTTTGCCAGGAAATCACTGAAGGTTGCAGTGACAGGTAAACTTTCTGTACCCAGTCTGGGTCACATTTTCGCCATTGTGCACCGTTGGGTCGGTGCTTAGAGTCCGCGCTTTCTTCACCCAGTCTGGGTCACACTTTTGCCAATGTGCGCCGCTTGGTCGGTGTTTGAAGTCCGCGTCGCTGTAACCGCTGTAGGATAGCGAGTGAGATGACGATGTCGAGTGACTTTAGTCAGAGACATTGATCTCTGAACAACCAATGACAATATGTTCTTTCAGCTCATCTCAGCTCACTTCACTTCCATCTCCCAACTTTCCTCGATTTTCACTATCTCCAGCGGATTTTCCCGGTATTTTCTCTATCTCCCGGGCTTTTTCTCAATGAGAATTCTCACTATGTCCGGCGGATTTTCCCGGTATTTTCTCTATCTTCCGAGCTATTTTTCACTGAGAAATTCTCACTATGTTCGGCGGATTTCCCCGGGATTTTCTCTATCTCCCGGGCTTTTTCTCAATCTCGATGAGAATTCTCACTATGTCCGGCGGATTTTCCCGGTATTTTCGCTATCTCCCGAGCTTTTTCTCAATCTCGATGAGAATTCTTGCTATGTCCGGCGGATTTTTCCAAATTTTTTCTATCTTCCGAGCTCTTTCTCACTATATCCGGCGGATTTTCCCGGATTTTTCTATCTTTCAAGCTCTTTCTCACTATATCCGGCGGATTTTCCTGGATTTTTTCTATCTTCCGAGCTCTTTCTCACTTACTTCATCGTTCTGTGAGAAATTTCCACTATGTTTGGCGACTTTTCTTGGTATTATCTCTATCTCCCGAGCTCTTTCTCACTTAGTTCATCATTCTGTGAGGAATTTCCACTATCTTCGGCGACTTTTCCTGGTACTTCCTCTATTTTCCGAGCTCTTTCTCACCATACTCATCATCCTATGAGAAATTCTCACTATGTCCGGCGAATCTTTCCGGATTTTCACTATCTTTCTGAAAATCTATTAGCTCAATCACTGAGTTCATCTCCGCTTAACTCACTTTCTTTCTGCAGGATTTTCTCCATCTCCCAGGACTATAATCCTCACCTGAAGTCATCTCTCACCTCATCTCCGCTAATCTCACTGTTTTCTGCAATATTCTCTCTATCTCCCAGAAATATAATTATCACTTGATGTCATCTAAATTCAACTATGTGCTGAGAATAGGGCTATCGTGGAATTGAACGAAAGTGCTGCGTTCTTCGATATAGACGTTGGAGTTCAGCATCTTGCTCCAGATAGTGAAATAGAAGATTTTATTCAGACTTATCTTGTGTTTCTCTGGGTGACAATACAAGTTCAAAACTTAGGACTGGAGATAGATCTATGAATAAGTAATGCAATATATATAAGTACAGTGGAGCAGTGATGATGTGGAGTGGTGATGATGGTAGGGTGGAGAGGCGGTGGTAGTAGTGTGGAGTGGCGTGGTATGTAACGGAGAGAGAGAGAGCGGAGGGGAGACGGGCTTATATATGTAGCAAAGCTTGGCATTGGCTCGTGAATGATTGGGTAACTGGGGGGGTGAATCATGGGATGAATTATAATCCTCACCCCAACAAAGCCCGTATCAGCGGTACAGGCATCAAAACTCAAACTATAGCCGAGCTCATACGTCGCACCAGCCGTCAAGCCAACTATCTGTTGGCTGAGAAAAGGTGGAATCCGGGCCCCCGGTGCTGGAGGGCCTGTCTGATCAAATTCATACGCCACGCCCACTCCACCTTCTCCAGGCGTGGAAAGCTTGTGCGCGGTGTTGAATATATCGCCAGCCGTCCAGGGCGCGAGGCCGTTACATTCGAAGCCACCGTTCTGGACGAGGTTGTTGGGAGCTACTACCGGTGTGCAGGCGGGTGCAGTTGGGCTAGGCTTGCAGGAGCAGGCGGAGGAGTAACGGAAGGGGGCAGTACCGCAGGCGGCGGAAGCGCGGGTGGGGAAGCCGGTTGTTGCTGTGTTGGTGGTGGTGGTGTAGGTGGAGCAGAAGGCTAAGGCGGAAGAGACAGCGGTGGGGGAGGCGGTGGGGAAGAGGGCACGGAGGCAGCTGTTGGTCATAGGGGTTTAGAAAGAAAATGTGGGGAAGATTACGAGAGGAAGGAGGGGAAAGGGGAAGCTACTTGTCCGCGTTACAGCCTGGTGCTGCTGCGTTTGTGGTGCCCTGGAATAGGAAGGCTCCAAGGGCGAGGTGCACGGTGTGGGGAGAGAACTTCATTTTGCGAAATATTCAAAAAGTGCTCTGCAGGAAGATTTCAGACAAAGTAGAGATCGACTGACCTTGATGGTTGTTTTAGTTATGATGGGACCGCCTTGCTATATACCTTTTACCCCATACCATCCCATTCTCGCAATGACTTCCCCACCTGCATCCTGATCAGACCATGCTATTGGAACGTGACCATCGGAACTTGAATGTGACATGATACTTACATGAAGCTTTCCAACTCTAGTGGTTCCAAGCGAAAAGGTCCGAAAGGAAACGCCAAGATGCAAGCCACAGCTTCTGCCAAGATAGCCAAGCTAATTGACAGGTTCAGCAGTCCGATCTCGACGCTCATCAACTGGATCTCAGTTGTTTTCGCACACGAGCCGAAGGTCTAGGCTCTCGCTTGTTCAACGCCGCTGCGCTTACTATGTCAATGAGCGTTTGAGCATATTTCGTTTGTTGAACTGCACTTTATCGCATGGAGGCCATTACCACTATCCAGTTTCTTGCGAGACCCAGTTGACGAGATCCGACAGCTAAACCTATCAATTATTCATAGCTGGTGAGATATAGCCCTCCATGCAAGGCGCCGTTGACATCTGGTATTGGTTAATCGAGTCTGGGGAGAAGAGGCTAGCCGAAGTGGCTGAATGTATAACCTCGTATCTAATTCTTCCTCCGGACGTTTTAAAGTAATTAGTAGAAGCTCGAAACCACAAGCAAGTACTCACGATGAGACTATACTCGGCTGACCCGAGTAATTAGAGAAGTTTTCAGGTGACGTTCACCATGATGACCCTTCTACGCTTGACAGGCAAGATTATTGTCTCTTACCCTTTTCTCATAACAAATGGACAGCTGATCAAGCTAGGGGTCAAATTTCGTCACACACTTCGAGTTCCCTCAAACATTCTCGATCCTTAGTACTTTCCAGCTAGGGGGGAGTGAGGCTGACTGGTTACTACACCCATATCATTGTGTGGAGCGGAGAACGTCGAGCTATGCTGAACGGCTTCAGTTCTAGCAGACAGGCCCTGAGTTTAAGTGTGGTCCTGACTCCTGACTCACGATGATATGACCAGTGGCAATGTTTTTTATTGCATAAACACGAGGCACCATGGAAATTCGGGCCTTGAAAGGCCTGCAGAAACGATCTGACGCAGCGGGTGTATGGGGGTTTCATGGCATCAAGGGCGACGAACACAAAAAATCAGAGGTCAATGAAGTGGATGCAAATTGCATAAGCGTCTGCTTATTAGTCCGCTTAGCATGCTTCATGTTTCTTCCCCTTAAACAAAGTCAACATCGTATTTTCTTCGAGGAACTAGAACCCTAACTTATGTCTGCACTTATTCCTTGGTCATCCCCGATCAGTCTCCTGCTCTCGTCATTGTGTCCGTCTTGATCATAAAATCGCACGCCTTCAAGAAAGCTTCTAGCCACTCCAGTTCTCGGTCGTCATAAGGCTGAGCTCTGCGATCGCAAAATGTCGTGTGAAAAGGCTGAGCCGCAAAACGAGATTCTGTCATCTGCTTAAGAAAATGCCGATACCATGGTGTCATGAAAACCCCCTTTGGGGTGGCGGGATATAGAGTCCTGCTTTCCAGGCTGCGGTGCAGGAGTGAATATGGCGTGTGAGAATATGGTGTGTACTAGGAAGGATCCCTGAGTCAGCAATACCCATACAACAAACTGTCATTATGGTTATCAGCCTCTTGTAGACGAACCATTGTTCTAAGAACTTTAGGCGTATTAGAGCCAGTGTAAATGTAAGGAAGACCTTTCAGCGCAATTTCGATGTCTTTAAAGACTTCCGCTGGATAGCGTTGTTCTTGCAAATTCGGACTTGTTGCAGGAATTATTGATAGATCTATTATATGACGTCCTATCCCTTCAACTTTGCTCACGAGTAGACCCGACACGAGTGGATGTCGGTCCAATGTTTTGACGAACAGCTCCAGGAGATGGTCGAAAGGCACTATAGGAAGATTATCACTTTCGAATTGATTCCGGAGATATCGGAAGCAGTACAGCGGGTCACTCTTTTCAATCCTTCTTGCACACCTACGAAATCCGTCCGTTATATGTTTGACGTTCTTACGTGGCAGCTGTGATGGATCGGAGGCTATATAAAGCAATCAGTATTCCCACTGACGGGTATGCGTTCCGTCTCGAAGCTAGCCTCACATCACGTACCTTTTTTCAGATATGTTGGATACAACTCGAACAGCTCGGCCATACGATATAGTTGCTGACAGCGTAGGGCGTTGAACCGCTCCGTTGCCTCGACTACATTGCTCCACGGTTCGTTCAACTTTCTATTGATAAATTTAAATTTTAGCATTTATAATGGTTTTTTCTGTAAATGAAGACTGTCGGAATCGTCGATACGCTGAGAAATAGCCAGCATGAGTGTAAGAATAAAGTTACTTACCCAACTTGTAAAAGGGTGCTCTCCGAATATAGATGTGATGGTAGCTGTTTCGTAAAACCTACAGCTAAGTACTTCATCCAAGGCCTCTCCCATGCTTTCAGGAAAGAGCAAATATAATCAACCAGCTCCAAGGAAATCTCATGTGCTGCTGGTGCCCCTCGAAGTAACGACGTGGAAAGACCGAGGTTGGACCAGACACTCTCGCTTAAAAAGTGTGTTGGCCAACAATCCAGGTACCCTCTCTCATAGACATGTTGAATCGTGCTGTATACGGACCAAATTGAGGCGAGTCTATGCAAGTCAGCTATGGAGGCGAAAACATCGCCGAGCTTAAGATGGCTGAGGATACACTGATTGAAATATGCGGCTTCGGCGATAGCATCTTCTGGAAGTCGTCGATAGCTAACGATGTTGAGTTTATCATCATCATCAAGATCTAGGTAATCTTGAACTAAATGGAGGATAGCTGCCAGTGGTAGGTCATTGAGTATGACGTGGACTATCTCACGAGGGAGTCTGCTTAATTGCTTGATCATTGCCATATGTCCCGGTGCTGATTTATTCAATACTAGAAATGTTGTTATTCAGGTACTCGATCACAGCTTCTCTCTTGAAACACCCTCATAAGGCATGTTGCTCATCATAACGGCCATCATACGGATATTGGGAATAGGCTTATACCAAGTCAGGGAAGCGTGTGCTCGTTATAGAAAGTAGTGAGAAGTAAGATTCGAAAAGAGAGGGATGGATATTTGGGGAGGATCTACTTTGAGTCGTAACCACATAGCAGGGCTTTGTGTGGGATATGAAGCGGTAAGTTCCGCTATCAAACTCGTTCTAACGAGATTTGGTCTAGGGGATCACTATGCGGAGGATACCTTCCCCACCACCCGGTTACCCCAGTGACGTTGGATACCTTTCGCGTCGCCCCGATCTACCCTCTTGGGTTCTCTCTTCACAGCATCGTCCTACCTGACGGGGCTGTAGTCGGGTGCTTACCGTTCCGAGCCCCGTCGTCGTCCTTTCGATGCTGATAGTTGATTATTATTCCAAGGACCCGCCTCGGGTGACCGCTGTCTCATCTCCTTCTCTCAACCATTCTTACAGCTCGTAAACCCAGTCCTACGGACACAGCTTCTAACCCCCCCTTATCATGAGATCCGTCTCCCTTCCAGGACTTGGATCATCTACCGCCATCATCCGATCGAGCCCAGGCTGAGTCTCCTGCTCCTTCTCCCTCTCCTCGGCAAGAGGCCAAACATGGGCCTCGAGAAAGTCCCTCACGATCCTAAAATCCTCTTGGTCATGCTCCTCCATATATACAGCCCAGACGCACTCCCAGACCCAAGGCGGAGGATTTGCTTGCTCTGCGGATCCTGGGGGCCAAAAAGCGATGGGAGGCCAACGATGTCCAGACCTTTCTGATGTTGAGGGGATACGGAGCGGCCTTTGTGCTTGTATATGCGTTTTTCGTGTCGCCATACGCCGAGCAAGTCTTCCGGAGGATACTCGCAGGCTAAGCAGACTTCCTGGCGAGAGCGGACGACGATGCGGTCGATAGCGACGCCTTCGGTGAGGATTAGGGCGAGGAAATCTCGTTTTGTCATGCCTTTGTACATCTTTTGGTAGAGATCGGCTGTGGCTGGGCCATCTTCTTCGCTTTCTGCCTCCTCGATCATGAGGGTGTTTGGGATGGTTGAGGTTCTGGAGTTGCACTCTGTGCCGAACTCGAAGGTTAATTCTTGCTCAATGAAGTCGAGCGCTTGTTCAAGATCCATCATGGTGTCCATACTTGGGTAACCGCTTTGTTGCTTGTTGAATGTGGTAAGTTGTCGTTTTGGTATAGCTGTCAATATCGGGTGAACTTTAAGTCGCAAGGTATATACTCAATATGGTGCGGTGTTCCGAAAGTGCTACTGGAGAAAGAGTGAGAGAAATGGATTTACTTATGGAAAAGTTGGAGAGACGTTGAGTGATAATGTGCGGTTGAATTGTGGGTCATCGGTGGTTTGGTCTAAATATTGAATGTTATAAGCTTTGGCCAACCATCATGGACTGAATCTCAACATTGCTTTTGTAAAAAGCTTCTTTATTCATCACAATTCCCAACCTCTTGCCCAAGTCATTGTTCGTTGAAAAAGTCGCTCACAATGCATTTTTGTTTCCGGTGCTTCTTTGTTATCGTGGTCGTACCCATGCGTATGGTAAATTAAGCTGAATGATTGCCTTAGCCTATACCAATACATAGGACTCTGCAGCATAACGAATCCAGACTCCATTGAAGCACCGATCGCAGAAAGCAAACATCAATCGACCAATTGCAAAAGAAACAAGACAGGTCAACTACTTCCAGACACATCATCAGACGATAACTGCTTGAAAGCAGATCATCAAAATGGCTGCAGCGGTCCGCATCCAAAAGGAGCTCGCACAGATGCTCACGAATCCACCTCCGCTTATATCAGTAGAACCAGTGTATGGAGATCTATTCCAATGGGAAGCAACTATCGAAGGGCCCCCCAATTCACCATACGAGGGTGGCAACTTCCATCTCAGAATTAAGTTTCCTGAGGGTTACCCATTCTCACCGCCCCTGGTATTCTCACGTACACCCATCTACCACCCCAACGTGGAGAATTCAGGCGATGTTCGCGTTCTTCATATGGAGGATCTTGAATTGAGCATCGGAATTTCTCTTACACAGAAGGACAAAGACTGGACCCCGTGCGTGACCGTCGAGGAAGTGCTGCTGGCTATACAAGCGCTGCTAGCTGCTCCAAACCCACATCATGCGATAGATTCGACCATAGCACAACAGTACATGGATGATAGGGCTGCTTTTGAGGAGACTGCTAGATTTTGGACCCGCAAGTACGCTATGAGGGAATGAGAAAGGTTAGGGAATAATCAACACACTTTGAAGATGTATTTCTAGACTTTTTAGTGTTTGTTTTCCAGATTGTCCGCAATTCGATTCTCTCCAGACGAAAATCCGAGATAGTCTCTACAGTGCTCGTGGAGCGTATCATGCAAAATGGATCAAGATTCATGATATCGATTATCTTTACAGTTTCCAGTATATTGCGTCTGTTAATACATGGAGATTCGCTTTACTGTAACAGGCGATGAGAGATGTCGAACACTCTGTTGCTATCCCATGGTCTGGTAACAAGTGGTGCTAATTTCAAGATACGACCGACAGATCCACGATTACCCGGCTTGGGGCGAAATCAAAAAGATGATGTTGTCTTCATGTCACTTTCATACTGTCTTCATGCCGTCTTCATATTCTTTGTGCCAAACACGGGTAAGCGTGTTATCATATATATTGGGTGTATCGATTGCGATGCATGGGAGAAGATAGCACCACACCAGACCATGGGATAGCCACCCCAATAACGTGTGTCGTACAGTTCCATAATAAGGAGAGAGACATCTGTACTAGCTCCTGGTGAGTATATGAATCTATAGCTGCGCGAAAGGAAGTATGTGGTGGATCTTGCTCTCGACTATGCCTTGCACTGGTATGATACCTTCAAGTTTTTTTGGTCGAGGGTCCAGGTGAGCCGCCGCCTGAGGCCGCCCCCACCTCCGCCGTGGAGGAGCCCCGGGCGCTAATTTTTAGGCGGCCTTCGGGCGCTAAGAAAAAGGTGCCATCCTCCACTAGTGCAAGGAATACAAATAGAGAAAGGTTTGTGATCCTCTTTCCACCCTTGCATTTTGTTTCCAGTATATATTAGAAGGAAATGTCTCCTGCACGAGTACGTCATCGCTCGGGCGCTTCGCATGTCGCGCTTCTATTCTGCTCTCATCGTCCAGTTGGCAGTGGTCCGACCTCGACGTGATAAGCGCTCATGCCGCAAAATAGAGGTCATGGAGGTCGAGCCACGAAATACTCGCAGCTTCAAAGACGAATAGGCTTTAAAGTAAATAGAGCTCGAAGTTCATACTGACCCAGGAGTTTACTATACCAGTGATGTTGAGTCGAAGACGAATATTTGGAATGCTGAAATTTAGCTGGTGTCTTTTCGCTGTGTTTTCAACTTCGGGCTTCGTCAAAGCAGCATCGCTCCCTATGTAAACCTCCACATCCTATCCCCTCTCCCACCGACAGGTTAATTCCTACCTAGATCCAACTCCTCATCGCTCTCGAGCTTCTATCCGCCCACCGTCGACGGCCTCTCCGTTGCCGTTCAATACGACATACACTCCGCAATCAACTCATGGGAACTCTACCTCGTCCTCGTACAAGCGATGAATCACATCGGCCACCTGCCATGGGAATTCCCAATCACAGACAACATAGGAATCAGCACTGCTGACAACCCTACCGTCTTATTCGCCTCTGACTCCCCTACAGAAGGACCAAATCAACTACATACAAAACATCTCATCCGAGGTATGTACGACATGGGCATCCTCATGGCCGGCGGGCCGTCATACTATCGTGCTCTCGCGAACATTTCCGTGGACGATCAACTGCTTGGAAAGGTACTGATCGAGAGAAGGGCGTCAACTGTCGATGCCAACGCCACTATCGACCGAGTGCAGTCCCGGGATCTAGGCGTATTCAGCACCCCTCTGCCAGCGAGAAGAGGCGACATCTTCGCCATGTCCGACCCATACGACCGCAGTTTCCGCATACATGGGACTTTCACCGGTGACAATCCCCCCATCGAAAAGCTGTTTACCGCGAGCCTGAACGCGATGGCTCAAGCAGCCGTACATGGCTCGCTACAGAAGGCCGCTGAGCCCATTAACGCCATCAGTTTTGGAGATACACAGTCTTCGTATGCATTGATCGGGATTATTGATACTGCGGAGGTTTTTGAGTCCAGTGGGCAGTTGAGGTATGGACAGGTGTTGCAGGCAATCGCGTGTCTTTGGCGGATGTTCAGGATGGGAGGGAAGTTTGGGGGACTGGAAGCTGTGATTGAGTTTAGACGGAAGGAAATCGGGAACCTGGCCATTGAGGGGGGATCGCAAGTGTCACCCGCTAGATAATGCCGCTAGGCTTCGACGAGGACTGACCACGCTATCCAAGATGGATTTGTTGCACTCATAGTCATAGGCAATCAGATATGGTGGCAAGAAACCACGATTTTCCGAGGTAGTCCCGCAATTCTGCCAATTATCTTTGTATTCGTGGTCTGATGTGAACACTTATCTCTGTTTCCCATGGTCTGGTGTGATGCTATCTTGCCTCTTATGCATCATCACTGATATACCCATTATTATTATGACAAAACGTGTACCCGTTCTTGACACAAAATATTTGAATATAACAAGAAAGAGACATCATTTTCTGATTTCGTCTCAAGTTGGGTAATCGCAGGTCCGTCAGGGCAAAAGTATGAAAATTAGCATTACTAAGTATCAGGCCGTGAGATATCGAGTCATTCAGTGGAGAGACAATGACACAATGTAGCAAATGACATATGTCAGATCTTGCGAATTGGTCAAGCGCATTTCTCCGTTGATGCGCTTGGATAATGCATGGCCGGGGGAAGCGGATTGTACAACTTCTATTGGAAGGTTGGGCACAGCTCATCGCGTGTCAGTCTCCTTCGCATTGATTCGTGTGAGACTCCTGTGCATCAATTCTTGAGATTCACTATGGCACCCTCGTTTGGAATAACCACGTGCTTGAAGCTGACCCCACCCTTTTTTTCCCTTTGGATCTCCATGCACGTCCATGCCTTTTTAATGGTGTGATCCATTATCTGCAGATCTACTCATGTACAAGAAGTCCCTAGCTTACGTTATTGTTTTAAATATCATAACCAAGCAGCCCCATCGGGCGGCAATGCTGTAAACGTGCGCTGACTCACACAGCCAGAGCATGATGCCATCCCAATCGCCTTGCCCGAGGGGCGGCTAAGCTGGACAGAGCAGCAAGTGAAGCGGTTGTAGAAGATCTCTCTCCATTCTGGGACCTCCTATGGTTTAAAGGGCCATCTTGGGCAACAGTAGACAGTAACATCGATGATGCTTGATGATATAATAAAAGAATCTTGAACGCCGGACTTGGTGATGAATCCCGGTGTATCCTGTTCTTCGTGGCTGAACCAATGATAAATGCTGAAGGGAGTGAGACAAAGACTGGAAGGATCCTGAGACTCTGTTTCCTGCTGCTTGGTGACGCTTTCACGGCCAATAAAATCGGTATTTACTGTTTATGCATTGGCTTCACCAGAACTATATATGCCATATGGAAGCTGTGGTAGATCGTCCATCTGAACGCTGGGCATGACTGGGGGATAAACCTAAAAGGCTTGTTGATCGACGGACATGCATATTGATCCTGAAGGAGGAAGCATGTCCATTGATTACAAGTGTGGCACAAAATGGACCCCGCCAATAATCTAAATGATTTCCAAATCTCTAATTACCTGACTAAGAATCGTGATATTGAACCAATCGATCCTGTCTGTCTTTCATCCTGACTGAAATCACAGAAAGTTCGCTCTCGATCTTCTCATTTCTCCTCATCGTTCTGGGACTCACTCTCCATCCTTTTCTCATGCTTCTTCTGCAACCTAATCCATTTCATACCCGCTGGCCCAACAACGGAAACACACGCCATGGCAAGCCCGACCTGATACGCCTTTACAAGCGCAGCATTATACACATGCAGCACCTGCTCCACATCCTGCGGCGGCACGAGCCGCCTCAGCTGCGTCGCACCCAGCTGGATAATCGAACGCGTACCCACACCCTCGAGCCCCAGCGCCGCGATGCCGGAGACGAGACTCCGCGTGAAAACATTCAATGCGACGCTGACAAAAATCGCCGCCCCGCCAAGCATAGCCAGCATCAGGACGCCCGTCCCGGGGCCAACATCCTCAAGGGGTAGCACGATCTGGGCCAGCAAAAATGGCTGCTGCAGGCCCAGGCCCGAGCCGACGGCGAAGAGCACTTGATAGCCGACCCAGCGTGCGGTCTCGGTTTCCACGCGGAGGAGCGTCAGCAGGCTAGCGCCGATGGACATGAGGATGCTCGAGGCCCAAATCCAGGGCATGTTGGAGCCGATTTTGGAGGTGAGTGAGCCGGCAATGAGGATACCTACGGTAATTGTAAGGATGAGAGGAAGGTAGTCGATGCCAGAAGCTATCGGGCTGGCGTTTTTGACGGCTTGGAAATGAAGCGGGATGTAGAAGATGAAGAGGTTGAAGGCGGCCCCGTGGCACAAGGCAAAGAGGGCGCCGAAAGCCATGTTGCGGTTCCGAGCTATGCGCTTGGGAATGGTGGAATTTTCGTCGCTCTGCACGAGTTGGGCGACGATGAAGGTCGTAAGAAGCACAGCAAAGACGGTTAAGAGTGCTATTATGCGCTTGTCAGACCAAGCATACGTAGTACCCCCATTGAAGTGCCACGAGGAGGCAGGCGATGCTTGGGACAAACGATAACGTGCCCACAGGGTCCAGCCGCGTCATCACCACTTTGAAGGGGAGACGAGGCCCTTGGGCACTGGGCGGAAGGCGTTTGAGTGTAAGAAGAAGAGTAATGGCCGCGAAAACACCAATAGGCAGATTAATATAGAAACTCCACCTCCATGTAAGCCTTTCCGTGAAGTTCCTCCAAGGACAGGTCCTACAGTGCTGGCAACTCCGTATACAGCACCGATCAAGCTCATAAACAATGGCCTTTGAGTAATTGGTGTAACGTGGGCCATTATGTTCAGTGCCCCACTGGTGATTCCAGCAGCCCCTGTACCCGCCACAGCGCGGCCTGCAATCAAGGTCTGGCTTGTCGGCGCAACGACAGCAATCAAGGAACCCACCTCGAAGAGCAACAATGCGCACAGAAAGACCCATCGTAGCGGCAGGATCTGGTATAGCTTGCCGTAGAAAAGCTGAAAAGCTGCGTTGGTGAGCAGATAAGCACTCCCATACCAACCAACATCGTCTAGATGTTTGAAATCGTCGGCTATACGGGGAATTGCGGTTGCAATAATGGTATCGTCGAGTGCCTGGCAAAAAAGAGAAAGGAGGAGAGAGAAGAGGATGAGAAATAGGCGCCAACCCTCCGTGTAGTACTGCTCTTCCGACCCCGCTATTTCAGGTGCTGGCTGGAGAGTATCGATATTATCATTTCGATGGTCGAACTTGGAAGCTTCCTTGGATCTTCTTCGGATAACGCCACTCGGGCGGGTATTAGCTTCGCTCTCTACCGACTCTCGTTCAGATTCAATGGGCGGCTTTTCCATAGCTTGTTTCCGCTGCTCGCTACATTGTAGATTGTATGGGAGAACATGGAGGGTATTCGCTGGCCCAAGACGCCGTGACGGTTTCCGGCTTGCTTAACAATGGGGCTTGCGCCTACTGTGCAGCAACTAGAAAATGGGGTTCTTAGCGATACGCAGGGGCTGCACAATAGGTCACTAATAAGGGGTCTAATCTGGCTCTGATATCATGATTCTGGGGGGTCATAATCTTGTTGCTCTGTAGGTGTGCTATGGGCGGATTTCTAGTAGGCCTATTGCCAAGCAATTAAGGTGCGTCACGTGACGCCTCGCTTATTGACCAATTACCAGTTTCTTGTTCCTTCTCCCTAACACAACTGCTCCGAATAGACCCTGCAGACAAGACGATTTGTCAACCCTGACAGTGTCACTCGCTTGTTCAGACTTTTCTTGGCACGTACTACAAGGAATTGATAGACACCGAAACCACAAGTGGGTCAGAAAAGAAACGTGGTGTTTGTGACAGCTTAGTACCAGGAGAGCCAAATCAAAGAATGGGTAAGAATGACGGATGCGACTGCAGACGAATCAGGCCCGAAGTGCAGGATCGGCGCGGATCCTATCGGCAGGATGGCTATGTGGGAGGACGACGATCACTTGACTGACGCATTAATGGAGCCAGAAGAGCAGACGCGACGTTGTACATGTTGGAGGAGAGTTACACGAAAGTGATTGAAGAGCCAATTGGCAGGTTGCACGTGACTAGTCTTATATGCTTGACATTCGGCTTTCTACAAAATCATCTGTAACAATCATCTGTTTAATCATAATTGAAATCATTTTACATTTGCTTCATTGATTTTGATAATTGATTTCATTGAATTTCGATTTCGTACGATTTACATTTGTGTTAATTATTTTCTATTCTGATGCTCATTCTCGAAAAACGATTGACAATAAAAATCGTCGTTGATCGCTCATTGTTTATTTTTTAAAAACAACAAAATCGAACTTTTTTATTATACGACAATCATTTTATCGTTTGTTTATCTTTTCGAACGACGAAATTTTTTATATCATTATTATCGAATTTCGAAATTTCAATTGCATACGATTTGAATTGACGACGAAATTCAAATCAACACGTTGCATTTTTCGTTGTTGAATTTTTCGAATTTAAATTTGTATATTTTCGAATTGTTTTTTTGATTTGATATTTTGCATCGTTTGCAAACAAAATATCAAACATATTTTCAAATCGATTGCTGAAATTTTCATTACGAATAATGAAAAAAAACGATTACGAAAAATTGTTATTATTGAACAAAATAATTTTTGAAACGATTCAATCAAAACGCACATTCATAAACGATATCAACACGAACATTACGTATTGTTCAACGATCAAAACATTTTTTTTTTACGTTAATGATCAAAAAATTCAAAAATATCATATTGAAAATCACAACGAATTGTTCGAATTGCGAAATTTCTCGATCACACATATATTACGACTTCAAAATTTTTTGCAACGATTGTAAATTTTGAATTACATCAACGAGAAATACAATCAATGAAAATTATTTTCATTTCATTTCGAAAACATTTACGCAATTTGCAATCGATATTTTTTTTTTCAAAATTTCAATCAACAACGTCTGTTTATTTTATTCGCAAATTTTCACGCAAAATGTTTAAAAAATTTGACGATTTCATGCAAAAATTTCAATGATTCGTGAATTTCAATCACGAATTCAAACATGAAAATTTAACGTCTGAAAAATACATATTGCAATTTTGAATTTTGTTCGTTGAAACGCTCAAAAACTGAATTAACAACGATAAAAAAATTCAAACATTGATTAACAAAAAAATGTCATTGAAAATGACAAAAATGAATTCAAAAAAATTATTTGCGATAAATATTTTGTCAAAAAAAAATTCATTTTTATTGATGACGAACGCATCGATCGAATTTTGAATACAATTCAACGAACAAATGAAATTTTTCGAAAATATTATGAACGATTCAACAAAATTTTTGTCGAAAACGACGATCAAAATTACATCGTGAACAACACATTGACAAAAAATGAACGCATATTTTTGATTTTTTTCATCAAACAATTCATCAACGATATACGAAATTTGAAATTACGACAACGAATTTATGTTAAATATATCGAAAACATGATCGCAAAAATGAAAAATTTGACAAAAATTTGCGTTTTTGCAAAAAAATGTTCAACGTTATGCAATTCGAAAAACGTTTAAAATTTCAAACACAAAAAGCAATCAAAAACGAACGATTTAAAATTTTCGAATTTTATTTGAAACAATTGAATTCGATCGATTTCAACGTCAAAACAAAAACAATCAAAATCGTGCAAAATGTGTTGATTGACAAAAAATTTTTATCGACGTGATATACAACAACAATCGACGTTTTCAACGATAATCAATCAAAATTTCGAATAACGAACGTATTCAAAAATCAATTTCGTCGAATACATAAAATCATTTATTTCAAATATTTCAAAATTGCAACAATATTCAAAATATTTTTTTCAAAATTTTCGAAATCAATCACAAATTGTTATATCATTTTTTCGTGACGAAATCAAATGAAAAAAACAACGTGAAAAAACAAATCGAAAATTCAACGTTCAAATTCATTTCAATCGTTTTATCAACGAAAATGTGACGTACAACAAAATAAAACACGATATTTGTTGTCATACATGCGACGATTGTGATCATATTTTCAAAAAATGTACATGTAACGAACATCAAAAATTTATTTCGATCGCAAAACGTCGTTTACAACAAATCATTGCATACAAATCACGTAAAAAAAATTATTACAATTCGATTTTTATACAATCAAAACAATTATTTTCAAATATATTATTTGTTTTTACATTATATCAATCAAGATTATACAAATCAAACGAATCAACAATATCATTTTCGCAATCGAATGTATTTTAATCTTTTGCGAAATCAATCACATATTATATCGAAATATTCGAAATTCATTTTTTTGCAAATTTCGTCGTATCATTTTTTTTCATCGATTATATGTATGAAAACGACAATATTTTTATCAATTGTTACGAATTTGCGTTTCGTTTTTTCACAATTGACATTTCAACGAATTACATTGCGAATATCGATTTAAAAAATTTTTTTTTTTTTGCAATTCATTTTGTTTTTTTCAGTCAAATATCATCGATTCAATCGTTCGAATTCAACATTTTGCGATAAACGCAATCAAGAAAAAAATCAAAAAAAATAATGATAAAAAATCGAATGAAAATTCAATCAAATTTTTCGCGAAATTTTTTGCAACAATTTCGAAACGATCGAAAAAAAAAATTGAAACAAAAAAACGTTAAAAAAATTCTGAAATTTATTGCGAATATGATTGATCGACAAGAAATTTCGATTGAAAAATTGTTGTTGAATCAAACGATTATTCTGTCGATATTACATTTATTTCAATTATTTTTTCATTTTCGCGATGAAACGAAACGTTTTATTAATGCATTTCGAAAATTTCGCAAAAAAAAAATCGAAAAAATCAATCAAACAACGACGTCAATGTTCAAAATCAATTTCACATTCGTTCGTTCGAACAAAAATAAACGCGTGCAATGAATAATCAAAAAATATTATGAAATCGTGAAAATCATCAATAATGCATATGAAATTTTCTGCATATTTTACAAAAATTCGAAATTTTTTCGCATCGATTTATCGTTTGAATCGATCAAAACAAATCAAAATTCGAATTTTATTATCATCAATGCGAAATTCGCGTCGAACATAAAATTGAACGTTTATTCATCGAAATTGTTAAATTTCAACGAAATGCGCATGATGATAATCAATGAAAATCGTCATGAATTGAAATTTTGAATTATTTTGAATATCGAAATTGAAAACATTAAACGTCAAATTTAAATTTTCGTCAATTCGAATCACAATGACAACAATACGAAATTGTTATTCGATTTATTTTGATTTCAATCGATGCACGCACAAATTGACATCAAAAACAAAAAAATTCAAATAGAGAATTTCGCTCAAAATGAAATGATCAAAAATATCAATTCGAAAATTAAAATCTTTGACTTGACAAAAATGAAACACGTTCATAATTCGAATATTTCATTTGAACGAAAAAAAATCAACGTACAAAAGACGTTCGAACGTATTATCATCAAAAAAATCGTTTTCAATGACTTCGAATTCGAAAAGAAATCAAAAAATTCGAATGAAAAATTTAGCGAGTTTTCTACTTCAAATTCTGACTCAGAAAACGCGAATTTTCAATAGATTTTGCTGACGATTTTAAAGAAAATTCGACGATGAAAATGAAAAATAAAAAAAATCTCAATCGACTCAAAAAAACGATATATCAGCATCTAAATTCATGCGTAAATTATTCGAACAAAAACGTCGATATTTGTGAATCGTCATCTCGTTGACAAGAAACGAAAAATACAACATTCAAAATCAATAACGCAACATTACAATCGTTCAATGATTTCGATATCGAATTCGAATGCAAATGTGAAATCAAATTCGTTTGTATATTTCATTGAAATCGTCAAAAAAAAATCGCATTTACAAAATTTTTGTCAATCAAACAAATGAATCAAAATGTCGTTGTTCGTTCGAATACGTTTGCATATTTCATTGAAACGAACAACAAAATAAATTGAAATCAAAATTTTCGATAATTTATTCAAGAAACGTTTTCATAAACGAAAAATCAAATTTTGAATTTTTTATTACTCGTCGCATTACTCGTCGCATCATTGACGATACAATGTTTTCAAATTTTCTAAAAAAAGTGAATCAAAAATGAAAAAATCACGTTGAATGACGTCATATCGAATGCAAATATGCGATTGAAAATTTTGCAATTTATTTGAATATTTCGTAATGTAAATGCGAAAAAATTGAAAAATATATCGATTATTGATTTTATTATACATCGAATTTGTTTTCGTTTTGATTTGAAATTTTACAATGCAAAACAACATCGATTTACGTCTGAAAAAAATGATGATATCAGACAATCATACAAAAAGATTTTGAAATCGACATGTACGAACGTATCGTTATCGTCAATGATCGCACGTTTCAATGAAATGTTGCATTTATTTTAATATTTAAAACAAAACAAATAAAATCAAAATTAACGTTCAATTATCATTTCGTATACGAAAAATTCGACGAAAATATGATAAAATTCGCACAACGTATTCACGATTTTTTAAAACGTTCAAATCATCGTTGTTATTTTTCGATTGATATAAAACATGATTATTGAAACGTTTTGATACATTTTGAAAATCGTCATTATTTGATTTTTTATGTATCAAATATCGATCAATTGCAATTTATTCGCATGTTTCAAAAAACGAAAATTTCGTCATTTATTTTTATCGAATTAATCAACATAATATTCGATTTTATATTCAGTTCGAATGCAGAATCGTCACTATTACATGCATTGAGAAAAACATCGTTTTCTGACATATTTTTTTACAATGATGACATTTTCGAAACACATCGTATTTTCGAAAAACAATACAGTTTCTTGAAAAATCATTTTTTTTTTTCGATTATTGTGATTTCAAATGCGAATTTTTTTATTCAAATTGAAAATCGAAATCATTGAATTCAAAACATTCGATCAATTACATCGAATCGATAAAATTTTGAACATCAAACAAAAATTCATGAATAAAATACGCAATTGATCAATTTTTCAAAATGTCATTGCAATACGAAACTTTTTAGAAACGATACAATTTATTAGACGTTAAATGCTCAATTTCGATGAAATCGCGAAATCATTACAACGTATTTGCGACAACAAAATCGAATGACGATGATTCGAATTCGAAAATTTGTTTTTTCAAATTTTGAAAAAAATATGTTTCAACGTAATGAACATGTTTGATCATGATTTTACGTTGTTTTGTGAAATTTATATTGACGTTTCAACATACGATAATGACATTTACATCAATCAATTGCAAAACGATGAAAACAAATCAATTTTATATGATTGCGTTTCGTTCAATTCAATTTAACGTAATTACGATATTTACAAACGAAAATTGTTCACGATTGTTCATTTTATTAAAAAATATGAACACATTTTTGATTCGAAAAATCGAAACACAATTCACATCGATTACAAATCGTTCATGAAATTCATGAATGCGCAAAAACACGAAAATATTTATGTTCGTTAAATCAACAAATTTCGAAATCACAATATTCAAATCAAATACATTGAAAACAAAAAAAATAAAATGATCGACGATTTTTCACGTGTGATTTTCAATAAAAAAAATTGCGAATTCGATCAATTGATCAAAAATTTGCATCACGAAATCACGAAACACAAAAACGATATCGAATGATTTTGAAAAATTGACAAAAACGAATATCGCGATACGTTGAAACGATTGTTTGCAAAAAACGAAAAACGAAAAATAAAAAAATACGATGAAAAAATCATTGTTCGAATGAATTGAACGTTTTATTGTGTAAAAAAACAATGTTTTTGTTCGATTTTACGTCATATGATGCAAAAAATGACTCGAAATTACATGCGATAATTCAAAATTTTCGAACAAAAAATATAATCAATGAAAAAAATCGAATTACATTCAAAAAATTTGATATTCGAATATTTACACATATTACGCACAAAAAAAATCATCGAAAAATTTGAACAAAACAACGATGATCGCATTCAAACGTAAAATCAACAATTATCGATGAAACGAATCAACAAATCGATTATTGCATATTTACGTTGAAAAATGATGTATTTGTATCACAAAAACAAAAATTGCATCGTTGTTGCAAAAAATTCATGACGAAACAAAACATTTTTCGTCAAATATCGTTTTTAATCGCATTAAAAATCGAATATATTGATTTTTCATGATTTCAAATGTGAAATCATACATATTTAATTGTTTACAATGTGTTCAATGAATCGTGATTGCTGTAATACGTTCGCGTTATCGAACAGTTAACTCATGCGCTAATTTTGAGTACGCGTTTGCGTAACGCAAGTGCTTGACATTAATAATGAATGTAATTCAAATGTAACTTAACTATAAGCGCACGTCTAATAAAAACGTCATGAATTGATGTCATAATCATGACGTTAATCAAAACGTCATAATTATTACGTCAGATACGAATATAAATAAACTGTTCACTTTCTTTCTCGTTGAATTTCAACGATTAATTTTACATTTACAATATTCATACGATGTTGATAATTAATAATTGAAATTTATTAAATTTCACGTTTTTCAATAATTCGATGCGCTATCGTAAAATTAATACATTATAGAAATTTGCTTTACGTCAACGCGTTTAAATTTTTACAATTTTAATCGTTTCATTTTTCGAAAAGAAAAATTCGAAATTTATTAACATTATGATTGAACTCAATATCGACATTTCAAATTTCAAAATAAAAAATCTTGATGATACTACAAATATTTCAAATAATATTATTTTTTCGAATTGAAACGACGTGAATCAATTTCAATCAAACGATTTTATTATTGACAATGCGACGACGCAACGCATTTTGAAACAAATGACAATTGCTTTTCGAAAATTTAACGATGAAATTGTTCAATTGCGAATTCAAATTCGAACAAATCAAAATGCAACGCAATTCGTTATCGCATCGCAAACGCAATCAATATCAATTGTATTTATCGTTCATTTTAAAAAACGAAAATTCAAAAAACAGTCTTTTTACAAAAGCGAGAATGAAAATGAACATATTCGTTGATTTCGCGAAATCGAACTCGAATTTCTGACGTGCTTTAGTTATTTTATGAATGATCGATCGAAAATTCTTTGATGCATGTCATCGTTGCGAGAAAATTTTCAATTTCAATGATTCAATCGCATCGATAACGATAAAGACTTGAAAAATATTTTTTATGATTATTATAAGTTTTTTTTTTTTGAATTTGATAGCAAATTCAGTGAATCGTCGATTCGTCGTTTACGAAAATTGAAAACGAATTCGTCAACGCGCGAATCAAAAAATGTTTAATTTCAAAAATGAATTCGAAAAATACGAAACTCATTTGTCGTTTTTTGATGAAATTCATTCGATCAATTTTTTTTTTTGTAAATTATTGTCATCGTTGAAAAAAAAGTTGTTAAATATCGAAAAAATATCGACGAATAAGAAAAACTTGTTTGCGAAAATCGTCATGTTGAAAAAAATTCTCGAACGCGAGCGACGAACAAATTCGCGTACAAAATAATCAAAACATTTTCAAGCAAAAAAGAAACAAAAACAAAAATAAAAAACAATTTCAACAACAAAATCAACAACAAAATCAATCGCAAAATCGTTTCAATCAAAACATTTCTCACGATTTTGAACGCAATACGCATGCGAAAAGCAAGCGAAAACGCAATGAAAATGATCAAAATACAAAATCAACGTGTTATCGATGTCATCGCAAAAATCACTATATTTTCGATTGTAAAACTGATGTAAATGAATCGAATAATCAACATATTATCGCTGTCGTCAACGTCACATCTGAGTCAAAAAAAAATCAAATTTCGCGAACGTCT
Organism: Physcia stellaris; assembly: GCA_018902385.1. Taxonomy (NCBI): domain Eukaryota; kingdom Fungi; phylum Ascomycota; class Lecanoromycetes; order Caliciales; family Physciaceae; genus Physcia; species Physcia stellaris. The sequence continues at coordinate 319,422 of JABSSW010000033.1, read as the reverse complement.
CGCAAGCGAAACAAAAAAAATCAATAAAAATTCGAAATTTTATCGTGATTCAAAACTGAATCAGATTTTTGAAAAATGAACGACTTGTTCGCGCGTTCGTAAATTTTAAAATCAAAATCAATTTTATCAATCAAACTTTTGTCATTCAATAAAAAATGCAATCGATAAACGAAACTATTTTATCGTTATCGAATTTTCTGAATGAACAAAATCGTTATTGTTATGAAACGCATGAATTCATTTACAACATAATAGATTCGTGAAATCAACATCGTCAATGCAAAATTTTGTTTTATGCAATTGATTATATTGAATCGAATTTTATTTTGAGTATGTTTATGTTGATTGTCGAAAACATATTAATGAATTCGACGAAAAGCAATTGACGTTTCAAAATCAAATTCAAAAAACTTCAAATTGATACGTCTAGACAATTTGCAAAAAAATTTAAAAAGTCACGAGCAGATATTCGCGTTGATGTGTGCAAAAATCGAAAAACAATCGAGAAAACAAAAATTTAAAATTACGAAAATGTCAAAGCAACTAAAGAATTTAGAAAATCAATTTGACGACATCAAAACAAATATTTTACTCGAATTAAATAAAAGTGATCATGCTATTGATTTGAAAAAAAGCGAAAAATCGTCGTTTATGTCGCTGTATAATTTATCACAGAATGAATTAGCGAAACTTCGACGTTACATCGAAAATGTCTTGATCAAAAATGAATTAAACATTCAATTTTTTTCGTTGACGCGTCGATACTTTTTGTATCGAAAAAAAATGAAAATTTTCGTCTTTGTGTGAATTATCGAGATTTGAATGCGATGATTATCAAGAATCGTCATTCATTATTTCTAATCACAAAATTTTGAATCGTTTTAATGATGTCAAGAAATTCATCAAAATCGATTTGAAAAATGCTTATCATCGAATTCGCATCAAGCAGAGCGACGAGTGAAAAACGACGTTTCGCACGCGATATGAGCATTTTGAGTATCAAATCATGTCTTTTGAATTAATCAATATTTCAACAATTTTTCAAGCTTATATCAATAAAACTTTGCGAAAACTTGTCGACGTCATTTGTGTAATCTATTTGAACGATATTTTGATATATAGTAACGATTCAACGCAACACTGACGACATGTGCGTTTTGTGCTCGAGCGATTGAAACAATACGAACTGTATGTCAATTTAAAAAAATGCGAATTTGTCATCGATCAAATCGAATTTCTAAATTTCATTGTGTTCATTGAAAATGTACAAATGAATTCAGAAAAAATTCGAATCATTGAAAAATGATCGCAATTTAAAAATTATCGCGAATTACAAATGTTTTTAAATTTCGTCAATTATTATCGTCGCTTTATTCATGATTACTCAAAGTTGATTGCATCACTTATTGATTTGTTGAAAAACAATAAACAAAACAAAAAATTTGAATTTTTTGTTTGAAAAAAAAAGTCGAAATTGACGTTTCGTCGATTGCGCGATATTTTTACATCGATTTTCATTTTTCATCATTATGATTCAGTCAGAAAAATCAAAATGAAAATCGATGTTTCGAATTTCGAAATTTCAAATATTTTTAGTCAATTTGATGAACAAAATCATTGACGTTCGATCGCGTTCTGATCGCGAAAAATGATATCGACAAAAATGAATTACGAAATTCATGATCAGAAATTATTAATTATAATTATGATTTTTCAACAATGACGACATTATTTCGAAAACGCTGCGCACGCGATAGAGATGTGATTTGATCACAATAATTTAAAAAAAATTTATGAAACAAAAAAATTTAATTCAAAACAAATCAGATGAATTTTTAAATTAACTGTTTATGATTTCGAAATTTTTCATCGTACAAACAAAATCAACTCGACAAATGAGTCGTCGAGACGTTCAAATTACGAAAAAACGTCGTCATTCAATATCAAACTTTTGTTCACGTTGCAAAATAAACTTGCGCTATCGTCAAAAACGAATCGATTTTGAAAATCAAAATTTTGTTTCGAATATCGCAACAAATATTCAGCTATTCAAAAACAATACGCGTGCGAAAAACAAACGCGAAATGTTAAAAAATCTAAATTCATTGTTTTAATTGACTGATATACAAATTGTCATTTCTAAAAAAAAAATGCGAAATCTATTTGAGAAATTCTACGAAAAGTCGCAAAAATCAATGAAATTCTTGATTAAAAAACTTCAAACTATCGATAAAACGATTAAAAAATTTGTTGAAAAAAGCAAAAAATCATTTCGTCGTCGACGCAACAAATTTTATTGAAAAATGAATTTCGAAAATTTTTTTAAATTCAAAAATCGTTTCTATGTATTTGAAAATGCAACAGTAAAAAAAAAACTCATAAACAAAAATCACGATGATTTTTTGACAAAACATTTTGATGTTGATAAAACTGTGAATTTGATTCAACGAAAATTTTATTGATTCGTTTGCGCGAAACAAATTCGTTCATATGTCAAAATTTGTGACATATGTCAACGTATCAAAGTTCATCGACATAAACTTTATGAAAAGCTCAAATTCTTATCTGTTTCGAATATTTCTTGAAAAAAAATCATCATGAACTTTATCATCGACTTGTTTTTCAGCAAGCGTCGCGATGTCGTCTATGACTCGATCTTAATGATAATGAATCGTTATATCAAAATGATCAAATACATTTCGATTACGATCAAAATCGATGTCGTTGCATTAACGAAAATCTTTTATGAAAAAATTGTTTTTCGATTTGACGTTTCGAATGATATAATGAATGACAGAAATTTTGTTTTCACGAATGCATTTTGATTTTCGATGTGTTATCACGTTCGCATTAAACGACGATTAAACATTGCGTTTCATTTTCAAACGAATGATTTAATCGAACGTCAAAATCAAATTTTGAAACGTATTTGCGTACATTCGTCGACGCGAAACAGACGAAATGAACAAATATGTTTTCAATGATTGAATTTGTTTATAATAACGTTACGCATTTCTTTGCAAATGTTTCGTTTTTTTATTTTATGTATGATTATCATTCAGAAATTCATTATGTGATCGAGAACGATTTCAATGAAAAGAGAATATTCATTGCAAAAAAAAGAGTCAAGCACTTGAATGAAATAAAAAAAACGTTGATAGAACGTTTAGAATTCGCTGTCGCAAAACAAGCGAAATATTACAATCAAAATCACGAATCAAAAAAGTTCAATGTGAATGATTTAATAATGTTCAATATCAAAAATTTTAAGCAGCGACGTTTTAGCAAAAAAATGTCGCACAAATTTGTTGAACTTTTTCGTGTGAAAAATAAAGTCGATGCGCAAACGTATCGTTTTATTTTATTCAATATTTATCGCATTCATAATATTTTTCATGTTTCGTTATTGAAAAAGTATCATCATAAAGCAAACGATAAGCATGCGAAACAGTTTATGCAAATTTCAAAACTCATTGATGACGAAAAACAATAAAAAATTGAAAAAATTTTTGACAAAATGAATGACAAAAAAAATATTTGATACAAAATCAAATGACTTGATTGAAATTCGAAATATAATCAATGATTACATGAAAATGAATTCAAAAATGTTTCAAATTTGATGAAAAAATACAATGAACGCGCGTCGCGCAAACGCAAACGACGTCATTAATCAATTCAAAATAATTTATTTTGTTTCAATGTCAACAATGATTTGATTTTTTCGTTTTATCGTTTAAAGCGATAAAAACGATAAAATCGTTCAACATCAACATATGATCACGAACAAAAAAAAATAAACAAACGTCAAACGTCAAACAAAAAAAATCTATGAACAGAAAAGAAATCGTTTATTCATCGCATATTTATTTCGAATCGAAATCAAATTCGCTCGAAATGAACGAATCGAAATTCGACGAACTCGAAAAATTCGAAATGTTCGAAAAATTCGTTTCATCGAAATTCATTTCGTCGATCGAAATCGCAAAAAAAATTCTTTTCGAAATTTTTGATTTTTGAATCATCATTTTCTGAATGAAATTTTTGTATTCAATTAATGCGAAAATGAAAATAAAAAATGTTTCGTTTGTTTATCGTCAATTGCGCATTTCTTTTCATCAAAAAATTCATCAATTTTTTTTTTTTTTTTTTCAATTTTTTCATTTTTTTCGTCAACATCATTTTTTTCGTTTTTTTTTTTCAATTTCATTTTGCAAATCAAAAATTTGTTTTTTCGTTTTCGTCAATCGTTCGTCAAATTGATTCGTCAAAATCGTGACACGATTGATCGTTGATTGTGCGCGATTTGCGATAATCGAAATGTATTCATGATTGTGACGTCATTGTTTCAAATCAACAATCGCATTTTTTTTTCGTTTTTCGATGCGAGCGAAAATGAATTGATCGCGTCGTTGAGTTTTTGCGAACTCGCGCACGATTTTTTTCATTCGTCGTCGAAATCGTTTTGAAAACTGTGAATTGTTAGCGTTGTCGCATCGCGTGCGCAATCAAATACATATCGAATGACAGAAATTTGAATCGTGATGTTGAAAGCGACATTTTTCGCAAATTTTCAAAGCATCGCGAACGCACGCATGACGATCAAAACACGTCATACATGCGAAATTTTCGCAAATTATGACAAATTAATTTGTTGTTGTTGTTTGCGTTCGTGACGCGCGCGTTTCATGATATTTACGTCGATTTTTTTGAAAATCGATCATGATTTGAAAATAAATAGATTGTCGTATTGATAATTATATACATAAACAAACGTTGCGCAAACGTTGAAAAATACTTTACGCGAAAAAAATTGTGATAAAAAAAATATGAAAAAAAAAAAAAAAAAAAAAACGAACAAAAAATTTGTTGATAAACAACATCGTGAAACTATCGACACGTTGTTTTCGCAATCGACGAAATTTCATGTTTATCAACAAAAAATTCGCGTCGACGTTTCGATAAAACTGAACTTGAATTTCGTCATTCAAATTTTGATGTTGACATTTCGATTCTCGATTTTGAAACATTGTCATTCAAAATTTGCATTGAAAACATGCTTTACGATTGCGCAATTACATTGAAAACTTTTTTTTTGAACAAAAATCTGAAAAATTTTTAACGAGTTTTTGAGCAAACGATACATAAACGCAAAATGATATCGCACATGATATTTCTTGAAAGTTTTTTTTTTCGTTTGTTTTCGAAATTTTGAAAGTTTTTTGATACGAATTTCAATGAATTTTTTGAAACTTTACAATCAAAACATCTACATGTTGTTTTTATTTATTGCATTGATATTGTTTTTATGCACTGAAAATCAACGCATTGAAAAAAAAAAAAGCAATTGTAATACGTTCGCGTTATCGAACAATTAATTCATGCGTTAGTTTTGAATACGCGTTTGCGTAACGCAAGTGTTTGACATTAATAATGAATGTAATTCAAATGTAATTTAATTATAAACGCACGTCTAATAGAAACGTCATGAATTGATGTCATAATCATGACGTTAATCAAAGCGTCATAACTATTACGTCAAATACGAATATAAATAAATTGTTCACTTTCTTTCTCGTTGAATTTCAACGATTAATTTTACATTTACAATATTCATACGATGCTGATAGTTAATAATTGAAATTTATTAAATTTCACGTCTTTCAATAGCTCGATGCGCTATCGTAAAGTTAATACATTATTGAAATTTGCTCTACGTCAACGCGTCTAAATTTTTACAATTGCACGTCAAATCTTTTTGCATTTAATTCAAACGTATCAATTTTACGATTTGTTCGATATCGATTTCATCGATTGATTTGATTTTTTCGAACACGAATACAAAAATATTTTGAATATGATCGATTATTTCGTTAAAATTTTATTTGCGTATTCAACATTCGATATTTTCGTTTTTGACGTGAAACAAACGTTTGATTATTATCAAAATAATGAACATTTTATGTTTGCAACGATGTATTGAAATGCAAATTCGACGTTCAAATCGATAAAAATGAAAAATATGTTTGATAATCGTGACATTGTTTGTATATTTGTTTCAAATCAATTTCACAAATTCGTCGATATGATTGAACGAAACAATAAAATATTCAAACATGTTATGAACAAAATGAAAAAATTCAACGAGAATTTTTTTGATATTTTTCGACGAACAATTTTTGTTTGTAACGATCGTCACATAAAACATTTTGAATACATTTTCAATCAGATTTTGCATGATATCGAATTCTTCAATCTCGTCGTCGTTCGATCTGTACAACTTTTACAGTTGTTCGAAAAAATAGTGTTTTTCAATTTTGACGAAATGTTATCGCTGATATGAAATCATATGATTAAACGCGAAAAAATTCATAAAAATGTGATAAAACGCATGACGAAAATTAAACAACGCATGAAAAAACGTTACGATCGTGAAATCAAATTCAAATTATTCGTGTTCGATCAATACGTGTTTTTTCGTGACATCAATTTCATTTTTGACAAAAACGTATTTCGATGACGTGAATCGTTTGTTATCGTTAATTCAACAAACGAACACGAATTCAATTATCATTTTTTGAAATTCGATGATAAAAAAATTTCGAATCAATTTCACGATGATCATTTACGATTTTTTTTTGTTCGTGAAAAATATTTGCGATCGATCAACGAAAAAATTTTATCAATCATGAAAAATTTGAAAAAAACGAGAAAAAAAACGATGAAAAAAACGAAACAAAAACGAAAAATCAAAAAATCATTTGAACAATTTATTCAATATAATTCGATTTCGATCAAATATCGATAAAAAATTCATTTAATTGTCATACAAATCGAAATTACGTCATCGATATATTGCAAAATTTCGAATCGTTCAAAAACGAAATTTTCGAATTAACATACGATTTCGACATTTCGAATTTGCGAAACGATATTTCGTATGTGAAATTCATTGATCAATTTGAATTTTTATTTTTTATTTGATATATGCGTTTTTGATCATTTTGATGTTTCGAAAATTGTTGAACAATCACACATTTTATTAATTTGTTTGAAATTCGATGTCAAAATAACGATGACATATGAATATCGACGTTGTCATTCGAAAATAATTTAATAAATTGTCGTTGAAAACAGCGATTTGTTGTGTAAAAAAACTGTTGAAAAAAAATAACAAAAAATTGATTGAAAAATCAATTGACAAATTGCACGTGATTAATTTTATATGTTTGACATTCGATCTTTTACAAAATCATCTGTAACAATCATTTGTTTAATCATAATTGAAATCATCTTACATCTGCTTCATTGATTCTGATAATTGATCTCATTGGGTCTCGATTTCGTACGATCTACACCTGTGCTAATTATTCTCTTTTCTGTACAAAAACACCAACATAGTTAGACTGAAACTGCACGAAGGTGGAGTAAAACATGCATGCAATCCCAGCGTCAAAGTGTCGGCCGACCGGTGCTGATCTAAAGCCGATTTCAGCCTCAAGACAGCCCCTGAGGCTGATCACCCTCATGGCGCACATTAATGGCTCACTAATCAGCAAATAATAACGTGGGCACGAGGGTGTTGCGTCACTTTCAGGCACCGCGGCCTTTACCCCCTTGTCGAAGGTGATACCAGCTTCATCTGGCTGGTGTCGAACAAGTTGATTCTTCCCTCCCTCTCACTCTTCGCTCTCGATTAGCTACAACGCTTCAAATTCTATCTCTCAGTGAAACCCACGAGCACAATGGCCTCGTATCTCATCACTGGCGCCAATAGAGGCTTCGGTCTTGCACTCGCTCGCCAACTCATCTCTCTCCCAGCCTCAGAAGTGGCCAAGGTCTTCGCAACGGCCCGAAGCGACGCTCCAGAGCTAGTGGAGCTCGCCAAGAAGTCATCCGACCGAGTCGTGATCGTTAACCTCGATGTCACCAACGAAGCCTCTATAAAACAAGCAGCCGCCGAAGTCGAAGCAGACCTGTCCGGCAAGGGGCTAGACGTGCTGATCAACAATGCGGGAGTATGCCAATATGCCAGTGATGGTGTCAAAAGCATGTGAGCTTCCTTCCCCCGCGAACATACCGGATACCGTGATTCACTGACACCAACAGGGACAATCTCGCAGAAAGCTTCACCATCAACGTCCTCGGCGTGCACTGGGTGACTCGCGCCTTCCTCCCCCTTCTCTATAAGGGCACCCAGAAGAAAGTCGTCAACATGTATTGCTCCTACTCCGCCTAAGTCCATCTTCTCTCAAGTTAGCTTCAGCGCTTACCAGCCCAAGTTCCACTACTCTAGGCTCCATCACCTTATCCCGCGCAGCACACTACCTCCCAGCGCCAGCCTACAAGATCTCCAAAGCAGCCATGAACGCCCTGACGGTGCAATACGCGCTCGACTACGAGAAGGAGGGCTTCACATTCATGGCGCTCAGTCCGGGCGTATGTCACCCCTGCTTCGCTCTCCTGTCCCATTTCCCCTCGCTCCTCCCTAAACTTCGGGAAAGCGCTGTTTACTGACATTGTCGGATGTGAATAGTGGATGAAAACTGATCTGGGCGGCGGTGACATGGCGGATTTGACCCCTGACGAGGGCGCTAGGGCTTCGCTGGATATTATTTTCAAGCCGGGGCAGGAGCTGAATGGGCAGTTCCCGAAGGTCCTGGTTAAAGGGTGGGAGAAGGCGGAGGGAAACAATCAGTATGATGGTTCGATTCCTCCGTGGTAAGGAGTCATGCAGCTGCCTTTCCTGCGTTCGTCTATTGTCGCTTCTGTGCTCCCATAGCCTGGTGTGATTAAATCTGTAGAGAAAGTTGGCAGAAGTGAAGAGGGATATTCAAGAGATGCAAGGGCATGATTGTATGAACCACAAAGCATTCTTTTTCAAACACCAATATTCTAACCTGCCATGTCAGCCTTGACCAAATCGCTTTTACTTTGTGGCATCTGTTATGTCACTTTTACCATCCCCATTTTAAGCGTTGCAGTCTTTCGCTGCTGTACAGGTTCCCTAGGATTTAGCAACTTCCCCTGCTTAAGAAGATGATACAACTCGGCGTTCTCTCAATCCCACTACTGATATATCGTTGGTAAAATCTTGATCTTACACAAAACCGACTGAATTACTCAAATATTGAGGAAAGAGATTGCTGTATGTTTTACACATTGTTGCAAGAAGGCAAGGTGATATCAGTAAAGCACAGATTGATATCCGGTGGCATTGGCAAAGGCTTCGATGAAATGCGCAATGCAAGGGTTAGAGGCGAGAAACTGGTTTACAAGATCGGTGACACTTGATTGCAAGACCATGGAAGCCAGCACTTTGAGCAGGTGGGCAATGTCACGTCGCCCTAGAAATTATGCCGAGCTTTCGGAAGGGCTTACTCCATACTTCCTGACTTGGCACATCAATCCATAGTAATTGAAGAGCATGATCGTGCGTTGTGGTCTGTAGGCTGGTAAGATTACCAACGGCTGTGAAAATGCTAGGGTATCGCTACTTTCTTGTAGGACCCAGCTACGCCGTTATAAGATCAGTCTCCTCATCCTTCCCGGTGTCATGCATGGGAGATCCTGTTGAAGGTTTGATGACTCCCCCTAGGAATATCGTCGTGGAATAGCACTGACTCCACTCTAGAGCAATGAAGGTCACCCACGCACGAAAATTCCCCCATGGTCTGGTAAAAAATGATGCTAATTCTAGAATACATCGACAGATCGACGTTTACCCGACTTGAGACGAAATCAAAAGATGATGTTGTGTTCATGTCATTTTCGTATGCTTTGTGCCAAGCACGGCTAAGCGTGTTATCAAAGTGGATGTATTGGTAACGATGCATGGGAGGCAAGATAGCCCCACACCAGACCATGGGATAAAGTCACTGCATACCACTAGGGAAAGATCATGCAACAATCTGCCTCTTAAATCTATATCTAGGAAAAGCTCCAAAAACCATCCATGGCGCCGATTTCCACAACCTATGCGCAACCGCTCGCTTGTACAAAGGGTATCAATGCATTAAGATAGTCACTGCCTTTTCATCATGAAGCCCTTGGAGCAGCCGTCTCATCCTCACTCCGCTGCTTGTCCTCTGGGGGACCGGTCTTATCGGTCTGCTCACCCGTTGCCGTCTGGGTTAAATCGATCGCGCCACGATTCATAAAGGCGGAGAGCACGACGGCGAGAACCCCGGCGACAAGTCCGAGAATGAAGACTTTTTGAATGGCTCCGATGATTGCTTCCAACACCAACTTCTGCTTGTCCTCATCCAAAGTCTTGAGGAAAGAGCCTCCAGTCCCTGAAATTGCCGCTTGCACATTGAGTTTGGACGCACCGGGTAGGATCTTCTCAATCGAGTTCTGGGCCAGATTTAGAAATACTGCGTTCCCTATCGAGAGTGAGATGGTCACTCCTGCAACCTGTGCACAGCTGACAAAGCCAACAGCTAGCGCAAGTTCTTCAGTCGGGACAAGCCACTGCGCGATCGCGAAGGGTGCGTTGACGAACAAACCGGTACCCAGGCCCCCGAGAGCCAATGCTCCGTATATGAAGCCCGCGTTGATTGTAAGGGTGATGTGATAAAGCATCGCATTTGAAACGATCACTAAGAGGCCTCCAACGAGGAACCACGGCATGTAGTACTTCAGCTTCTCCATCAGCGCGCCATTAAGCATTGTACCGAACACCAGAGGGATAATATATGGTAGCAGACGCACCCCTGCTTGGAGAGCTTCGTCCTGCTGAACAAATTGGAAGTAAAGTGGGATGAAGTAGATGGCAATGAAAGAGTTGGTGCTGCCGGCAGCGATTTGGGAAAAGAGGATGACCAGCTCCTTCTTTCGGGCGTACTCTATGGGGAACACGCGGCGAGCTTCAGTCGTAAGGATGGTGAACTCCTGTTGGACGCCCAGGGCGATGAAGAGCACACCAGAGCAGACGAAAAGTCCAATAATAGTACCAGAGTTCCAATCGTACAGGACGCCTCCAAAAGATACGGCCAAGATGCCAGACACGAAAGCCCCAACCTGGAGGAGGGTTCCAACCATGTCCAGCTCAACTAGTCGTTGCCTCAGCGTTGCACCAGGTCTGGGATCACGGGATGGCAGGTACAGGAAATAGATTGGAGCAAAGATACCACCTATGACGAGATTAATATAAAAGGCCCAACGCCACGTGGCGGAGCTGTCAGCGAAGGCGCCTCCTACGACGGGGCCAAGTACGGTGCCTAATCCGAAGGTCGCACCGAGAAAGGCGAAATATGTAGGGCGCTCGGTAGGCGTAGTGAAGATGGAAAGAAACATTATAACGCCAAGATACATGCCCGCACCGGCGAGACCAGCAACTGCACGCCCGATGATCAGTGCATTCATCGAGGGCGCGGCGCCGCACACGGCAGAACCGACCTCGAAACCCGTGACGCAGAAGATGTAGAGCCACTTGGGATTGAATTGGCCGTACATTTTCGCCCAGAAGTTGATGGTCCCGGCAGAGGCAAGGAGTAGGGTGACTGATACCCATGGCAGCTTTCCCACGTCGCCGAAGTGATTGACTATGGGTGGAATTATGTCTGCCACGATCGTCTGATCAAGCGAGAAGAAGAATACGCTGGATAAAATGGCCGCAACTGGTTGAAGCAGGTATCAATAATTTGTCTTTTTGGAATGGCTGTTCGAATTACCTGCAAATCCCCATTTCCAACCATGGATATCTCGAGGAGGTTGGTCTTCCTCAGGAGATGGTGGGGAAATGGTGGCAGCCTCAACGTCTTGGTCATCGCTGGTCCCAGAGGGTGTAGATGGCGAGGACGGTCCTTTTTCTTGGATGTGCAACGACTGCGATGAAATAGGGCGAGCTGCCATTGCGATTCTTTGCTTGGAGAATTTCGTAGTCCAAAATGCGACAACCAATCAGCGCTTTCGAAAAATTGGCGCAACACGGCCTAGTCTCACTGCTTTCCAAACTCGTGGAGTAGGACAATACTTCAGAAGTTAGTGGGGCGCGAAACTAGGAAGAATATGCATGGAAGGCTTCGCTCTTAAGTCCCAGAAATTACAGCGGAAAAACCACCGAGAAGAATTACGTGCGAAAAGGCACCGACCATTTCGAGGCTTGAGGGAAGTTTCCAGCCTGCAGTACAGATCTTGGGGAGGAGTTGGGCTTGTCTCAGTTAATCAGACCCCTGGCTAGCCTAAAAGCCAGCATTTCTCGCCATGTAGAAGAGAAGCCCGAGCCCTACGACGCTTCGGCTACACGGCCCGAGACAAAGTTGGGCCGGAGTTCACAGGTTGACTCGGCGACGGAGAAATGTACTCGCGACGCCCAAAAGTGAGCTTAAATTAGGGTTAGGGTTGACATTTCTCCCCGCTTGTAAACCAAAACAATAAACAAACCTCCTGAATTCAAATCATATTAATTGTTATCATGACTTCACACGATCCTGAAATTATTTATGCGTTTCGCTGTGTCATCATTACAAATCACTGTCTTTACGACTCAAATTTTGAAAAAATTGAAACGAAAACGAGAGTGAAAAAACTGATCGCAAAAAACATTTACAAAAAAACTCGATTTCGAGTTGAAAATGATGATTTTAACGATTTATTTCAGAATTGCGAAAACGTTAAGCGTACTGAACGATTTACACGTGTAAAAAATGATAGTGTGACGTCAACAAAAATCAAAAAAATTATGTTGAAACATTTTAACATGCAATCATACATTGCTGTAATGAATCAGAAAAACGTTGATATTTTCGACAAAAAAAGATTTTCTCGTTTTTTGATTGAACGCATACAGCATGAACATCAACATCTCGATGAAAAAAATTATGAAATGAACGAATTGATGCGTGAACGAGTTGCAAAAAAATCTCGTATTGATGTCGAACATGACAAAGAAAAAAAGAATTTTTGCGACTGATGTATGAAAAAAGTAAACGAAAAAATCGTTTTCATTTGTACAAACGAAATTTTTCATGAAATGAACGTTAAATCGAATTTTGAAAACGTTATTCGATCAAAAAACACATTCGTCGAGAACTATAATATATTTCAAAACATTATCGAGTTCACAATAATGCAATGAAACTGTATATCAATTGAAACTCGCATGAAATTTTATCATAATTAAAAAACTAAAATCGAAAAAAAAAAACGAAAAACTGATTTCGAAAATGTTTTGAAAAATCAACAATTGAAAAAGAAAATTGCGAAAAATCGAAAAAACGTCGAAATTTCAGAAATTTGAGCATACAACAAATTTCATGTAAAAATTTCTTCTCGATTTTGCTAAAAAATTACTAACAAAAATTAAAAAATTAATCGCTCGATAATTCAATTCAACGAGAAACGCAAAAATCGCGACGAAACAAAACAAAAAAATTGCAAACGCAAAAAAATCATTAATCAAATTTTCAAAAAAAACGACATTATGTTCATTGATCGAAATTACGACATTATTGATGAAAAGTACATCAATGAAATCGTCACGTTTTACATTCATAAATTCTATTTGAAAATAAAAGAACGAAATTCTGAACGAAAAATTTGATTAATCGAAAACAATGTTGAATCGCATCAAAAAGTTGCAAAATTTCTGAAATCAATTCGTGAAAATTTTGATATATTCATCATTGATTGATCGTCGAATTCGTTTTATTTGCATTCGATAAAAAACGTATGAAATTTTTTGAAGAACAGATTGCAATCTATTTGAAAGAAAATTCGAAAAATCGCGAAAATGATGAAAAAAAAAATTTACAAAGCGATAAAAGACGTTTGAAAATCAAACTTTCTGCTTATTGTTACGAGCATGTCTGACAAATAGATTTGACAAATAGATAATGAATATGATATGTGATCGAGCAACGAACTATGTTTTAATTTTACGTTAAAATTAACGTGATTTGAAATTTGACGTCGCACATTGTTTGCAATTTCAACATTTTGTATTTATTTGTTTTTGCAAATTTATTGTTTTCGTTTAATTAATCAATAATACGTTTATTCAAACAAAATTCATGATATTACAATAAATTTTCAATTTTTATCGCTCGTCGTGATACGCGAACGCTCAAAAATAAAATTTCAAATCGATTAAATTCTTTTGACGAGACAAACGACGAAAAATTCTGTTGATCAAACAAACGATCAAAAAATTTTTCTGACGAGACATTTGACGAAAAAATCGTGAAATAACAAATCGAATTTTCACGCAATCGACGATAGAAAACGAAAATTGACACGATTAATTTTTTTTTATCATTTTCAATTTTTCATTTTCAATTATGATTCGAAATCATCACGAAACAATTTTTTTCGAATTTTTTATTTCGATGAAACAACGTTTTAAAACGTTACGTGTCAACGTGAATCGTATGTTGCATGAAATTAACGACAATTTTTTTGACGAAAATTTCGTTGATCAATTCAAACGTCGTCGATTTGTATCAACGATCGAGTTCATAAAAATGAAAAATGACGAAATCATTCATTTTTTGAATATCGTCATCATCGATCAATTGAAATGATGAGTCAATCATAAAGTCGTCGATTTTTTAAAGAAATTTGATCGATTACGCATCGATCGTGATAACTATTTGAACGTTTTGATTCAATATCAAAATTTGTACAATATTGTCAACGTCGATCGTGACGAACTGATCAATACGAATGTCGAATTAAATAAAATTCGTCGAAAATTGAATATTTTGAAAAACGAATACGAAAAACAACGTGATTTATTTTTGATCAAACAAAAAAATTACATTTTTTTGAAAAAAAATCACGACGTTTTGTTGATCAAAATTCGCGATCGTGCACGAAATTTTGACGTCGACGATGAAAAAAACGACGATAAAATCAACGTAATTAATTTTTTTCAAAAAAACAAACGACGTTTCAAAACACATTCAAATTTTTTAAATTCATCGATGAAATAAAATTCATTTGACGTGTTTGAAAAACAAAAATACACGATAAAATGACGATCAACGTTGATCATTACGACACGAACATGATCGCAATCATTATTGTGATTGATTGAATTGAAAATGATATCGATGATCACATACAATCGATTCGTGATATTGATATGAATCATTTCAAAATTTGACATATGATGTTGAAATTTTTGAACATTATTTACGAAAATTTTGATTTCAAACGCAATATGCGTAATCAATTTCGAACATTGATCATGAATATTCAAAATTTTCAATTTTTTTATTTCATTTTTTTTCGTTTTAACAATTCAATTGATTATAGCGAAATCATCAAAATCGAAAAATTGATGAACAAAATTTTTTGAAATTTGAAAAAAACGATAAATGTATATTCACGTGAATTCATCACGTTCGATGAAATTCGAATCATTTTGCAACAAATATACAATCGACAATCGAATTTTCGAAAAAAAAAAATCGCGACACGTCAACAACGTTTTGAATTGTTTCAATTCAAATCAATTTTTGTCGTTTCGATTTCGATGTTTTTTACGAAATTTGTCATTTCGATTTTTTTCGTGAAATTTACAATTTATTTTCATTTCAACGTTGAAATTAAAATTCGTGATTCGATGATCGACAAATTAATCGTCACGAATAAATGTTTCACGTGTGATGAAATCGATCACGTATAAAAAAAATATTCGAACGTTTACAAACATCAAAAACGTCATTGACACAAAATGCAAATGTTTTACATGAACATGATCAACGAATCGAACGAATTTGATTCGAAAAATTGATAATTCACATCAAAAACGCGATTGATGAATGTTTAAAAATTTTCTTTATTCATCATGACGAATTGTTTGATTTTTTTGTCAAATTATTTTTAATCATTAATTGTACGTTGTCATTCAACGATAATAAACATAAATTAAAAATTTTAATAAACATTGATGCAATTGATTATGTTTTCATTAATAGAAAAATTGCGCAATTTGTATGCAACATGTTGAACATAAATTTCGTATTTTTATTAAAATCGAAATTCATTATCGAATTTGACGATCGTCAAATTTTTTCAATAATTCATGTCATTTATTTCAAGTTGACAATTGATTTGCATTTCGAATTGACAGTTTTTTTGTTTATCATCGATTTGAACAATCATTCGATAATTTTAGAAAAATCGTGAATAAACAAATATGAAATTATTTTGAATATAATTTACGATAAATTGATTTTCAAATCGTTCAAATGTAATCATTATGACAATATATTCATCAAAGAATGCAAACTCGACGTTTGAAAATTTTTGATTCAAATCGTCGATAAAACGTATTTAATTGACGTCGCGATGTTTTTTTATCGAAAACAAATAATGCGAAACATATTGTTGCAATAAAATTTCGATATACGATTTTATTTCGTTCGCAATTTAGTTTTTCAACGTTTTATGTACAAAACGAATCAAACGTATTCGATTTAAAATGTTTCGATTGTTTTATTCATTCGAAAATCGATCAAAATGACGAATCGTTCGTCGTTGAATCAAATCATTCAAAAATTGATATCACAACGATTACGAAAGCGACATTCGTCAAAAAAATTTTTGAAAAAACAACGCAACAAATGTTGAAAAATCAAAAAACAACAATTCGAAATTTTTTCATTTTCGAAATTGAATTCAAACGATTCGATGAATATCGCGATGATTGATGCGATTTTTTTGTTTATTCGTCGATTTCAAAAATCGAAAACAAAAAATGCAATGTTTTTTCATTACGATCAATCAAATCGATTTCGCATTCAAAACATTGCGAACAAATTTTGAATCGTTGAAAATTGTCGTCATGATCAAAAAATTCTGAAACACGAACAAATCAAATCGATTTTTGAACGTATAATGAAAAAAATATCGAAATATTCAAACATTTGTCAAAAATATTCGATTTTCAAAAAACAATTGAATTGTCGTCGCATCGAATTTACGATCACAAAATCGAATTTTTAAACGATAACAATACATTGTTTCGAAATCGAATACATTTTTGTTCGAATTCAAATTTCAAAATTCAAAAATATTTGAAAAATAATTTTCAAAAAATTTCATCGTATTCAATCAAACAACATACGTTTCGTTCGTTTTATTTGCAATCAAATTAAAT
This sequence comes from Physcia stellaris, assembly GCA_018902385.1. Classification (NCBI taxonomy): domain Eukaryota; kingdom Fungi; phylum Ascomycota; class Lecanoromycetes; order Caliciales; family Physciaceae; genus Physcia; species Physcia stellaris. The sequence continues at coordinate 302,312 of JABSSW010000033.1, read as the reverse complement.
GATCAATTACGTTTGTGTGTGAATTATCGACGATTTAATTACATCACAAAACGCAATCGATATTTCATTTTTTTGATCGAAAAATTTTTAATTAAAATGCAAAATTGCAAATATTTGATCAAACTGAATATCATATCGATTTTCAACAAATTTCGAATGAGTGAAAAAAATGAAAAATTCATCACATTCGTTATCTTCATGAAATCGTACAAATATCGAATATTATTTTTCGAATTGATCAACGAATTCGCGAATTGACAACATTACATGAACGATTTGTTGTTCAATTTTTTGAACGATTTCTGTCAAATCTATTTAAATGATATTTTCATTTACAACAAATTCAAGAAAAAACACATCGTTCACGTTCGTAAAATGTTGAAAAAATTCAAAAAAATCGAATTACAAATGAATATTGAGAAATGCGAATTTTTCAAAAAAAAATAACATTTTTGAACGTTATATTATCGATAAATGATTTTCGCATGAATTCGAAAAAAATAAAAATCATTGTCAATTGAAAACGTTTTACAAATTTGAAAAAAATGCAAATTTTCGTGAATTTCGTCAATTTTTACAAACGATTCATTCGTGATTTTTCGAAAAAAATTCGAATTTTCACTGAATGATCAAAAAATTCGTGAATTTCGAATGAATTGTTGAAATCGAAAAATTTTCAATTTTTTCAAAAAAACGATGATCGAAATTTTCATATTACGACATTACGATCGAATCAAACAAATCATTTTGAAAATTGATTTTTTTAATTACGTCAATGCGAAAATATTATTTCAATACGACGACGAAAAAATTTTGTATTTCGTTGTTTTTTATAATCGCAACATGATTTCAATCGAATGCAATTACGAAATTTATAACAAAAAATTGTTGATTATTATTCGTTGTCTAAAACATTGACGTTTTGAGTTTGAAAACATTGAAAAATCGATCAAAATTTTTATCGATCACAAAAATTTGAAAATTTTTATGACGTCAAAAAAACTAATTTCTCGTCAAACTCGTTGAGCAGAAACTTTCTCGAAATTCAATATTGTCATTCAATTTCAATTCGAAATTCAAAACGTTAAAACAAATGTTTTAATTCGTATGTTTGATTTACAATCAAAAAACGATATTGACGAACGACATCAATATCGAAAACAAATATTGTTTATTTCGAAACGATTCGAAATTCACGCGATGAAAATTGACGAATCTATTTATGAACGAGTTTTTGTTGTCAACAAAATTGACGATGATTGCACGATTTATCGTGAAATCATCGAGCAAAATTTCATTTCAATGAATGAAATGGATTTACGAAATTGCATTGAAAAAAACGACGTTTTGTATTGAAAAAATCGATTTTGAATGCTCGTCGATGCTTTTTTACTCGTTGATTTTTTCAAAAAAATTCATGAATTTTCTGTTTCGAAACATTCAAATTTTAATCGCATGAAAAATTTTATACGTCGCGATTATTATTGATTCAATATGCGCAAAACGATTTGTCGATACGTACGTAATTGTTATGAATGTTAACGCACGAAAATTTTCAAAAATCGCAAAAATGATTTATTTATTTTTTGATCATATTTTTGCAACGTTGAATAAACATATCAATGAATTTCATCATCGAATTGTTCGACGTTCACGATCATAATGTCATATGCACGATAATTGACAAATTTAACAAAAAACGTCATTACGTATTTTGTATCGTCGACGACGAAAATATCAATGTTAAAATCACAATCAAAATATTCATCAATTACGTATTTCGTACACATGAATTATTTTTCTCGATAACGTTTGATCGAGATTTTCAATTCATATCGTTCGTTTGACAAACATTTTGTCGAATTCTCGACATCAAATGTAAATTTTTCATCGTTTTTCATTCAAAAATCGATGAGCAAATCGAAAAAATCAATCAAAATATCGAAAAACAATTGCGACAATATTGCAATTACATGCAAAACGATTAAAACGTTTGATTGTTCATGATCGAATTTGCAAACAACAACGCAATATTTGCAACAACAAAATTATTTTCATTTTTCATCAATAAAAATTTTCATTTTCGTATAAATTTTTCATCAAATTTTATTTCGTATGTTACAACGAAAAAACGATTTTTGATCATCAAAACAAAAAATATTATCGACACGATGCAAAATATTTTCAATTACGTACGAAATCATGCAAAAATGATTTAAAAACGTATAATAATTCAAATCAACAAACATCGAAAAATCGTAAAATACGTCGAAAAAATTTCGTTTTTTTCGATCGACGAAACATCAAAACGATCAAATCGTTTGACAAATTCGATGACAAAAAATTAAATTTTTACAAAATATTACAACGTATGAACAATTCATATCGATTCGAATTGTTTGAAATCATGCATATTTACGATATGTTTCATTGTTGATTTTTGCGCAAAATTTTCGTGATTCATTCGAAAATCAAATCAATGAATTTTTTGATTTTGTCATAATCAACCAAAATCTCGAATGAAAAATGAACGATATTTTGAAATTTCGATATTATTACAATCGTTTTCAATATCGTGTCAATTGATCGAATTGATCGCATAATCGAACATAATATTATGTCGATAACGAAAAATTTGATAATGTTTGCGACGTAATAAACGATTTTTATCGCATTCATTTCATAATTGCAAATTTAAAATCGTTCAAAACGTTGATTTCAATATTTCAAAACGTTGTTAACGAATCAAATTTTTTCGCGAATCGTCGTCGTTTTCGAAAAAATCGTCATGTTGACATTAATCGAGATTACATTCGATTAAAATTTGAAAATTTCGAATTCAATACATTCATTTCGATTTCATTCTCGCAACGTTTTCGCAGTTTTTAGTTTTCGTTATCGTTTCGATGTTATTTACAGTCAAAATTTACGTTGCATTTAAAATTGAATCGTGTCAAAAATATTTTCAAAAATTGTTGTCATATTTTATCGAGCTTTGAAACAATAACGAAACATTTGAAAATGAAAAATGATAATCGTGAAATTTTTGAATTTTGCAAACATTCAAATGAGTCAACAAAATTCTCAACAAGATTTTTCAATTTCGAAACAACAACGAATCGTCGAAACGACGTTCGCGAAAAAAAAAAATAATGTTACGAGCATGTTTGACAAATGAATTTGACAAATAGATAATGAATATAATATGTAATCGAACAACGAATTATGCTTTATTTTTACGTTGAAATTAACGTGATTTGAAATTTGACGTCGCACATTGTTTGCAATTTCAACATTTTGTATCTATTTGTTTTTGCAGATTTATTGTTTTCGTCTAGTTAGTCAATAATACGTCTATTCAAAAACGACTCACGATACTCATGAAAACGAACGAAACAGTGTTTAATTGACGAAACAAATTGCAACGATGTTACAATTTCGACGACGTTTTTCATTTCAAAAGCTAATTTTTCGACGACGATGAAATTTAAAAAACATTCATTTGAAATTTCATGCAAATAACATCTTTTCAGATATACGTTCGAGAAATTTCAGCAATTTGATTTTGTACAGATATAATTTGAGTCATTCGAATCGTTATACGAGCAATATTTCAATGTCGTATTCAACTCAAGAAATCGTTGTTCGTCATTAACGTCATGTTTTCGTTTTGAGTGATATCGCTCGCTCGAGACGTGAAAACAATAAAATCGTGAAACTGAGAAATTTTATGAGCGATAGAAAAGTTGCTCGAATTATTCGTACTGATTAGTAGACGAAATTCGAAATCGAGATTTTGAAAATTTTTTTTTTACAAATTGCATTGACGATAAATTGCATTGTATTTGTCATGACGTCAGAGCTTCGCAGACTGAAAATTTTATTGCGTTTTTGAACGAATTGAACGAAGCAATTAGACTATCGAAATTTTCACTGATGCTTAACAAATTGGGTGAAGATAGAGAAAATATTGATTGAGTTACTCCGCATCGTGCGGGGAGGTAAGCGGGCAATAACCGCTAACCCTAAACCCTAACGCTAAAGCTCACTTCTGGGCGACACGAGTATTCGACCGTGTCCGAACGAGATAAGGTAGATAAGCTTATTTCTAGGCTTCAACGGTGGATGGGAACACCGCACTGGAGTGACTGGACCACCCCTACCAATACACCAGCCAGTCAGACGCTAGCTACAGACAGTTGGCCAAAGTCTTGCAAGCTGAAGATGCAGCTGCTTGCGAGTTGCGACCAATATGGGTTGTGCCACTCGTGTTCGCCTGCTGATTACTAATCCGCCATGCGGAGGTACGTCCGAAGAGCGTGGTAACAATAAGCGAAGGGTTACACGCACGGTCGCCCAGTGTCACCATGACCAAGCAGTCTGCGGAACACTGGCAGCGGCGGATCGCCAGGGAAGTCATTTTATTGGGGAAATCAGCTGAGCTTCACACCAGACGACGGGCACTTTTTCTGGTTCGGCAGCTCTGCCGTGCTTAAGGTACCTCAGACCCCGAGATCTCTGCTCAACTCACGCTAGTGGTTTGGGGTCTTGATGCTCGTGTGAAGACGCCCCCCATCAGTCTAACCGTCGCTCGGATCTGTACTCGTGTTGTCGCATTCAACAAGATCCGTGACTGGGCAAGCTCTAGATGGTGCACCTTCCTTTATTTCTCTTCCAAAAACCGAATGGGCAAGATTGCAATTTCTTTCGAGAAGGACACCTCCCTTGTCCGGGTTCTGCCAGTGCCAGCCAAATACGACACCAAATTCTTTGCAAAGAAGACTTACGTCCTGAGTGGCTGCCTCGGAGGTATTGGTCTTAGCATCTCGAAATGGATGATGAAGCAAGGAGCCCGTAACTTTGCCTTTATCGGCCGCTCTGGGCTGTTAGCAGAACCGCCGTTGTGCAAAGCTGTGTAGACTCTGTCTCCGGCCCCATCGGCGGTGTAGTCCAAGCAGCGATGGGCCTGGACGAATCAATCTGGACTTCAATGGCAAACACATCGTGGCACACGTCTGTCGCACCGAAAGTCCCTGAAATCTGCACAATGCGCTTCTCAACCACGCACCATCTGTCGCAGCCAAAAGCGTCAACATGTTCGTCATGACTTCCTTTGTGGCTGAAGCGGTTGATTCAACCACTGAAAGTAATTATACCGCCGCCAGCAGCTTCATAGATAATTTCGCCAAGTATAGACGCTCACACGGCTATCTAGCTCTCTCGATCGGGCTCGGCGCGATTAGCGAAGTCGGATACCTGCACGAGAACCCGGAAATCGAAGCCGTACTCCTGCGCAAGGGCATCGCGCTTATCAAATAGGAAGAACTTCTCTCCATTATCGTCATCAGCTTTGCTCGCGATCCAAAGCTCGAGTCTGGTGAGGCACACGTGCTTACCGGTTTGGAAACACAGGGAATGAAGAAGCTTCGCCGGATGAATTCGAAGGCACGATCCCTACTCTCGACGGTCCTGGTACAGCCGTTCTTGCCTCGTCGCTGGATGGTGAATCAGACCTGCACAGTAAGAAGACTGACGCTGGCCTGCCCTCTGCATTGGCCGCGACACTCGAGACCGCGGGTTGCGACGAGGAGACGGTGAGGGAGACCATGACCATCATTGTTGTACAGCGTCTCGCCAACTTGATCCTGGTGCCTGCGGCAAACATCGAGAGGAACATGGCTTTGATGAAATGGGGCATGGACAGCATGTTAGCGGCCGAGTTCCGCACTTGGTTCTTCATAGCCTTTAGCGTTGATGTGCCGTTCTTGCTGTTGCTAGGCAATGCGGTCACGCCCAATTTGCTTGGAAAGTTGGTCATGAGGGATATGTTGGCGGCAGGGAGGTTCAGCATCTAGTCGAAGGTTTGAAAGGTTCCAGATCTCGCACTTATTTTATTAGAAACGTTATCCCTTGGTCAGACTTTAATTCTCGCGCGATATGCAACGAAAGCTTGATGATGTCCACAGGATAAAAACTTCCTTTTGATGCGTCTTTTCAGCTGCGCTTTCATATGACTTGTCTGTCTACTGTTTTGTCTCCTCGGCTTTCCGTCTCTAAGCTGACATTGCACCATGACAGAAGCCCATTACAACCAACTTTCAAGTTTACAGAAGCCAATAAGTTTGTATCATGTTTGATTTCCGGCGGCAAGAATATCAACTCAAGAGGATCACGGAGACAACTGGCAAGAGGTATCAGTAGACATTGGCTGTTTGATTGAAATTAGCGTGTGCCATCGCCTTACTTGGAGAGCTGGGTGAGTCTCTGCCTTTACTGAATGCTATCATGATCTGAAATGTGTTGGAGTATCATCGTTGCATGGTTATGATCGAAGTCGGGCAATCGCAGTTTTTTGTGAGAGTATACTTACGAAGGGATGTCTGGATCCTCTCCAAAGTCAGTATGATAAGACGAGTACCAGTCATTGGAACAAAGTGTATGAAGACGATATGAAGAGAATATCATTTTCTGTCTTCATCAGAAGTCGGGCAACCGCAGGTTTGCGAGAGTATACTTACGATGGAATGTCTGACGAGTGAGGGAATTTTTCCAGCGGACGAGGTTATAGCGGTCTAGCTGGCTATATGACTTTTCAGAAACTTCACCTTTCTCGTAAGGCTTACTATCTAATATCCCATGATCTGGTAGTAAGTGATCCTAAGATTGCCGGGCTCCACGTGCCAAGCATCTCTGACAGAATGGACTTCGAGAAGAGCCACTGCCAAGACTCTTGGTGGACGGGGCGCCGAAGCGGACCGAACCTAGAAGCAAAGTATCCATATTTAGAAAACTCTGTGTGATCAGCCCCTTCTATCTTACCACAGCGGATGGTTGGATCCTCCGGCGGCTCAAGTATGAAGTCCCTATCAAGGATAAATTTGTGCGTCTCAAAGGTCGACGACAGAAAATCCACGCTAACCACCCGCTGTGGTAAGGGACCGTACGGAGTTGGCTCCTTGCATCAAGTGGAAAGCTTGTAGTGACAAAGCAAATTCACCGAAGGGCCAATTGCCGAGACTAAAGCATGCATGATCGCTTGTATCTTCAGCTGCCACGTGAAAAGGAGGGTTGGATTTTTTGTTTGCAGATCCCCGCATGAGATCTTACCTGATTTGATTGGTGTACTCCTTACCTTGGATCTCCTTATCATCGATGGGCGACATCCAATATGCATACAGACCTTGCCCCACCAACCAAATCCGCAATATTTGTTTCAGAATTTCCGACAGTGTGGTTGCCATAGCTGTGCCTCACTGCAAAGTTACGGATCGAGAACTCGTCGTTTGCCTGTGCCAGCTGCGCGCAGTCAACAGCGCTCGTGTGGATCCACCACCCTCTTGACTAACCATTCACGACGAGTCTGTATATTTACACGCCGCGTTTCTAGGCCTAAAAATAAAGTCGCTAGATGAGATAAATCCCTCATGGGATTGCTGGAATATCCCGGCGTCAAGCTGCAAGTGTTCGTTTTGACGGGGCGAAGTGCATAAGCTTTGCACGAGACACCATTCGTATGCAGCATCCAGCCCATTGTCAAACAGGCATACCGTCAGGCTCTGATGCCATCGCCGAAATATCGCTGTCCTTCGCAGGATGCCCAGCATAATGTTGAGAGCAAATCCAGAGCTAGTGACTTTTCAACTTAGCCAGCATCCAGCCATTACGAATACGGCATTATTTGGGTCACACCCACTGTCTAATTTGGGGGAAGAGCCGTGTCGAAAACAGCCCCGTGAAGAAAAGTGGGCGAGTACGTGCTATAAGCGATTGGCTATGGATGTATACCATAATCGAGGCTCAGGATACTGCTGATGCTTTGTTATCAGACATGCGCAGCTGAAAACCCGAAATCCTAGTCTTTCCATATCTTTAAGCTGACAGCCTAGCATGACCTCCCCGGTGACGTTTACAGGCAACACACCTTTCACATTTACCGACTGCGCCGCGAGCTCAAGGTTGAGTGGATCTGACCCTGGAGCCCTCCCTGATAAATGATATAAGAGGCAGAACTTTCCCTGATGGCTCCACATAGGCTTGGTGGAATTTTCTCGACAATTACTTGAAATCTAGCCCAACTCTCTAGATTTTCATTGGTTGCTCAGCTCTGCTAGCAAATTTCCGACTTGGATGTTACAAGACGCTTAGATCTATTGCTTCAAGATTTCAAGACAAGAATGATGAGTCCGTCCAGACACGATCGGAAGGGGTTCCAGCAGTCTATCAGCGGAGACCAGCAGAGCAAAAGGCACGTTAGTTATCATTGATTGAAATCTGTCCCTGGTCGACTAACCCCATCGCCGGGCGTGGCACATAAGGCTTGGCATTCGCGTATCCCACCAAAACATCAAACGACGCGTTTCCTACCTACTTTACATCCACATTACATCGTCAACATCTCTTTAATTCTCGTTATTTCAAGTATTCAATACAATATGAGTCGAAATCGCGTATCAGACGATGTGAATCATGTAAATGACGCGTTTATTGCTATCAAAATATCAAAACAACTCTTTTTCAAACTTTGATCGATGCCGAAATTCAAACCACTTCGTATCAAAGACGATTTAAAACACGATTTAAATATATTATTTCAGCATGTACTTCGTACATCATATGACATATTTAGTCTGTTTTTTACGTTTGAAATTTTTCAATATCTGATCGATTGCACGAATCAATACGAAGCAGATTTTCACGTCAATTTTGAAAACAAATCGTACGCTCGTATCTGATTTTTTATTACTGTAAAGAAATTACGAGCTTATATTGTTATCTGAATATACATGAGCTTACATCTTGAAAGCTGTATTGAGAATTTTTGAAACACAAAAGATACGAAATCTATTCATAAATCTGTTTCAGAACACATTTTCTTGAAACGTTGAAAACAAATTAATCGATTTTTTCATTTGATTTCAGTCGATACAATACATCGAGACGTATTTCAAAAAATGAATCGTTTTAGCGAACATTTTCGTGTATTTTTCAAGTTATATTGAAATATCGATATTCATTTGATCGTCGACGAAACAATACAACGTTTTATGAATCGATTTGATGTCATCGTTCACATATTATCGAAATCGAAATCTGAAGATTACAAGATCTGAATATTAGTTAACGATGATTATGTATTGAATTGACTGTATCATGTCAAAAATGACAAAAAAGATTTCGTGAATTTGAATTCTGTTTACATCAAAAAATGAAAATTTTTCAAGATTCAAATCGTATGTTTCGATTTGTTACAACAGAAGAGTATTTCTGACGATTACAGTTGCGTATTATGAATGAGTAATCTGTTTACATCGATCGATTGAATAATACAATGCAAAACGATTGATTTTGAAATCGCTGATACAATACGAATTTTCAAAACAATACGAAAAAAAATAAAAATCAAAACAAATTGTGACGAACGTGCATCGAATTCAACATTTGAACAAAATTAACATCGTGTTAACATCGTTATTTTATCATCGAGTGTTAAAATCGAAATTCGTTTTGACGCATTCAAAAAATTAAATTTTCTACATATGTTTTTGCAGATTTTCATGTATTTGCTTTCTATTTAGAAATTTTCGTGTAATTATGTATTAGTATTATATCAATACATGACATCTCACATTATTTTTAAATCATTTTAATTTTTTCAAATTGTTTGAAATACGACAATTTATTCAATAAACAAAATCTCAATCAAACGCGAAGATTTAAAACGTCAACAATCAAATTTTAGACGTGCAACGAAGACGAGAAAGTTCTGCTCACGTGAAATCAAAAGTTCAAACGATTCGAATGAGAGCATCGAAACTCTATTTCACACAAATCATTTTTTAAAGAACAACGATTTCGAGTGTGAATTTTCACGAAAAAATCATTTCGATATTTTAGCAAAACGACGACGAGATCGTACGCTACAAATCGAAACGATCAATTGACATTACTTTCGATCATTGAACGAAAACGACAAACTGTGTAGACGACGTTCGATTTCATCAAAAATCAACATCAATAACGAAATATCAACTATTCATTTTGTTTATCACATTTTTAAGCAACACGTTACATATCATTCGTTGTTTTTCGCAATTGATAATGATTAAATAATTTTTTTTTCTATCTTTTATTGCAAACGTTTTTCGATTTCGATTCATTTTTTTGCAAATCAAATTTTTACAAACAATCATGTCATTTAACATATTCGCATTCATGAAACGCAAACGCATTATTCAAATCGATCGTATTGTCATTTTTAAAACAAAACAAAAATTATTTGATTTCATTGTTTTGCTTTCGAATTCGAACGTTTTTTCTGTCATCTCGAGAACGTTCATCAACTTTCGATAGAAAAAAACGATTGTGAGAATTTTTTCAACATTTGTATTGAAACACAATTAATCAATTGAATTCGTCATGATTCAACATCAATGCTCAAAGTTATCGAGAAATTACGCGTCGATAGAGACATCGACGTAATTTGCATTTTCAATGAAACGAACACGTCGATAATTACAATAAATTTGTTAATATTGTTCAAATCATTCGAAATCAACAAATCGATTTTAAATTTAAAAACAACGATTTTTTCATCGAAAATTTTCAATTCACGATCGAAAACGTCATTTTTCAAATCAATTTGAAAAGAATCGATACAATCGTTTTCGTTTCATCTTCGAATACAATCGTTAAAAAAAATAAAAAACGTAATGCTAAAATTTCGAATTTTTTCAAATTTTCACACAACATTTCGAAATTATTTTATAAAATCTGAAAACAATTGATTCGCGACAAACTCATTATCAACAATGATCATTATTTTACGAATCAAATGAAAATTCTGATCGTATCATTGTGACTGAATGAAATCGTTCGTGATCATGTTTTTGTTCGACGCAAACGTGATTCTTTATTTTTAAAACGATTGACGAAATGTTTATTCTATTGATTACAATTTTTGTCGAAAAGAACGTCGATCGCATCGTTCGAAATAAATTTAAAAATTTCAAAATGAACATCAATCAACGTTTTTCGAATTTTTTTCAGAATTCGTTCTTTTATTTAGTCAACTATTTGACTATTTTCAGCAGATTTTGATTGATGAGTTTCGCGAGAAATTAACATCTATTTTTCAACGAGCTATCGTCAACAATGAAAGTTCAACGATGTCAATTCGCTGAAAAAATTGATTGAAAATGTAAATCAAAAATTTCACAATCTCAAAACTATCAAATCATTAAATTTGAAGTGTTCATTCGAGTTGATCAATCAACGAATAGAAAAATCAACGTCAAATTTTCTATTCGCGTTTTCATCTCGTCAATTCTCAAAAAATTTTCGATTTCGAAGTTGATCGCGCTTAAAAGTTTTCAAATCAAAAAAAAAACGTCAACGAGTTGTTACAAATGCGAAACGTTGAGTCGTTGATCAAAAGATTGTTCAGAATCAAAATTCGTTGTTTTTATATTCAAAAATATTACGTAAAGAAAAGAACGCTTTAAAAATTCACAACATAATCGATTTTCTGTTCAAAATTCGACTCAACTAGATCAAACTATCACGAACGATGAAATCAGCGAAATTAGCGAAAAGTTTTTCTTCGAACATGAGTCGAAAAACTGTAAAACATTCAGAATTCAAATCAACAAAACATTGCGAATCGAATTTCGATAAAATTATATCAAACAATTCGATCATCGAGAAGATCAATTTGATCACGTCAACATCAAATTTTCGATTGAATTCAACAAATTCATACTTTCGAATATGTTTCGAAATATGTGTACGATTGAGCAAATTGACTGACTATATAAACAGAAATCTGTAAAATAGTTAATTTTGCAATTATTAATTTAGTCATACAATCGTTTCTGTTATACATTTTTGATGTCACACTTTTTGAATTTTACATTTTAATAATTATCATAATCATCAGATTAACATCATTCGTGTATAACAAACAAACAATTTCATGATTGAACGTATCGTCACGTTTTCGAGTTTCGATGCGAACGAAAAAATCGATTTTACGAGAATCTGAACGAGAAACAAATCGAGAAGAAAATTGTATTTCATACAACTAAATATCGCAATTCAAATTGATTGTATAATTTTGTTATCAAACATTGTTCAGTTTAGAAAACGAACTCGAATTTGAAAAACTAAAAACAACAAAAGCAAACTATTTTCGTACAACGAGTCTACACACGTGATTTCAATCATTCGATCTCGTTGACGTCTTTAACGACAAACGTCAATCATTTCGAATTTTCGATTATTCATAACAATGATCATGAGTCAAAAACGTTAAAACGATTGAAAAAATTTGCGCAACTTGTCGAAACGTTCACGCGAAATGAATTTTTCATATTCTATACTCAAATCATTGAGATATCAAGAGTCAAAATATCAAAACATCATCAAAAGTTGATCAAACGTTGATTTCAACAAAAATATAACAGAAAACTTCATGATGACTTCAACGATAAAGACGTGATTTCAACGAAAAAACGCGATCGAGAGTTTATGCGAATGCAATACAGTTTCAAATCAAAAAAGCGATAAAAAATTCACGTTCGATAAAATTAACAAGAAGTCAGTCAAAATACACTGTATCGACGACGTTTCAGCAATATGTTGATTTTGCAAAAAAAAAAACAATCATTGAACTACTCAACAATTGAATCAATTGATCATTTTCACATCGAGTTCACATCGCATAATGAAAATTTCGAATCAAGCAATAAACAATAAACAATAGCATCAATGAATTTTTCGCGACGAGTTTTGCTGACATTATCATCAAACGTTGTCGCAAAAAGTTTTGCATGACTAATTGCAATAAAAAAATCAATTTTGAAAACAATGTCTTTACTGAATTCGAGCAGTTTCGTTCTAGATTTCTAATCGCGAGTTTGTGATTTTAAACATTCAACAATTCAGATTTATGACGTCTACTTCGTACAAGTAATTTTCGAACAAAAACAATCGCAAATGCTTCTAAAAATGATTTAAATCGATCGTAGAATTTCATGATGCAACAAAATCAAAATGAATATATCGATCAAAATATCGATTTTGACATTCTTCAATGCAAAATTTTTTCATCATAAATCGTTTCGAACATATCGAATCGAAAAAATCGATCGACTTTATTATTTATAGTCGAGACAAAGTCTTTGTTGTATTCGTACGAGTATTTAAATAGCGAAAATACGATTTCGCATGAAACGCATTTTGAGCAATGAATTTTCATAATTTTAATTCTATCGAAAATCGAAAACATGCAACAATCATGAACATACAATTTGTTCAATGAACATCAACAAATTTGACGAACGCGCAATGAATCGCAAACATGTAATAAAATTTGCAATTAAACAAAATCATCTCACAATTCTGTTTATTCTTTATCGAAAGATGATTAACGATATCGAAACATATTTGATTGAATATTTAAACAACGATTTCATCGAATTTTATCGAGTTTGAAATCGAGCAAAAAGAATTTCACAAAAAAGAAAATAAAAAGAAAACGAAATCTAGAAGTAAAAATCAAAACAAATGATCAATCGCGTCGACAAAAACGCATTTCGAAATTGAAAATATTTATTTTGCAACAATTCGATTCGAATAGATCGTTAAATGAAAATCGATATCAAAAACAAAGCAATAGTCTATTTTAGATCATAGTATCATCGAAATCTCAACAAACACAAAGAAATTATTGAAAGAAAAAATCGATTCAAAAGCAATCGTCAATTTGACGTATTAACGACGATTTCTGCAAACGTTTCGATCAATTCGAGTTTGTCAGATGCGAAGATCACGACTATAATGATTTTTCAAGTCAGTTCGATGCGGCCGAGTCATGAAGAAAATATAAAGAAATTACAAAGTTTTCGAAAAATTCTTAACAACGAAAAATTAATTTCTCGAAATGATTTCGTTTTGCTCTCGATTGTGTCAGACGTGATCGTCGATGAATATAATAATATTGATAATGCACGAATTCTCGAATTTGATCAATGAATGATTGAGCAAAAACATATTCAAAAATCTGAAATAAAATAAACAATGACGACGATTTTCGATGTTTGAACTCGTTCATTGTCAAACAATGACGACGATTTTCGATGTTTGAATTCGTTCATTGTCGCAAATTTCGTGCGCGATTCAAATGAAACAAAAATTAGTTATTTCTGATATGATCACACTCGATTGACAACAAAACAAAGTCAAAAATTTAACACACAATTGTTTTACTTTCAAATTTTAAAAGAAAGAAACGTCATTCGTGTGAAACAATTTTTGATCGAACATTTTGATGAAAAGCATTTCAAAATCAATACGAAAATATTGCAAATCGAATAAAATTAAAAAAAAACGTCGTTCATACAGACAACTTTCTGATCGAATTTTCGATGTAAAACGCATTTGATCGAACATTTTGATGAAAAACATTTCGAAACGTATGTTGATCGAATAAAGCGAAAAACGAAAATACATGAATAAAATCAAATCATAAACATACATCAAATCGTAAATTGCAAAATATAATGCGCAAAACATTTTGACAAAATTTAAACATGCAAACATGAATCAGAAAATTGCAAACAAACATTTCGTTCAAAATCACACGATAAATTATCGTTTCAATTCAACGAAAATTGATATGAATTAACTTTACGTGAATTTCATAGCGATTTATCGAAGAGTAAAGCGTGAAAAATGTCAAAATCTTTCGAAAATAAATCGTTTTGACGTCGTTTCGTTTTCTGAAAAAGTTAAAACTAAAAGAAAAAAAAAAGTTTCGCTAAAATTCATACATCAATCAGAAAACAACGACATTGATAAGAAATAAAATCAAAAAATAAAATCAAAAAGTAAAATCAAAAAATAAAACTAAAAAGCAAAATCGTACAGCGAAAACATATTTGAAAAACATAGCATTGCGAATGCAATTTTTCTAATGATACAATCGATTTTAAAGCAATTTAACATCATGAAACGTTCAACGTTGAACGCGTTCAAAATATAATCTTTTTAACAAAACAATTGATTCGAAAACAATCATGTTCGCATCACGATTTTATGTCATCAACTTTGTGTTGTTTACGATCTAGAATTTACGACGCATGAAAAACTGAATCGTGTCAAAAACATTTTCAGAAATTGTTGTTCGATCTAATTGAACGTTGAATATCATGATGAGATAAAAATAGAAAATCAAGAAAATTTCGAAAACTCGATATATCATTTGCGAAAATCGCGATTATTCGATTTTATTTCGTTTAGCATCATTGTAACGTTCGATTTCTGTATAAAAACTCGAGAAAAAAAGAGATGAAAAAATAAAAAATGATTCGAATTCAAAATTTTCTGTCAATCAATTGTCAATCAATCATCAAATCGAAAACTGTGAATTGTACGAAATCAAATTTTCGATATTGAAAACAACAGACAATCGAGTCATTAAATCATGTTTTTTTTGAATCATTCACGAAGATAATTTTCAAATTTTTATCGCAAATTGACTACGAATCGAAAAAAACGAAACTCGATGCGAAAATCACGATCACAATGCTTTTTCAAATTTGAATACTCGATGCGAAAATCGCGATTACAACGATTTTTCAAATTTCAAAAACGAAACATATTTACACGTTCAAAAATCTCAATGTTGAAAAATATTGATCATCTCAAAAAACTTCGATGTTAAAAAAAAAACGCATATAAAACATTCAAAATTCAAATCAACGAAACAACAAATCGAATTTCGATAAAATTATATCAAGCAATTCGATTATCGAAAAAATCAATTTGATCACGTCTACATCAAATTTTCGATTGAATTTAACAAATTCATACTTTCGAATATGTTTCGAAATATGTGTACGATTGAGCAAATTGACTGACTATATAAACAAAAATCTGTAAAATAGTTAATTTTGCAATTATTAATCTAGTTATACAATCGTCTCTGTTATACATTTTTGATGTCACATCTTTTGAGTTTTACAAAAACGTCTAAATTTTTTCAAAGTCGCGAAAAAAATATTGTCGATTTCAACAATATTTAAAACATTTAAAACGTTTAATAAATTCACAAATATTTTATTAATCATTCAATATATATTAGTTTTCGATAAATACAAACACAATGTGTAAACATTAATTAACACAAATGTTATTGAATTCGTTTTTATTAATGAAAAAATTGCACAATTAATTTGTGAAAAATTTTAAATAAATTTTGTAATTTTTCTTTGACTCAAACACGTCAACGAGTTTGACGATCGTTTGATCAAATCTATTATTCATGTCATTTATTTCACATTCACAGTGCAAAATCACTTTGAATTATCTATTTTCATGTTCATTACGAAAATAGACGTTCATTATTTGATTTTGAATAAATTTTGAATGAACACGCACGACGTGATGCTAAACATGCAAATCGATAAAATCATTTTTAAATCAAATCGTTGTACTCATTTCGAAACGTCTAAAAATTTGAAAACGTTTTTTGAGCATCGACATTCATCAAAAATTATTTATTTGTCATTTTTCATATCGTTCGAAAAGTCTTCAATATCGATAAACTCGCAAAAATATACGATTTTGCAAAAACGTTCATCGTCGAAAACGATTAAAATTCAATCATTTCGATTTACAATCGAAAATTACGATGAAAAAAATGATTTTTTTTCGAAAATCGTGTTAGATTTCAATTTTCGATATGTCATTGAAAAAAATTATAAAAAATATTTTCTCGTCAAACTCTTTAAAAAGAAACGACGTATTAAAATTATACGAGAATTTCAACAATTTACATTCATGAAATTTTCTATTCGAAAATCGAATTTAGTCAAAAAATTCACTCGACGATTTAGTCGACGATTTAAAATCACAATTTTCGACAACGAAAAATATGAAAACGATTTAAATTTCGATATATTTTTAAATGTTTTTTTTATCGACGCGATCGTTTTTCAATTTCTGATCGAATTTAAAGAAAAAAGAAAGAAAATCAAAACATTCTCGTTGATCATGAAGAAACTAAATGAAATTATTGACAACGTCAAAAAAATCTAATTCAAACAAAATTCGATCTCGATATGAATTCAAAAAAACGTTTAAAATTATGAAAACAATCATTGAAAAATTGAAACGTAAAATTTTGTTGAGAAGTACAATTTTCGCAAAAAATAATCAAAAAATCAATTGATATAATTTGACGAAAAAAAAATTAATGCGTTTTGTTGAAACTAATGTCTTGATATTCGCACATTTTTTGTGTTTTCATTTCATGTATGTTATCAAAACAACGAAATTCAAAACAATAGAATTATAGTCACTTATGATTTTTTCAATAGATTATGAAAATCGAATTAACAATTTTCGCTATTTAGTATCAATTACAGCAACATGAAAACATGTCAAAGCACGTAATAACTAATCGCGCAATACAACAAATTTGCAATACAACAACAATATCAACTCAATGAAATATTCAATCTTGTCAGATCAGAAATCGATTCAGTTGCATTGACAACATTCAATATTTCAATACATTTTCAATTACATCGATAACATTTATTTAATCATCTTGCGAATTTTTCACGAATTCGTCTATTTATCACTCAGTCAAATTGACGACTTCAACATTTACATTCGATTTGACGAGCATGTCATCTTCATCAAAATTATCAATTTTTTCGATTTTTGTATCAGAAATTGTACGCGAACGTTCAGAGAACGTATCATCGAAATCGAAATTTGTTCAACAATTTGTTGAGCATGTGATTTCATTTTCTAATTCGATTGTTTCATCGTTTCAATCGGTAATTTTCTCATTTTCGTCATCAAAATTTTCGTCTTTTTCGATTCGTGCATCAGAAATCGTATGCAAGCACTCAAAAAATGCACTTTTTCTATTTTTACTTTTGCGAAATTCACAATCTTTACGAGTTTCGCATTTCTCGTTTTCGAATCGTCGTTCGATATTTTTCTTTGATCATTTTTTCTATGCATCTGTCTCGACGCAAATGATTCGAAAACGCAAAATTTTCGAACTCTATATCACGAGCACACGAACTCATGTCTTATTAATGTTTCGAAATGTAATTGATTCACTCAAATCAAAAAAACACAAAAAAGTTATCATTTGCGAAAACACGAGCAAACAATGAAAAACAAAATGAAACAAAAAGCGAAAAAATTGTTGAAACAACAGAAAAAAATTCGTTTGATCAAGAAACGAGCAAAGAATTATACGTGCAAACGTTGCAAACATTCGATCAAATTCGATAACAACATCAAATTGCACGAGCATATTCGTATTCGACATACGAAGAAATCGAAAACAATTTCATTCTTTGCGCAAATTTCAAAATCGAAATTTATTTCATTTGTTTCGTCGTTTGTATCGATAATTTTTTCATCGTTCACGTCATCGAAATTGATAATCGAGTCACTAATTACATCTTTTTCAGAATTCTCATCAGAATTCTTGTCGATTGCAACATCAAGAAAGTTCATATTTCGAACAGAAATCGTCTCACGATCAATCGTTGTATTCAAATTTTCACGTTTCTCGATTGCGACACTCAAATCGATGTGCAATATTTTCGAGAAGTCAACAATCATTTGCTCGTTTGTTTCGCTCATTTCGTTTCGTATTTCGTCATCGAAACATCAAGACATTCGAATTCAGAAATTTTATTTGATCGTGAACGATTTGTTTCGCATGTTCGTTGAAAAGTCGAATTCATTTGATTTGCAACGACATCAAATGCGTTCGTTTTCTTCGAAAATTCATGACAAATGCAATCTCAAAAGCAATTGTGATTTCATACAAACGCGCATTACGTCATATTTCAATGCAACGATTTCATTTGTTTTCAAAACGATCAAATTCGAAACATTTTCAGCAATGCATGTCTCGATGAAACAGTCGACTCGCTCGTCATCTCATTTGTTTCGTTTTATTTTTCGATTTGTTTCGATGCGTCTTTTTTTTTCTCGACATTTTTTCGCTTTTTTTCTGTTTGCAAACATTGTCAAAAGCGTTCTGTCATTTATCGATTTATCGATTGAGTCATGTCAAATGTTTCAAAAGTTGAAAACAATGAAATATCAATGAAAATGCGCTATTGAAGTTTTGCTTCTTTTCGTTTTACTTTGAAAAAGTATTGATTTTCTTGAAATCATCGCTTTGAAAAAATTAACATGTTGTTTGTTTGTTTTGCTCGCTCATTTTTTTTTATTAATCGTTGATCGGCCATGATCTGAAAAAGCATAAAAATTGTTGTTTTAATGAAATTCGATGTTTCGTTCTTTTCGCTCTGTGATTTGAGAAAGCTTTACAAATTGTTGTATGCTTTGTTTATTTGTTTTATTGTTTAACGAATATGATAGAAATTTATCTTTGTTGTGTTTCGTTTTGATTTAACACGATTAATTTCGTCTCTTTTTCTATTACTTTTGAGATTTAGTCGCTCGATAAATACGAGAAAAAGAAAGATACAATGATGACAATACAATTTCGAACGAGCGTACTGATCTACTGTACAGTTGTTAAAAAAGAAGAAACAAACTAGACAATACAATTTCGAAAGAGCGTATTGAGTCTGTTACAACAAAAATTTGATGTCAAATAGTATCGTTTCGAGAAAGCGTATTATGAAATCATTACATATTCGATGAAATCACGTAATATCGTTTCGAGAAAACGTATTATGCAATTATTACATACTCGATTTTGCAAAGCAGAAACTCGATCAAAAAGAACAAATAATGCTGAAAATATTTGATCTTTTCGCATATTAATCGATCTGATTCTTTGACAGATTTTAGTCAAATCAAAAAGTTCGAATTTGCATTTTTGCATCGATGTATGTTCGCAGAAGTTTGCTCGCATTCGATGTATCATCTTTTTTATCGATTTCTCGATCATTTTCAACTTTTCGCATCGCATCGACATATTTTATAAATTTCGTACAGTCAAATTGCATAGATATCGATTCATTAATGTCGCAAAAAATATCTGAAAATTCTGAAATTTACAATGATGTTATCAAATCATGATGTGATTTACACTTTCGTTCAACATCGCAAAACTCAAACAAAAATATTTGTTTCATAATATATCGTTTATTTCATTTTAGATATTTGTTCTCGTATCGATGTTTCATTTCATGAAAATTCAAAACACGATCGCAATTTTTCAAATGTTCGATCGCACGTTTTACAATTCGACTTTACGTTATATTTGAAATCAATAAATCATCGAATTTCGATTCGTTCGATTTTGCATTCTCGCATCGAATTCATCGCATTGAAAAAGTTTGTTCGAAAGTTTCAAACAACACATCGTTGAAAAAACTTCAGAATACGCGTCGTTGAAAAATTCTAAAACTCGTCGTTTTGAAAAAGTTTGCACGAAAACTTCAAATCAAATTGAGTTCGTTAGAATATTGAGCAAAAGACACAGACGAATGCTGTGAAAAATGTTGAAAAATACAATTTTCGCAAAAAAATAATCAAAAAATCAATTGATATAATTTGACGAAAAAAAAACTAATGCGTTTTTGTTGAAACTAGTGTTTTGACATTCGCACATTTTTTGTGTTTTCATTTCATGTATGTTATCAAAACAACGAGATTCAAAGCAATAGAATGATAATCACTCATGATTTTTTCAATAAATTTTTGATTTTTTTAAACGATTCGAAAACGTACTCAATTTCAAAAAAATCGATAAATTATTTTCTCACAGATTTTACGATCACAAAATCGAATTGATTGAAAAATCGATTTAATTGTTTCGAAATCGAGTCTATTTTTTATCGTTTAAGAAACTCGAGACTTTACAAAATATCTTCATGAAAATTTTCAAAAAAATTTATCAATTCAAACAAAGCATTTTACGTTTCGTTCATTTTATTCGCTGTCAAATCAAACGATCAATTTCGTTTGTGTGTGAATTATCGAAAATTGAACGTCATAATCAAACGCAATAATTATTTTATTTTATTGATTGAAAAAATTCTCGTCAGAATTATTGATTGCAAATTCTTGTTCAAATTAAACATTATATCGATTTTCAATAAGTTTCGAATGAATTCACAAAACGAGAATTTCATCATTTTTATATGTTCGCTAGACATTTACAAATATTATGTATTATTTTTCGAATTAATCAATGATTCGATCAGTTGAAAACATTACATGAACGATTTGTTGTTCGAATACATCAATCACTTTTGTCAAATATATTTGAATGATATTTTTAGTTATAATAAAACTCGAAAAGAGCACGAACGACATTTCACTCAAATATTTCAAAAATTGAAAAAAATCGATTTTCAAATTCATATCAAAAAACGCGAATTCTTCAAAACAGAAATTTCGTTTTTAGAAATCATATTATCGACAAAAAATTTACGAATGAATTTTAAAAAGATGCAAAACATTGTTAATTGAATTCGTTCAACGTACATCAAAAAAATGCAAACGTTTGTAAATTTTTGCAATTTTTATCGACGATTCATTAAAACGTTTTCGAAATTCGTCAAATTTTTGACTCGAATAATCAAAAAAAGATTGAATTCGAATAAATCGATTTCGTCAACGAAATTTTCGAAACTTTTAAAAAACAAATAATTGAAATTTCAATTTTTCGACATTACGATCGCAATCGCAAAACTATTTTGAAAATCGATTTTTCAAATTGATGTTTGAATGAAGTTTTATTTCAATACGACGACGACGAAGTTTTTCATTCGATGATTTTTTCAACAAAAAAATAATTTTTGTCGAATGCAATTACGAAATATACGACAAAAATTTTTTAATCATTATTCGATGTTTAAAACATTGAAAATTCGAATTCGAAAACATTAACGAATTCGTCGAAATTTACATCGATCATAAAAAATTAAAAATTTTCATGACAAACAAGAAGTTCATTTTTCGTCAAATACGTTGAATCGAAATTTTGATCGATTACAACATCAAAATTCAATATCAATTCGAAATCAAAAATGTTAAAACGAACGTTTTGATTCGAATGTTTGAATTTCGTTTTGTCGATGACGACGAACGAAAACTTTATAAAAAACAAATTTTGTTGTCGTTTTTTCGATTGCAATTATGTTCGATTGATGTTCAAAACGATTTGTACGAACGAATCATGCAAATCAATCGAAAAAATGAAAATTGCATCAATTATCGTCAAATTTTAATCGATGAACAAATCATCAACGAAAAAATAAAATTACAAAAATGTTTCGATCGAAACGACGTGCTTTTCAAAAACGAAAATTTATGAATGTCAAATCGATTAAATTTCATAATTGAAATAATTCGCGATGTTCACGATCAATTTTTTTGTGCTCATTCAAACATGAATCGCATTGAAAAACTCATTAAACGTTATTATTATTGATTTAATATAAAATTATTTATCAAACGTTACATTCGTAATTGTCACAAATGTCAACGATTTAAAATTTCACACGATGATCGTCATGAATTATTAATTTCATTGTCAATTTTTAGTCAACGATGAATCGATATTTCAATAAATTTCATAATCGAATTGTTCGATTTCAAAAATAACAACGTCATTTGCACTATTATCGATCGTTTAATTAAAAAACGTCATTACGTTTTTTGCGTAATCGATGATGACGATTTGACAATCGAAATTTGCGTCAAAATATTGTTGCATTACGTATTTCGTATTCACGATTTATTTTTTTTTATCGTTTCAAATCGAAACGATCAATTCGTAAATCGTGTATGAAAAATTTTTTGTAAACGTCTAAAAATCAAATGTAAATTTTTCATTGTTTTTCAATTTCAAATCGATGATCAAACAGAACGAATTAATCAAAACATCGAAATTCGATTGCGTCAATATTGCAATTATCGTTAAAACGATTGAATTGATTGAATCGATATCATGAAATTCGCGAACAACAACGACGTTTCGACAATTACAAAATTCATTTCGTTTTTTATCAACAAAAAATATCATTTTCGAATGATTTTTGATTCGAATTTGAATGATTACGAAATCACTAAAAAACGTTTATTAATCAAACAAAACGAATTCATCGTCGAAAAAATGAATCGCATCATCGAATGAATCAAAATCAATGTTGTTGATGTCAATCAAAAAATAATTGTTCGAATCAACAAAATTCGCTTTTCAATCAATTTTGAAATAAAAAATTATGTATGATTGAACAAACGTCACATCAAAACGATTTGTTTATTTGACAAATTGAATGACAAAAAATTAAATTCATTTCAAATCATCAAGAAACGAAATATTGTTTACGAATTGAAATTTTTCGATGACATGCATATTCATTCAGTTTTTCATTTTTGATTGTTAAAAAAAAATTCAAAAATTCATTGAATGAACAACAAAATGATTTTTCGAAATTCGTTATTGCAAACGAAACATTCGAATGAAAATTGAATGACATAATATAATTTCGTTATCATTATTATCGTTTGCAATATCGTTGTAAATGATTCAATTGAAATTTTCACGATCGCATTTGATATTATGTCGACGACGACGAATTTCAAAATGTTCAAAATATCGTGAATGTTTTTCATCAAATTAATTCAAAGACAGCAAAATTTGCTTTGCGAAACGATTAAATGTTTGTAATCAATCAACATTTGTTTCGTCAATTTTCGATTCAATGTACATTCATTTTCGTGTTGATTTTTAATAATTTCACATTCAATTTTTCGTTTCGATTTTGCGTTGTTTACAATCAAAATTTACGACGCATGAAAAATTAAATCGTGTCAAAAATATTTTCAAAAATTGTCGTTCGATTTTATTGAACAATGAAAAAATAAATGTTGAATGCAAATAAACAACAAATTGTTCGAAATCAAAATGTTACATACAAATAAATCAACAAAATTTTCAACAAAATTTTCAATTGTTTATTAATGATCGACGAAATTATTTATCAAATTCGCAAAAACTATTTATTTTTCAGAAAATTTATTATTTATTCGTTTTATTGAATGAATCGTACACATCGATTATTGCAAACGTTCAAATATCGATGCGTTAATCGTTGTTACGTTGATTTTATTAATGAAATCAAATTGTTTGTTTCATGATATAATCGATTTGAAATTTAAAAAATGTTGACGCGCAAAACAAAATTTTCAATTGTTTGTTTATTAATGATCATCAAAATTGTTCGCAAAAGATTGTATGAATTAATTATTTTTCAAAAAATTCATTATTTTCATGTTTTGTTGAATACAATGTACACATCATCTTTCGCATATGCATGAATATCAATGAATTAAACGTTATTGCGATGATTTTATTAACATGATCAAATTGTTGTTTTCATCGTGAATTTCGATTTGATGTTTTCAAAATTTTTGACGAATCGATTTCGCGAACGAAATCTATTTCACAAAATTTCGAATTTATTTTTTCGTTTTTACAATCATTTAATCGAACGATCATTTAACGACGCATCAAAATCGCGCACAAATCGCTCATCGTTAGAAAAAAAATCAATTAATCGTTTCGAAACGAAATTGACGAAAAACGAAAAATAATGTGACGAACGTGCATCGAATTCAACATTTGAACAAAATTAACATCGTGTTAACATCGTTATTTTATCATCGAATGTTAAAATCGAAATTCGTTTTGACGCATTCAAAAAATCAAATTTTTTACATATGTTTTTGCAGATTTTCATGTATTTGCTTTCTATTTAGAAATTCTCGTGTAATTATGTATTAGTATCATATCAATGCATGACATTTCACACAAATATCGAAATTAAAAAAAAAAAAACGTTCAAAATCGAATCGAAATTTGAATTCGTCACTTTTTGATTTGAAATTAAAACATGAAATTCAAATTGAATGAAATACGTTGTATGAAAAAATAATCAACGATGTCAACGTATTGCAATTCGCTTGAAAAAATCAACAAATGATTTTTTTTATGACGTCAATCGATACAAAACGACAATACGTCGAAAAAAAACGTAAAAAATTTGCAAAAACGATTATTAATGCGAAAATTTCGAAAATCGTTTTTGATAATGAATCGATCAAAACGCTATTCATATCGAAATTTATTGATTTATACAATCATTACATGAACGAAATGAACGTAACGAATCAATTACGATGTTATTACAATATTCAACGAAGTCATAAAAAGACTTGATTTTCGTTGTGGCGTTGATTATCAATGTTACGATTATTAACAATTATAAAATAATTAATACAATCGAAAAACGATCATACGCAAATCAAAAACAGTAAAATTCACAAAACATTTTTTAACGATTTCATTATCGATTTTTTTGAACATTCAAAACGTTTGAATGAATTTAGAGATTCAAAATCAAATATTAAATCAAGCGATTTAGTCGATTTGATCAATAAAACATCTATTTGAAAACATGAAAACATACAAAAATTTGATAACGAATCCAAATATTGCGTGATATGCATACAAATCGAATGCAAAAACGTCAAACGAAAACGAATAATGAAATCGTTACAAAAACTTTTTAACAACAGTTTGATGATCAAACAACGACGACGACGAAATTCTAAAACGAGATTTGAATGTAAACTTTGTGACATACGATTATGTAACAATGATTATTGTTTCAATGAGCATTTGCATGTAATATTGTAGATATTCGATATCAGACGATTTTTGGTAGGGGGTGCCAAGCCTTATGTGCCACATCTTGCCCGGCGATGTCAGTAGCGATCTGCTAGACAGCTCTTCTCCGTCCATTAACCAGACTGCTTCACACGGATCCAGCTCCTCTAATCCAGAGTCAACAACAAGGCTCCGCATCCAAACATCATGGAAAGTCTTCCTTCGTGCGCTAGGTTTTCCCTTGATCTCACATGCCACTTCCCAAGTCTATGGGGCCCTACGGCATCCGGTTGGGAAAGGGTTTCATGAAAGAACAAAGATTGCCATCAGTCAAGATCGTTCTATTGCCGTATTACGAGCACTTGTTCATGTTGTTCCCGTAACTGCGGCATTATGCGAAATAGTGTTTAATTGGAATACCTACTACGTCGGCAGCGCATCTTACAACCAAGCGACATATCAAGTAATCGCGAAGGTTCACGAAATCATGATACAAGCATCGATATCTGCGGTCGTCTTCTCGTGCATTCGCAGCGAGCTGGCACTTGGCTCAGGCATCCCATTTGGGCTACTTTTCTCCGGACTACAGATCACCCAAATCAGCTATCTCTGGTCCATGGAGTTCTGGGGCTCACTGCGGAGTGGACTTTGGGGGACCTATAGAAGGTTGCTTCTTGTGTTCCTCATTCCACTAAGCATCATACTTGCCACTGTATGCGGTCCATCCAGTGCAGTACTACTGATTCCCAGGCTTCAATACTGGCCCGGCGGTAACACGGATATCTGGCTTAACGCGACTTCTGACGAAATATGGCCTACACAGTAAGACGATGCTTCGCTTGAGAAACTTATTACTGACAAATTGAAGGATATCTGGTCTACTCGTACCAGACTCGTGCTCTGTTACATCATCGGATGAGATATCAGCCTTCTGCCCTTCAACTGAGTGGCAAAACATTCGCAACTACATGTATGTGGCAAAAGGGACGTTACCCACATCTTACAGCAGGCAATATGGAGAGACTGAGCCTCCCTATGGAATCGAATTACCTGATAAGAGCTCAATGCGTCGTATGTTTATTGTAGAAGACGAAAGCTATATAGGCTTTGGGCCCAGACCGTTGGTAGCTACGACTCAACAAGCAGTCGTTGCAGATGCCTTGACAAACACTGGTGCACTGTGGTTTTTGTCCTTGACTAACGTGACAGCTATCAAGGGTCATGGCCGTCCTTTATCTGATCAATCCAACGCGTACCACACATTGGAGAATGGCTATCAGCAGCCGTACAGCACTGTTGTCTGTACACCAGACTCCATCTCATCAACTCCTGAATCCGTACCCATCTCTTTCCCGCGTCTCCCCAATGCCAATCCGGCTTTTCTGAGCACCGGAAATGTTACCTATCAAGGTTGCATGCCAGGAACACAAATCACCGCTGAGACCCTGGCGCATCCGTCTTTAACGCGAAAGGATGTGTACAATCTACCTTATTCTACGACAGATTTTACCCTAGAATGGGTCGACTTGGACCTAGACAAGTTCAATGGGAGTAGTATTGGAGCAGTGGTCCTCTTACCTCGTGGTGAGCGAAACGCAACGCAGGACGTCATCTTGTGCAATCTTTCTGCAGGCTGGGGTACTTCAAGTCTCTCTATGCAGACACAAAAGGGCGGCATAAACACAGTGAGGAGCAAAGTCACCAACAGAGATCAACACATCACATCCTTGCCCTCGATCCAACAAACAAACATACCTCCCTCCGAGCTGGCTGATGGTGCCGATGATTACTTCGATTTCCATCTACCCGACTACCCACAGCAACCACTGAATATTTCCAAAGACTGGGCCAAGTATCTCAGTCCCACAATATCAGAACTTAACACAACAGTCATCAATCTGCTTCTTCAGCAGCAAATCTACGCTTGTAGTCCCCGTGTTTCAATAGAAACAGCTCTTGTTGGTCTAATGGTTAACGGGCTAGCGAAGATTGGTGCAGGGAGCCAATTGCAAGGCAAAGTCCGCACTATTGGGCCTAATGGTGCTGAAAGCCTTGATGGAAATTACTGGCTGTCTGGTAAAGGTAACGTCTTCGAGGTTGACAACCCGAATAAAAACTGGGTAAAGTTTCACGTGGACTCTACATTGGAAGGCTATGGCTACAACGCCTATAATACAGCTCCAAGACTCGCGATTGCAATCCTGACAATGTACTGCCTCTTAGCCGTCGGGCATCTGGTTTACGCTCTCAGTACTGGTAAGCCTCCCCACCTCCACACTAGTCTTTTTACACTGTATTAGCCATTCTGATCTCTACCATTTAGGCATAAGTTCAACCTGTTGGGATTCGATAGCAGAAGTGACGGCACTTGCAATGAATTCTAGCCCCACTGCAGCACTGCGCAATACCTGCGCCGGCATCACCGAGCTCCATATCTTCAAGCTCTCGGTGCGCATCCTTGCAATGAGCGATCTTGAAGGGGAAGGCGAGCACCTTGAACTTGTCTTCGGCAATGTCGATCAGGAGAAGACTGCAGAATGCACTATCAAGACTAATCGAGCATATGGCACCATGCCGGCTGCCAGACCAGCTGATCGAGCTTGAGACGCTAGAAAGGGTAATTTTTAGAAGCATTCGACCTGGACTGACTCGAGACTGACTCGAGCACCAAAATGGAGTGGATTTGATGAGAACATGAGAGGCTTTCTTGGGACAATCATGACTGTACGTGATATGAAAGCATCTATGAAATTGATTTCCTTCCCACGTTGGGCTACCACGCGTTCATACTGTTTCGGGATAATAGTCGGGTCGCAATGGACACTCCTTTACATCCTGTTTTACTAGAAATGGAGGTTGCAAAGAGCATGGATTTCAGGCACAATTTCTCTGACGGGCACGAACGTGGATGAGCTAATGATTCGTGTTCTACACTATCTCTCTATTCAATCCCCTAGTTAGCTACTTGCGACAAAGTCTACTCCTGCGATTCCCGATGTTTCTTGCAGGTTATCCCTACTCTGTACGATCCAAGTAGCTACCAGCAGGAACCTATCTCATCCGCGCAATAATTACTTCCGAGTTTCAATGCCGACTTAAAAACGGATGGAATATATAGCAACAAGAACTCAGATCCAAGTAGTAGCATTCGTGCTCCTGGCTCAACGACGTACTGGCACGGAACATATGATTTTGACTCGGCCGATGATGGATTCTCTTACTAATTAAGATGTATGGATTGACGATCATACAAGGCGGAGGGTGACAGGGTACCGGGGGCAGAGTTCAGCGCCAATGAGCGTGACCGCTGCAGCAATGAGAACTAACGCAGTTACTCGCTTTCGGACCAACCGTCGTTCCAGGACTTCATCTGTATGAGTTTTAATTGCCACTGATCCAAACTTGGACGATTTGACAGTGCACAACTACGATAAAACAAGAGAGCCATTATAGCCACCCCCATTTCTTTACTCCCACCCCCCTACCCAGAATCACCCGAAGTGGGATGGACACTGCTTTCAATACCAGAGGAAATGAGACATATAGCGCATGTGTAATTGGCTAAAATCGAGGTCTATTAGGCTTTCAGGATTGGTATGATGCAATAGGTGCATAGGGGTCTCAAATGCGGTATGCTACATATGTTTTAGAAAAAGGGGCCTACTGTCAAGCCAGAAGGCCGATTACATAAGCGAGCTCTGATTATCGACGGCTAGACCATCGTAGCTATCGCAAAGCCTGTCAAACACTCGGCTCTCCTCCCATACACCCTACAGTCGACTTCATAGCGCTGAATGCCAAACTGCGTCCTCCTGCAAAGAAGGCGCGAAGATATCAGCCAAGTCTCGAGCGATTGCAATGACGGTAATCCCAAGGCGCTGGGACTCGGTGCTGGCATTCAGGGGTTTTAGAATCACTAGGCCTCGTCACGACGCTTTTTCTTTTGTCTAGTAGGCCTTATTAGTACAAAGGTCCAATTGTACTAATAAGGCTTATTAGTACTGGCCGTCGTGAAGACGGCTCGCAGTACAGAACTGTATTGTTTCAAGAAAACGATGCTATTGGCACTGTGAAACGCGAAATCACCACCAAACATCGCATTCACGCTAGTCTTGCTGTACTTATAAGGGCGGTACAGGAAGTAAAAGAAACATCGATGTTCCTTTTAGTTAACGTACTTATAAGCCCTTTAAGTACGAGATTACAGTGAAACAAGCGTGGCAGAGTTGTTTCATATGGGTAACAAATGTACCTATAGGGCTTATAAGGACCGAAAAAAAGCGTCGTGACGACGCCTACTGCTGGTCTCTCGTCTTGGAAGCCGCGTCAATGCCGTCTAGGCCTCATTCGCAGCGCCGGGAAGCTGCAATTGTGTAGGTCCCTACCATGGTCATTGCTGTCGTAAGCGCTGGAGCCGCAGCTTTTGATCCGGGAGTAGAGCACGCACGCCAATCTCCCGTAATATGATAGGTGTCGCTCCCCGCTTTGGTGACTGCACCCACGATTCCAAGGCCGTGAGGGTTTTTTCTTGGGAGTTCTGGGAAGCCGATCCGGATGGTGTGGATTCGCAGCGGCGGCAGTATTTCGTGGTTTGTGCCGCATCTTATCGGTCGTCGTGGAATTTGGCGCAGCCGTCGTTGATGGCAATCGAAGATGTAATTGAGTTTATTTTATAAGTGTCTGCCCAGCAAGTGCAGTACTCGGTTGCGTGAGACTGGCTTGAAGGGCAGTGAGGAGAGTGTGGAGGTGCATCGTTGCTGGATGGAAAGATACGGCCGGTGCTTGTGAGAGAACTAATTACAGGCTAGCATTTCTAATTTCTATCTGGGTGGCTTCTTCTCGCCAGACCTTCTGGAAAAGCTGAGACAGGATGCACCTGGGAAGTGAGAATCGGATCCAGGAGACCTCTCTCCATTCAATATCCAGCATCATTACCCCTCGATTAGAGTCCAGAGACTCCGCACCACGCATATAGAGGAAAGAAATCGATGAGAACAAGCTCGTAAAGACATATAGACGTCAAACATTCCCCGCTATCCCACGGTCTGGCAGTAGGTAATGCTCAATTTTCAGGATGCACCGACGCCGACTTGGGACGAAATTAAAAGCTTCATGCGCTTTTTACCAGAGACGGGTACACGTTTTGTCATAATAGATGGATGGATTGGTGACGATGCGTTAGAGGCAAGACAGCATCACACCAGACAGACCGTGGGATTGAGAAAAACGATCGAGGATGCGCAACAACATCAGGAGATACAGAACGGACGTGCATCCGAAGATTCACACCTGCATCTAGATATCAATGATTCACATCTTTCGATAAATCGAACGTGGAGAAAGAAAGATCCGTCCATACGCAGAATAAGAAAAAACACCCCTACCTCCGAGGACTCCCATCTGTATCCATGTATCAACAACTCACATCCTTCGAACCAGCCCACAAAACCAAGACGATCGCGAAGAAAGAAAAATCCATCGATATGCTGACTAAACAAACACACACCGACCTTCAAGGATCCCCGTTAGGGGATGGAAGAGGATCTTGCGCGAGAATTTGGGATCTCGTGGTATGGTAGAAAGTGGTGCTGATGCTTATAGTTTAGCCCTAGCGGACCAGCGATTACCAGACTTGGGACGAAATCAAGAGATGATTCTAGTCTCATGTTGTTTTTATGTCATTTTCATATCATACTCAAATGCTTTGTGCCTAACACGGGTATGCGTCTTGTCATATCGAATGTATTGATAGCGATGCATGGAGGAGGGATCGCACCACATCAGACTATGGGATTTACGATTCGGATCGAAAAGTGCCGTTGCAGAGCTCGACTGATGCAAAGGCAGCCATCAATTCCGCTGTACGAAAAAGAGAATACCAGCTCCGACCTACTATATCAAAAACATTCCACCTCCCCCCTCACCCATCCGAATCCCCCTTCCTCGCCCTCCCAAACCACCTCTTCCTCTTCGACGAATTAAGCAAGCTATCCCCAGCCGCACTACTACTCCTCGTACTCGCCCTCCTCATCGTCGAAAAGCTGCCTTTGCGCTCCGTGCTCCGTCCCGCAACCGCATAGCTCTTCTCCTTCTTCTCCTTCTTATCCTTAACCAACAACTCGATAATCTCAGGGCTCTTCTTATCCGCATGCCGCGCCACCGCAAGCGCATCGTCGCCCGCCAGATCCATAGCCGCGGAATCAGCGCCCTGCTCCAGCAGCTGACTGACCATCGCCACCAGCCGGGCCTTGATGGCCGTATGCAGGGGCGTGAGTTCGGCCATGTCGCGCGCCTCGATGTCTGCTTTTTGAGCGATGAGGAAGGCCACGGTTTCGGAGTTGCTTTTCTCGACCGCGTAGTGCAGCGCCGTTTTGCCGAACTTGCATTTCGCGTTCAGGGAGGCTTCGTGGCTGAGGAGCAGGGCGATGATGCCGAGGGCTTCTTTGCTGCGGGCGGGCGCGTTGGAGACGGCGTGGTGGAGGGGCTGCCAGCCGTATTCGTCTACGGCGTGGATGTTGGCGCCGCGGATGGCGAGCAGGTCGACGGTTTCGAGGTGGAGGTTCTTGCAGGCGTACATGAGGGGCGTGGCTTTTGTGGGGCTGCGGGCTTCGAGGTTGGCTTTTGCGTCGAGGAGGAGGCTTACGGCGGCTTTGTTGCCTTGGTTTGCGGCTCGGAGGAGGGGGGTCCATTTGTGGTCTTTCTTGGGGTCGACGTTGGCTTCTGGATCTGGCTCGCGGTTGGAGATGGCTCGCAGTTTCTCGCTCGTGTTTTTGGGTTTGATGTATTCGAAGGGGCTTTTTGCTTCGGTGTCGGCGCCAAAGGCGAGTAGGAGCTTCATGATACCCAGATTACTTTTTTCTGTCGCTTGCTGGAGGGCAGTCCAGTTCGAAGTACGGAGGTCCACTTTCGCACCAGCTTTCAGTAACGTCTCGACCATAAGCTCGTTCCCGAGAAGTACAGCATGCATCAGGGGAGCTATTCCGTCCGCACAGGGTTTGTCAACGTTAGCTCCACGCTCAATGTTCAGCTTAACATATGCCTCGTCTCCTTGATGTATAGCGTACACCAATGGCGTCTGACCGAGTTCATTCATCGGCGCATTGATGCTGGAATCGTTAACCCAAACATCAGGTGCCCATCTGATACGATTCTCACTAGGTGCAGGGGCTGCTTGCTGATTCGCTGCCACTGGTTGCTCCTTTTGATTCTGAGCCCGAGAGGGTGGCGGACTGGGGACCGCTGGTCGAGCAACTTGTCTTAAAGCTGACTTGGGAGGCGGCGACGGAAATGTAGATTTGCAATATATGTTCCTGAGTACTCCGGCCGTCGTGGTGTCCCCCTGCCCTTCATATATCTCTATCAGCACCAAAGCTGATTCTCGCGTTAGGGGGTGCTCTCGCCCATGTCGAGCGCCTCTCGGCCTTTGAGCGAGCTCCGAGCATATGATTCCGCCTTTGGGAGTTGGTCTCTCCCGACATACGCTCTCGCCAAGAAGAGATGCAATCTGAATCTCCCATCCGCGTCAATGGCATCGCTTTGCAGCAGCCGAAACACTATCTTCTTCGATTTCTGGTATCGTTTCTGTTCGAGGCAGATTTCTGCGAGGGCTAAGTCGACTTCGGCCTCGTTTTCAAAGGGTATCCCGAGTCTGGCTTGTCGATCCTTGGAGTGCTTCATGAGAGTCTTGCAGATCTCGTCCGCGTCGTTGTAGTTTCGGGCTTTCATCTTCTCTCGGAGCTCGCCCAGCAGAGCGGTGATCATCGCCGCGTAGACCTCAGCTGAGAAACCGGCGTCATGTTCAGGTTCATCCTCAATGGATTCAATTGACGAGTCATCACTGACGTAAGTATCGGTTCTGATCTCCGAAGTCGAAGAGCTTCTAATGGAGCCATTCCTCATCGGTACTTCTGCCAGCCAATGCGGAAGTCGATCTGGTACGCCGCGGACTTGAAGACCGACATGGTTACGGAGGGGCAGTTTGAGCTCCTTTTGTTCTTCGATGCGATCGATAGTCAAGAGCTTCTCCGCCGACTTGATGCACTGCTCGATATCCCTCATTAATCCCATCTCCTCCACGCTCTCCTGGTGGTCACTCCCTGCAGTGAGATTTTTCCGCTGGATGACTCTTAGACGCAGATGATCCGTAGCCTCTGAAAGATTCCTCCGATCACTATCAATGTCTTCTTGAGGCCCCCTGCTTTTCCAGCGACGGATACTACGCCCCGTTAACCAAGCCCCCATCACCGCCCTCTACCCCTCACAGGAAACAATGAGCTAGGACTTACAAATTAAACCCCACAAGCGCCATCTCCAGCGCCCGTCTATAAAACCCAATATAAAACCTCGCAGCCCTAACCTCCTGCGCCTCCCCACCCCCCCAAGCCCCTTCCCTCTTCCCCCTTTCCCGCTCCCGCTCCAGATATTTCTGCAGACTCAACAGCGTCCCATGACACCTCCGCACCAACCGGCTCACATCCCTGAGATGCAACTCCTCGAGCTCGAGCACTGGTTCGTTGAGCGCGCGCATCCGCTCGAAATACCCCAGGAGCTGCGCGAGGCTCTGCACCTCGACGCTCAGAGCCTCGTCGGCGCTGAGGAGCTGCGTGATGGAGGCGCATAGGCGGACGACTTCCGGGAGGGCGTGGTAGTGCGGTGGGGATTGCATGGTAGCGATATTCGTGTGTTTTGATCTGAGACTCCTGTCGGTGGGGCAGAGGTCGTTTACGAGGTGAGGCTCTGACTGGAGATGCGGGTCATTTCTGTTGCTGCAGCCACCTGCCTCATTGGACGTTTCTCGCTAGGCCGAGATGGTTAAGGCTTGCAGGTGGTTTGGAGGTTGCTGATAGGCTCTTGGAACTGTTGCACGGGACTTTGCCTGCTGTATGTAGAGAGCTGCGGTGACTTCTTTTGGGATTGTAAGGGCTGGATGGGAGCACATGGAGGACAATTGGTATTGGATTTGGGCTCTCGTCGATATCCGTTTTCTTTGTTCAGAAGCGTCAGGAGCGGAAGCATGCATTACGGATTTTCCAAAAGCGATACATGAACAAAGAGCAGGAGGGAGGTTCTAGATACTGGTTTTTTGCCAAGCAGACAAAGCTGCCGAAGTGGAAATGTTTCCTGCATTGGCATGAAATGATACTCGTCTCTCCACACGTTTATTGGACCTTGGATGAGTAAAAAAGCAAAGTTCATTCGAATGACGCTTTTAGGGCTTTTCGCCCTGCATACTTTTGGACATTCCAATATCCCAAGAACGGCTCAGCGTTTGATGGCCATGTTGTAGCCGGGGACAAGACCATCTCAGAGAATAGTCTACACCAAACCTGCCAAAGGATGCTGACTTAACAGCCACACCGCGCTCAGCAAAGAATGCCTCTTCAACAAACGCTCTCGACTGCCATTGAATCCACCCATCACCCTAAAGTCTCGAACTTGTACAACGGCTCCAGATCTAGCTTTCTGCGAAGTATATAGCGCTTGAAAGCATACGGAATCACCTGCTTGATCTGGTAGCTCATATGTTTGCTGGTCGGTACGGCGACTAAAAATCACACATTAGTTCTATTAGCATGCCAATCACCAGGAGAATGAACGCACAGATGTAGTCCAGCTCTTCCAAAGTCCGCTGTTTGGTCTCTGGGACCCAGAGGAAAATCATTACGAAAGCAATGATGTTGAGACCCCTATCAGTGTCAGTTTTCAATTTGCAGGACAATGGCGTCAAGATTGTCAGGAGGGGCTTACGCGAAAAAGCCTATGGCGCCTGTGGGAGTAAGGGCGTATGTGAGCTTTGGGAAGATTACAGTCAGAACAGCGGCCCAGAACAGGTTAATTGAGACCGATAGACTCATGCCAACCTCTGCCATCAAATTGTCAGCAACCTTGTCTATTAATGAAGAATCAGCTCCGGCTGAGGGGTTCTTACCACGGTGGAAGAGTGGAAATGCTTCGGCGGAGTATGTAAAAGGTACCGGTCCCTCGCCAGGAGAATAGAATGCTGCAAAGAGGTACACGAAGAGGGTGATCAAGCCTAAGTGAGCTGGGCTGTCGGTGGGGATGTAGAAGCAGAACCCCGCCGCTAAGAGTGTCCAGGCCATGTGTGGGAATGTGAAGAGAAGGAGGGCTCGGCGTCCGAAGTGATCTATAGATCGAACAGCAGGCCAAGCAAAACTGGGTAATGATATCAGCACACGTCATCCATAGATTTCTTTGCGTAGCTTACGCAAAATTGATGAGTCCGAAGCCCCAGGAAACCAGTAATGCGCTTCTTTCGCTGGCATGCGCGTCGACGAACAAGGTTGAGGAGTAGAAGGCCATGATATTAACTGTTCTGTTAGCTCTAGAGGCAAAACTCAGGCACGTGGCGACCTACTTCCGCACATCTGCTGTGCTATCATTACCACAAAAGAAGCCAAAGTTGCCCGTCTGATCCGAGCAATGGTGAATAGTTGCAAGAACCGTGTGAGATACCTCCCATTAATGGAATGATGTTCCTGTCCATCTGCTATCGTGATGTCGCCGTCTCCCAGCATCATCTCTTCAAGTCGTACCTGGGCATAGATGTAATAGAGATCGCGAGCTGCCTGAACTGGAGTATTGCGCAGGCGACAAAGGGAATTGAAGGCATCTCGGTATCGGTGCTTCTTTATGTACCATCGAGGAGACTCTGACAATAATTAGCTTGTAACGCTGACGCGGTGCTTACTCGGCATACCTGGGCAGAAGTATATTCCAATGATGAGAGGGACTGCTGGAATGAAAGCAGACCCAAGCTGTAAGCGCCATGCAATTTTACCGACCTGATACAATGCGAGATTCGCTGTGAAGCCTCTTTCGGTCGTATATTAGTCTTAGAAATGATTGGCTAGCTTCAGTCATTGATGCGACTTACAGAAAGATACCAAAAGCAACCCAAAGCTGCCATCCCATCACCAAGCTACCACGGATCGCAGCAGGGGAGTTTTCTGCTGCGAGAACGGGAATTGTCGATGCCTTGGCTCCCATACCGATACCGAGCAGAAGACGGCATATGAGGAGCTGAACCCATGTTTGGGTAAAAGCTGACCCAATGACGGAGAAGAGGCAGAATATAGCTGCAAAGAAGATCGTGCCTCGACGTCCGACTTGATGGTTTAAGGGGTGTGATAGCCAACATCCTCTGTTCTAGGTTAGCATCCGCCATCAAATAATGGTGAAATGGAGGAATCCTACATGAAAGCTGCAGCAATGTATGGCGCCTTGAAGATATCTGGGGTCAGCATACTGCATCCAGGGTTGTAAGCGTCGAGATACGACTCACTGCATTCACCAATCCGAGAATCCAGAAGTCGTTTGACCTTTGATCGGTTTGAAGACCAAAAGCTTGAGGCCAATTGAGATTCGCCCCATTGGAACCTGTCTGATCCCATCCCCTATACCGCCATGCGTTTTAGCCAGATGCCTCAATGATCTTTCGCATGCGCCGACAGATGAACGTACTGTACAGCAGCTCCGATAGAGCAGATAATGATCGTCAGGTAAAGCTGTCTTGGCTGCCGGAATCGACGCCGTCTCTCATCCCGAAGAGCTTGCTTCTCGTCATCGGTCACGCCGGGGATGACCTCGAAATATTGTGGGTCTTTAGCAAGTTTTGCTCCCCTTTCCATCAGATCTTGATATTGTTCCAAGCCTGTAGTCCGCGCAAAGGTCCGCGCATCCTTCTCGAGCTCATCTGGGGTTAGATGATTGAGTGGATTTTCGATACTGTAGCGCAAACATGTCAGCGGTGAAGACCAATATGGTGGCTGGGTGGAGGTAATATGCTGGTGATATTGAGGGCTTTTCAACGTACAGCGCTTCGAGATTGCGGTTGAGATCCACGCCTTTGAGAGCGTCTTGTGCAGATACACTCTTCTTGCAAACCTGTCAGCCTTGTAGTAGAATTGGGGCACGTGTAGAAGTATACACACATGAACTCGACGAGTCAAACCAAAGGAGGCGAGAGAAGCCTTGCGTTCATCCATGGCACGAATGATGGGATGAAGAGCAATGGAGTGGATTTTCGAAAGCTATGACCGAACATGAGGACGCAGGGACTTGACTGAGCGGGGCAAGCTTCAGCCTCTCCGGAAACAAACAACATGCTCAGGAATGTCATGCAAATCATTGCAGCTCATGGTGCACAGCAGTCTTGGCGGCATATTCGCTGCATGACATCCCGAGAAAACTCCTTGCAGGTAAATGCCAGAACATCACTATGGAGACCGCTAGCATTCCAGCTGGGTTAGAAGAGCGAGAAATAATCGATGTTCTGGCCAAATTCTCCTAGGTTTTCACCCCGTCGTTATGCGGTAACGGTGAGCCGAGCTAGGTATTATTGCTGTGTGCTCATTTGATTGCGACGTTTGGTCGTGCCCTTGCGTTCTTTCTCTCACCGAGATCTCTCAGCTGTCCTCGAAAAGGAAACAGATGCTGGGTCCGTGTTACGAAAGTGCAGCTCACGACAGTACGGCCGTACTCTGTATCCGAGCAATGGCGATGCGGACACGCACAGATTTTATGCGGGAATTTTCCAGTCGGGCATCATTAGAAGTGTGTATGAGCGTTTTCGATATGTTCTTTAGCTGCAGTTCAATCCGTGCTAGAGAGAATTAGTGGCTAAACAACTACTGTCGTAATTCCATTAGGACGTTCCCAGGCTGAAAGCCTGTGTTTTTGTTTGATACCGAACACGTTCGAGACCTAATATATGTAAGCGGCTAGGACGCATAGCTAAGACGCTGAGCGTTATGGACCCGCTGACCTTGCTAGAGCAAGCGATGATGAAAATCGGCGAATTCCAATAATGGGACACTTTTCACTGCTCCCGACTACCTGGAGCAGCAATGACTATGAACGGGCTGCGCCTATGTCGTTCTTATTTTATTTTAGGCCTTATGGAGTACTAGACTGTTGACCAAGAGCTCGAAAGAAAACCATGATTCGCCTAGAGAGGAAGTGTAGACCTTGCCAACTTTCCCAAATAAACTGTTACATATTGCCCCAAATGTTCTTCAAAACGTACAACGGTATACGGAGGGAGCCTTATGAGCGCCCGCTATTTCGATCTGCAGCTCCGCTTTGCAGTAGCACCAGATCTTGTGGGGCGTCCTATCGTGGATGCCTTATTCGTTCGCTTTCGTTTCAGTTGGGCAGTCTGTGGTGATTCTGGTATAGTATGGTCCTCTTCATAGTCTTCAGAGTCGTTCCCTACGCAATGCTCATCGTCCGAGCCGTCTGGTGCGGGATCGTCCCCAATTTGGCCATCATTGTCGCCACCTCTTACTGGTGAGGTGTAGGAGGTTGGCATTTGCCATAACCTCTCGAAGACGTCATCGCATTCGATAAGATCTTCCTTGTCCTTTGCTTTCTTGATATCGAAAACCCTATAAGATCTCCCTATAGAGTTTTTGTGAACATAACCTTCTAGGCGAGGGGCTATTGTCGAGAGCTCGATAGCGTTCTTACCAAAGTAGCGGAAGTCGCGGCAAAGAAGAACACTTGGATCAGTACCTTGAAGATCGTGTTCGAGATGTTCGTCCCCGAGATGGACAGTTGCGTCCTCCTTCCTGTAGGGTTCGCCACCTGATTCGGAGAATGCGTAGATGCAGTCCTTTCGGTGCTCGTATTCGGGACTAGAGTATTCTTCCCAAGGAAGTTTTTCGTCGATGGTAGCAGCGTAGATTACAGACGCGGGAGGATACTCGTGCCCGTTTGGTGTATCCACCATTGTCTTAGCACTGATACCTATCAGTCGATCTCCAGGCTTTGCCGTGCGGCGTATCTGGGGCTTGCAGATGCCGAGAGTTAAGAGATCATCAGGCGCGCAAGGCGCACTACCATTATCGGTCTTCACGGTGTAGGCGTAGGTTCTAGTCATGATTTCTATATTGAAGATGAGGACGATGTGTGTAAGGGTGTTGTCGAACCGTTGGATGTAACGTTGAGCTTGCTGGGAGTTGGTACATTAGTGATTAACACGTGAAGGATATCGAGGAAGGGAAATTACCTTTCACTCTGACTTACTGTTTTGTGGCAATGAATTCCTTAATCCGGAGGGATCTGTAAGAGGTCGTAATTTAACAATGAGAGACTACACTCCAGCTGATAGACTGAGAACCGAGAAAGAGAATTCAACGGGCTAAAGTAATCGGTATCTGAAGATCGTATGTAACTGTCAATAACAGCCATGCAGTGGAACAGAACCACTTTCAGAAGTCTGATCTAAGAGATCCAATGAAGTCTAGCCTGATCGATTCACTCTGCCTTCACTCGCCCTGCGTACCTACTCCCAAATCCCCGTTTCCCCGTCTCCGGGAAATGCGAAGTCACCCCTATGATCAACGCCCCATGTCTCTATCGCTTGCGCGCTCGAATCTCCTGTGGTCAGGATTTCTCGGTCATGAATATACTTTGCGGTTCATACCTGTCGATTGGTAATTGAACACCTTTTACCCGATGCCGGAGCAGAACATCTTGGTGAGGCTGAGGAGAACCAGCAATCCTTGTTTTTGTTTTCAACGTCACTGACACATTTCTGGCTCCCAAAGCAGCGAGTTGGAGCCGCCTGAGTTTTCAATGCAGCTTGATAGATATCTATAGACAAATTATATAAATGGCAATATGTTCAAACACCGTAAATGTCCAACCCATTTCTAACCCCCAATCTATGTATATAAGTCATAAAATCATCCCCTCTCCCACTCTCCCAAACTCCAAACCACCAACCCCTCACTCAAGGCTTACTCAACTGCTCCTTCCGGAAAAACATAAAGAACCCCACCGGCACCGCCAAATTCGCCAACAACGCGATCCAAAACCACGGCTTCCCCAATCCCTCACCCGCTCCAGCCGAGAAGTCCGGGAACACATCCCCCGGCCCGATCTTATTGGGCGCCGTAGCACGAGCTAGAATCGTGGCGATGGAGCCAATGACCTGTGCCGCGAGTAATGTGAAGAGAACGTGGAAGCGAGTCAGGGTCTGCAGTAAGATCATCCCGAAGCCCACGCCTTGAA
This sequence comes from Physcia stellaris, assembly GCA_018902385.1. NCBI lineage: Eukaryota > Fungi > Ascomycota > Lecanoromycetes > Caliciales > Physciaceae > Physcia > Physcia stellaris. The sequence continues at coordinate 261,580 of JABSSW010000033.1, read as the reverse complement.
GGGCGTCTAGAACGCCTAGCCAGAGCCATAGGCTTCTACCCACCACGGCGCTGGCTGCTGGGCCGCCTGCCCAGGGGACGTATTGTCCGATGTTGGACGTCCCCCAGAGCATCTGCGCCCATCGTGGAGCGCCGAGGCCGATGGCGAAGACGGGGAGGATCCAGCTGTGGGAGGTGGAAAGGCGGGCGAAGAGGTAGAGGAAGGCGGCCCAGATGATGACGAAGAAGAGGAGGACGAGGAGGAAGATGGCGTAGGCGGGGACATGTTGAGACGAGAAGAGGTAAAGCCAGTTACGGCCGTAGGGCGCAGATAAGAAATAGTTCTGAATGGCGATTACGACGAAGAACCAGAGGATGATCTTGCGTCGGAAGATAGAGTTGTAGAACGAGGGCATCTTGCCAGGGGATTGACGGTAGTACTTTGGGAGACCGATGAATAGAACAGCGCCTACTGCCCACATGAGGATGGCGACGACAAAACCGACAGTGCTGATGATGGTGGAGCCTGGGGTAGAGGCATGAGAGCCTGAAGAGCTTAGTGTTGTCGACTTGGTCAAGGTTGAGCCCCAGTACCAAAGAGCGACAACGTAGATCTGTTGGGTTCCTTGAATAACACATGCGCGGTAGACCCACGCGGTTATTGGTGCACCACCTGTCTGAGGTAAGCCTAGACATTTTCTATCTGGGGTCATGCTTACCTTCGTCTCCAAAATTGACAGCAAAAAAGATCGACCCACTACTGGACGCAATAGCATACCATGCAGTAGCCACATTTTGTAGCCATCCCCTTCCCACGACATTTGGGCCAAAGGGTGCGACGCCGATGAAGAAGAAGGCTAGACCGTAGAACAGGAAGGGCAGTGAAAGAACGTGAACGGTCATGAGACGTCTGTAGAGTAGCCACCACATGGCTGACGTTACGAGATAGATAGAAGCGACAACATAGAGCTTGGATGCTGGCTGACCAACTTGTCCAGTGAGGAGTGTGATTTGATAAGAGTTCGCAGCGATGACTTGACCCTGTAGGATTGTAATCAGTAAGGCGTCGCTGCCACGGCGTTGGCAGTGTAGAACTTACAAAAGCGAGAAGTATAGAATATAGAGGCCAATCCCCGACACGTAGCCTGAGTATTCTCTTCAGTCCCGTAGGTGGTGCATAGTCTTCGCCCAACAGGAACTCGTCCGCTAATGACCTATTGATGGATACGAAGTCAGCTTCAACATTCTCGAATAAGCATTGAGCTACAAGGTAATGCTTTTTAGAGCGGATCGCTCCAAAATCTCCTTATGGACTGACGCCCAATGGTGCAGTCCATGCTCCTCGATTAATAGGAACACAATTGCACCACACCGGATCATGAAAAGCATTTTCAAAAGGAAGAAAAGAATATCAAAAGACTTACCCTCTATCGGACGACAAGCGACCTTCTTCGAAAATTGAGCCATTAGGCGTTGGCAATCGCTTCATGCGAAACACCGATGTAGCTGGTGATTGACCCATCTCGGCGGCACGCATCTTACCATACCAAGCTTTCTCGCTCTTCACCAAGTACTCTTCGATGCACAACTGGTCCTCAGACGTCTTGCCATCCAAAGTCTCGAGTTTTGACTCGAAAATATTCATGTAAACTTTGTTGGGATCTGTGAAGAACGGGCTCACATTTTGTAGCTTATAATCTGCTTTTTCTCCAACAACTGACGGCAGACTTAGTACAGAAGGATTCGAAGAAGCCGCATATGGTAATTCTGGTGCTAATAGGTAATCGGAAGATGGTATGTGCGGAGAGTCTGGCGAGAACAGGTGCATTGGGGAGTGTATTAAAGGTGAGGCTCCCTGAGGCGCGAAAGGTAGCGTAGGCAGGCGATCGTCGCTGGGAGCTATTGGCATAGGTGGAATGACTTCTATCAATCGAGAGGGATTCCTAGAGTGACTACGAGAGTTGTTCCGTGAGTGAGATCTGGAGTGATTTCGGGAGTGACTTGGCGTAAAGGCATCGTCGTCTGTATCATACCCATCGCCCTCATCACTAGATTCCTCGAACTGTGACGTACCAGGAGTGATGGGATTGAAAGGCGCGCTGATATTGCGTTTGCTAAGGCGATTCTTCGTCCGGTGTCCAGGCCCCTTACGTTTCCCAAGACTGCCCTTCGGCAGAGGCCCCTCTCGGTTGCCATCGGGGCTTGGTGCTCTGCTTTGACCTAGAGTTGCGAATGTAGGTGTTACGGGTCTTGATTGGGTCAGAGAATTCCGTCTTGAATGGACAGGGGTATTCCAGGAACTTCCCAGTCGCCCACCCTTGTCAAGCTGTTTTTGGTTGATCTTGATAGCAGTGGACTGAAGCTTCTCAAGGTCTTCCACCCATTGCGCAACGGGGAAGCGTTGTTTTGCAGCCCGAGCTCTCATCGTTGCCCTCATCTCGGGTTTAGATTTCAGCGCGCCCTCAATAGCTATCTTGAATTGATGGATCAAATGTTTGCTGGTAGTACTCTCGACGGTAAACCACCAACCCGGCATTTGACCCAAACCACCTACTCTTGCTCCCACGCATAATGCTCCTTTACGGCCAAATTCCACCGCAACAAGACCAAAGGGTTCGTCACGGGACGGCATGAGAGCAAAGTCTGCTCCACTGAAGATGTAGGGCGGTAACGCTGTAAACTCTGGTTTCGAATATACTCTTCCAGGATAGACTTTCATCATCCTGTCCAACTTCAGAGCAGCGAATTTACCGTAGAGGTCGATCATCGGCCCTACACATATGAGCTGGACCTGAGGGTTTGCTTCTAGTATGGAGGGGAAGACATCGGCGATCAAGTCGACTCCTTTCTGTTGGCTCCAACGGCCGACAAACACGAAGAGGTCGGCTTCAGGTTTGATCTCGAGATTCGCCCATTCCTGAGCTTGCTGCTTTAAGCCAGGACGTTGCGCCTCAAAGACAGGATCGACATGGATATCTTCTGGTTTTACTTGCGCTTTGTTCCATTCGGCTGTATCTGTTGGATCTGGATTCGGTAAGGATCCAACTTCTTTCAGTCCCCAGAGGATGGGATATCTTGCAAACGATCGCTTTCCATACTTTGCTGATACACCGACAGCACCAAAACCTTTCTGATGTACCCTCAAGTAGCTAGCTCCTGCATGTAGAAGGTCTAAGGAGACGAATGGTTAGCTTATTTTCCTACAATACTTAGCAGGTATGGAAATATCTAATTCTACTCGCCCCGCGCAAATTGGGTGCTGCGAATAAAAGACAAGCTAAGATTACCCGATTCGGGGACGCAGACATTGACATGATGAAGCTTATTTGCCACTCTTGACGCCCCGACAAGGAAATAAGAAGACTTACTGAACACTTCCCCAAATTGCACATATTTTCCAACAGTCGCCGGATCAAGATTATACACTTGACAAACCTCATCTTGCTCTGTCACGGAACGCATCGGCCAGAGTCCTTGGAACTCGGCATTGTGAAGTGATAGTACACAAGGTATCACGTTTGGCAGTAAATGCAAGGGAGCAACGGCGCCGTGATAGTCGTTGATGTGATACAGATCGACTGGAAATCTTCGCATGGCCTCCGCAATACACTGATTCCATGCCGAGTAATATACCGCACTGTCCAAATCGTCCATTCGCGGTGGATAGGGCTCGGATTTGGTCTGCTGTCGGAAGACAGGCGCATCAAGGAGGACATATGTGATATTCCGCAAGACATGATACTGGACTTGGATTTCGTAAGTGTTGCCTAGGATCGTGACGGTCATAGTATCAGCAGGCTCATCAATGGGATAATCGATACCTCCAACGCACGGTACAACCCAAATTAGATCTTGGTGGGCCAAATTCTTCCCCATAAGCTGCGCCATGACTCCTAAGCCTCCAATCTTGATCTTGATGTTCCAATCTTCGATATCGTACTCCATTGTTGCAATGAGAACAGTACGCCGACTGGGGCCAATTGGTTCCACTGGGAAACTTGTATCGTTGAGATTGAGCGGCGCTGGAAGTGTAACTGCGGACCCTGCAGCTGTGTTTGACTTGTATCGCTCCCAACGGCTAGGTTCCTTATCTGCTAGTTGCTGCATGTCCGGCCTGTGGTTACGAAACTTCCTTCGAAGAGCCAGAGGCATGATACTTTTGTGCTCCGATATCCCGATTTTATTGAACTTTACCTGGTAAAAGGACTTCATGAAGAGCCAGACACCAAGAAAAGCGGTCAGAACCGGTACCACCCAAAGCAGAACGTACAACGCCATCTGAGCCCATCGATTTCCTACCGGAATGATTAAGAATCTTAGATCAGCGTCGTTCAATGCTATTTCGTAAGACAGGTATGGTGAAGGAGGTCCTCCAGTGATATTGATTGCATTGGTCACTAGCGATTTCAGAGGTATGCGATCGAGGATATAGTCGCCATCAATGTCTCCATAAACGGCTGTTTGATCGGGCTGACCATCAGGATTCATACCCCAGACGTTGAGGGACACTGGGGCCGGCCACTCTGTCATAAAGGTAGCTTTCCAAACGCCCGCCTTATCCATCTTCATTTGATTCCGCAGGCCATCATCGAAACCGTACTGATTGAAGGGACCATGGAGGAAAATATGCGGAAATCGTCGTGGCATGGGATCCGCTCCCGCGTCTAGATCTGCATGTTGGACATGGTCACTACTGCCAGCTAAGCGGCTCCAATACTGGACAATAACATGCTCTCCTTCCCAGGCTTGTAGCTTAGTGCCAGACCAAATCTTGGGAGCTAGGGTCGTGTTTTCGCCTTTTCCATAAGCTTCCCAAGCAGAAAATGTTGTGCCAAAGTCCAGAGAATATCTAAATTGATCCGCCCCAGGTGCGCTGTGAGATATATAGAGCTTATTTGCTTCATCCTTGTCTGCATGAGTTTGAAGTTAGCATTGCCTTTCCAGATGTCTGCGGAGCCGATAAGATCAGGTCTCAAACTCCACTTGCTCTGGACGAAAATTAATTCAGATTTGAAAATGAAGAAGTGAGAGGCCGGTAAGGAGACACGAGGTAATTCAAAGCTCTGTCCGTAAAACATTCAAGCCAACCGTGATACATTCACCACGAACACAAACATGGGTGAGCTTGATTTTGCAGTCAATATACTGGCCCCGGCACTCATTTGTGCTCGAAGGGGGTAATTTAATCTCAAACTCATCTGGAGAGAAGTGCTATGGTAGAAAGAAAGGGAAAAGTAGAGCACGAAATCTACTTACGTAACATGGACGAGCTATAGTTGGCTGTCATAGGAAAAACGATAGGATTATCATCCTGCCCAATGCGGAGCAAAAACCGATCCACAGACTAGTGAATGTTAGCAGCTGTAGATAATAAAGAGGGATCAGACATTACCCTCGTTGAGCTTTTGCCGTCTGCTGTGGAGGCATTGTTGACAGTGACCGCATGAATGCCGTTCGAGACGTTGGTAAGATTGGCAGCGAAAGTCCACGTTGTATTGACGCCACCAGAATACAATGGTATTGGAGATGCGCCCGCAGTGACGTTGTTGCAAACAACACTATTGTCGTCTAAGTGTGCAGTTTTGTTGTCAGCAGTGGTGGAATTGATCAGAAGTGAGGCTTTAATATTGTTGCAATCCATAGGGACGGAGAAATGCAACTCTATGTGAACAGTGTCTCCATCTGTGGCTGTCGTGAGCTGACGGTAGTCATGACCTGGGACAAATTGCGTGATGACGGGCGAAGGTATCTTGAATTCTTTTATCGGTACAAAAGCCTTGTAGCCCCAGGCAGGTAATTCAAGTTCCGAAAGACATCCCGCTTCGGTTGTGGACTTCTCAAGCACGTACTCCTCGAATGGAAAATACAAGTTCTTGACGGTTTCCTTGGCGGCAAACGGTGCGACTAATGATCGCTTAGGATTCGAGCAATCAAAGTTGTATGTAATTGTTCGATTGTCATTTTGATATACGAGCCAGACAGTTTGGTTGAAGTTTTGGAATCCAGCAAAGCCCGCTCGCTCGGTGCTCCACAGGCCAGTCTCAGTGGCTATTCCTGCACTTCCTGGAAGGAACACCTCATGTGTTTGGTTCGACAGTCGTTGAAGCAAGAATCCATCATTGAGTGCAGGGTAATTCTCGCGCATCTCGTGTGTACTTTTGATGATGTTTCGGACTGGGTGGGAAGGGTCTCGATGATCCAGATTGACGCCTTGATCTTCACAGCCATAAATGGCTGCATCCAGAGGCCAATTGTAGTACTTTGAGTTTCCCACTTTATAGCAACCGTGCATACCCCATGCTTGCGCGGACGACATTGGAGAACGACCGAAAACGTAATTGGCGGCAGTACTGTCTATAACGTACAAAGATTGCTCCTCACCCCAGTACAGCGTCGGTAGGCCAGGTAAGAGTACAGTCGTGATGAACATACCCAGCAATTGCTTCTCTGTACCGTTCTTGAGCGCCGGCCAGCGAAAGACGTCCTGGTTTGTAACGCCGTACATGTGCCTTGGGTCAAAATTTCCAGTATTGGCATTGGTGAGATCGTTCGTCTGGATGATGGTTTCCCAAAAATCCACCCAGTCCACAGGCGGATCACCGTCGGCAGCGAATTGTCCATCTAGCCTAGCAGGTATGTTAGTTAAGGCGTATCTTGATGATTGATGTATCATACCCCAGGAAACGATTCAATGATCGATAAACGGTGTAGTGAAACGCTGCACCATCGAACGCACTTTGCCCAACATCGCGAATAAAGTATTTCGAGTCGGACTCATTGGTCATTGAAATAGCTTGCGTCACGTTGGTAACATAGTTGTCTGGCGACCTACCCCTACCGATATAAACCGCCCCAAAGGTGTTTCCGGCTACAATTTCACCAGAAATGTAAAAGTTATCCTTGCCATGGCGACGAGCACACTTCCTCATGGCGTCGGACCAATGTGCCTGAGCATCAACCGTAATCATCAAACCCTTATCCATGCGGTATCCGTCAATATCCAACATCGCAATCGTGATGCAAGCGAAGTGTTCGATCCTTGCCAGAACGTCCGGGCGCCACTCTCGAAGACGATCCTGTACGAAAGCGAATTTCGATATCTGACGTTGCCACTCTGGGTAATCGTCGAAAGCTGCAATCTCACCGTATTGGTCGAAGTCGCTATCTCGGCAGCCAACAAGCTCCGTTGTCAGGTTTGTAACCTCGATTCCATCATCCCCATAGAACCTTGGATAATCGCATTTTGCCAACTCATTGTTCCCAAAGCTAAAGTCATGATATCTCCTGTCCGACTTCCACAAAGCATCATGTTCCTTGCGATTGTAAGGGGTGGAGGTATTAAGATAGCCTTCGAATCCAATAAGGTCGCCCATTCTAAACTTATAAGTCAGCCAAATCCACGGCTTGATGGTAGAGGAATACTACTTACGTTGACATCGTATTGTCAAGTACAACATACATGCCGCGCTTATGGACCTCTGCGATAGCGGCACGCCAATCGTCGATATTTCCGAAATGATGATCCAATAGAGTAAGATCCAGGGGCTATAACCGTCAGAAGCCCATGGTACGTTGATATGGGGACTTCCAGCAAGGTAAAGCGCCTGAATGTATTTAGCCAACGTTCCAGAGAGAACCACCCTTCGGTACCTTGACGCCCATGCCTTGTAGATAGTCCAAACTATCTTTTAAACCGTCAATATCACCACCATGACGAAGTTGTGTCTGCGTAAGATCGTGCTCAAACTGTGTTCCATTGGCGTCGTCATTGGACGGGTTGCCATTGACAAACCGGTCCAACATGATTGTGTAGAAGGGCATTCTCCAATTAGACGGGGACGGCATGAAGTCATGGTCTTTCCACTCTCCCCAATAGTCGAGAGGGTGACTGGCCGTTTGATTCTCATTGAGATTGAAGCCGACTTGATCAGGGTCATAGCGAAGCCCTGTGACCAGTGGACCAATCAAGAGAAGGTAACGAATTAGAAGTCCTGGGAACGACATGCTTAAGGCCATGCCAATGACGGTATATAGCCGTCCCAAAGATGGCCTCCGAGGTCCTCCGCTTGACTTCTCTCAAGCAATGCTTAGATTAGATTATAGATTAGTGCATCATGTAAGATAGATGAATATAATGTTGTACACGCTTGCAATATATCTAGTACGCGAGACAAACAGGCAGTAATCAAGGCACACAGTTGTACAAAACTTCCCGAGCGGATGTCGAATGATGGAGTGAAGTAGGAGACAGATCTCGGGAACTTATCCAGGAAACGAATGACGTCCAAATTAGAAGCGCAAGAAGAAGAAAACGAGCGACTGCAACAGAGGCCAAAATAGAGACTATCAAAAACGCACGAAAGTCGGTAATAGAGAAGCAATGGAGGAAAATGCCAGATCAAAATGACATGACCAGGACGATCAGGCTGGCATGGTTCGATGAAAGCCCGTGCTAGAGGTTTTGGAAAACCGTGTAAGGCTAGGCCCCATTCATGGTAGGCATCAAAGTGGATCTCTGTTGGGATTGATAAGCTAAGAATAACCACAACCGGGTAGGGGCTAAAAGGACTGCTCGAATCATCTTATGGTTCCATGTGGCGAATGGACGAGGTGAGTGTAACCTGCAGCCTGCAAGCTGCAGATAATGGCGTGATCCTCGATCGCGTGAAGGCATGTGAGTGTTTTGCTACAGATACGATTAACGCCGCGCAGACCTGGCTGCAGTGATGCTCCATCAAAGCGTCAAGCGCAGGGGCAACACCATCTTCCGTCCTGCCACGTAAAAGGGGTGTGTGTAACAGGGCCACGGTAGCCTTGGTCTTAGTGAATTGATTTGAGATACTTAGATGACGTGGACTGAGACCAGCCGATTGATCCATTATGAGTTCTGCAATTCCGTCAGTCCTCTTGCCTATCGGGATCTGAGAAAGGATGTTTCTCTGTCGTCCTCTCGGACCTGTCCATTTGCTGTTGAATGTGGCGAGTTCTCGTGTAACGGTGGGACTGGCTCAGTCGGGCCTCGCTGACGTAGCACAAGCGAGTCGAGGCGGCAGTACCTGCGTTGACGACCAGGTTGTGATAAGGTCGAGTTGCCTGGTTTGCTGGGAAAAGCGGGCCAAGACAAGCGTCTCCAGCATGCCGGATCGTGCATGTGCATGGCCTGCCCCTGCACATGTCCCAGCGTGAAAAAATTTTCAATGGGATGAAACAAATAATCCTGCCGTCCCAAAGCATAAGTGAGGTTAGCAACATCATCCGTTGAGAAGGTTCATCATGCTTGGAACGTATCTGTCAGGCTACATTGACGTAGGTATTTCTTGATTGGTGAGGGTACTCGTACTTGCAGCTTATTTACGAGTGGAACAGCGGCTCGTCATCGACTTAAGCATATGCAAAGTGTGAGTGGGCAGGGCTGAGCGAAATAATGAAAACCTGGCTCGTCGGTGTCGTGGGTCTCTGTCGGGGAATTTCTGATCCCTGATGTTCTCCTTTTAGCCAACTCGATTGATAGGCGCGCCTGGGCACTGACCATGCAGGTTAGAGGCAAAATGCTGCTCAAAGAAAGGGGTAAAGCGCCCGAGCTAGCAGTATCGCCGACCCTCGCTCGCCTCGCACCCCCACGTTGTAACGGCTGCCAATGTCAATGGCTGTGCTGGCCTTTTTGTGGCGTCTGGTCTGAGGCTTCACATGTCTAGCCTTGGATTCAGGTACTATCTCTCCATGCGATCAATAGTGTGTCGTTGTCGTGCCGTGTCGTTGGCCCCTCAGGATTCAGGCGGAGATTGAGCGGGCCTCGCAGATTCCGGTTGAGCTTCTAGTTTTACTGCACTAGACTCAATCGAGTCGTCTTCACGTGTTTTCCGGAGTCGTACAGTCATCGACTCATCATCTCCGTACGTGAAACCGTGTCTTTGCACATACCAGCCTTTACAAATTTTCAGGTTGTTTTCTCTTCGTATACCCTAGAACTTGCTGATCAAACGCAATGAGGTCTCATCTTGCAGATGGCTAAGTAGGGACCGTCAAGCAGATGACCGAATCGCACGGCTGCCTCCAATGCTACATCCACGTCGACTAAGAACTGTTCCTACCAGCGAACAAGACCGCAACCCGCTCGAACAATTCCGACACAGGTGGTAGCGCGAACGCGGACCCGGCTTCGAAGACCTCCGCCAACTTCTCGGGGCTCACCACCCTCATCTCGTCTTCTTCTCCCTCTTCAGCCTGGATATTGCCCGACGTGAGCTTGAGAACCTCTCGCCTTTCCTCGTTTGCTTTACCGTCGCCGTAGATATTGCCAAGCCCTAGAGTCGGCAGGACCCTCTGCTTGCCGGGCTGTTCCACCAGCACATCGGGCATCTTCGGGCCCGCGCTGAGCATCTTGACCTCAGCAGCGGTGTCGATACAATAGAACCCCTTCTTGCCGCTGATCGGTAGCAATGAGGTCGTCAGATTGGGCTGTAGGTTGTTGTAGACTGGCTCAGGAACCTCGACATCAAATACGGCAATTCTCGACCTCGAACTTCCCGTCCTTACTTCTGATGTGGCCCCAAGCTCGGGGAATGCGATTGCGAAAACGTTGTGCTTCTGGTCAACGGCCAGGTGGGTATGTGCAAGTCTCTTTTTAGGGTCCGACACATTGGCGTTGATAGCGAACCCGTAATGTAGCTCTTCGGTCACCATGTCCCATACTCGTAGTTCCTTGGACAATGTAATGAGATACCGATCAATGATACACAGGCCATACAATGGACCATAAAATATGGCATTCAAGCTTGAGTGAAGCGTACCGCTACTTGCATCGATGAAGTGCACAATGGATGTGCCGGAGACACCCGCCACAAGCACCGAACCATCTGGCGATAAGGCCAGCTTTATCGTCTGGGATGTTTTGCTCGACGATGATCCAGTCGAAGGTGTGTGTGTAGTCCATCGGCAATCCCATGATATCAGAGACTTCCCTTCTTTGTTTCGCACATCCAGACCATGCCGTTTCCGTGTCTGAGGCTTCCACAATTTTATAACACCGTCTTCCCCAACAGTTGCGAACCCAACTTGCACTGGATCGGTAGCAAGATCGAGGATACTACCAGTGGAGCTTGATGACGTCTGCTGTGGATTATTGATTCTTGATACTAACTCCCAGGAATTCGAACCATCGTCCCAAGCCCAGAACTTTAGATACACTTCCAGTCGAGAGCTTTGCTCCTCCTTTGTTCTTTGGTGATCGAATGCGAGATGGTCGAGATCTCTCTCCGGAGGCATCCACTCTTCCACTGTTGCTAGCCACAAGCCATTATGACTAAGCTGCATATGGGTTACATTCGGTTCCTCAATTATATTTTGCTCAGGCCCCATATTAAGCGCTGTGACCTTGTTCCGGGCCAGCGCTTGCCTTGAAACCTGCTGCGCAGAATTGACATCGATTGTTTGAAGGAAGCATGCGTGTCGCGACGACATTACGGAGCTCGTATCAGCAGGAACGGCTAGAAGTATTTGACTTGCTTTTGCAGAAGCTACAACAGGCAACCCGGTCGCTTGTTTTGTAAGCGAGCTCTCTGTCGGAGCATTGATTGTAGGGATGAAAGGCAGCTCGATATCAGTTGACTTAATCTCACTAGGCAACTGAATACCAGCTACACTGAAAGTAGGAAGGAGCTCAGTGGTAGAGAGTATCATCGCGGAATTATCCGCAAGCCGAATGCTGTAGGAAGTACCAGTTGGAGAGACCACAAGACTCTCGATGGCGGCGGACAGATGCGGTAGTTCTTGTTTGTGGCCAGTATCAAGTTGCCAGATAATCAACACTGTCTCATGCCCTCCCGAAATCACATAGTTACCTTTCCAACGTCAGCTCTGTACGGTTTCAATGTAGGATGCTCATACCATCTGCGGACCACTTTACCGAAGAAACTGCATTTCGATGCCAGTGCAGCTTTCGAGGTGTCATATTATCCTCGACTCCGCTCCTAGAGCTGTTCTCTTTGGAGATGAGTCTGCTTAGAAGATCCTCGTATATGAACATCGCCCCTTTCAAGCCCCCAACAACGATATCCACAGCACTTGTCGTAGTCACTTTCGACGGTTTGATGTTCTTTGATGAGTTGTCCAGTGGTCGAATGCGCGTGTCGATGCTTGTAATCCACTCAGAGCAGGTAATTTCCCGCCAAATGTACGAGACAGTCTTCAACGCCGGTTTATCAGGATCCTCCGTGTAACCGATAAGTACTTTTTGTCCCGACGTAGCGACGATGACTTTTCCCTCTTCGAACACCTGAAGTGAACTGATAGGCTCCTCGTACTTGAGTAAGGTGCCCAAATCCGATTTTGAGGCATTTTCTCCTTTCATGAGTCGATGCGCAGTAATCATCCATCGCTTGCCTTTCGATCTGTCAACGGTGTAAACCAAGCTCGCATTGTTGTCCGTGGAGCTTGGCCTCAAGGTTGCGATTGAGCGAATATGAGTTTTCGTGTCCCACATGTCGAGTAATGAGCCATTTGTCCAGTCCCACTTCTCAATGATCCCTGACCATCGCGATAGTAGAAGTTGAGTGGTATCCGATGGAGAGAGCGCAAAGGAAGAGATTTGCTCAGAATCCTTGACACGTAGCTTTCTCAGTAGCAGCGACGTAGAGATTGAGTACACATGAACAGACTTGTCGTACCCAACAAGTATACAGCTAAAGCCATTTTGTCAGTTCAGAGTCAAAGTCTATCGATATGAGACTTACTCTTCTTCTGGAGAGAATATCGGATCTATGCTCAGCATACGACCTCCAATAGCTTCAGATATTCTCCAGATAGGCGCCGAATTCTGTTGCTTCTGACTCCGTCCAGCCCGTTTCGCCAACTTCTTCTGATCTTTAACAGCTCGTCTCGCTTTCTTTTCTGCCAGTGGAAGTTTGTCTCCCTGCTCCTTGTTTTTGATTGGCCACAGCCTTCTCTTCAATTCTTTAGCCATTTGCTCTTCTGCTGTAGCGTCTGCCACGTGATGCTCCAGGACAACATCGGTTCTCTTTCGCTCTTTCTTCTTCTTTGGCTTCTTCTTCTTGTCGTCATCATGTTTTTTCTGGTCCCGATCTTGCTGTTGAGTGTTTGTGGTTTTCTTCTTCTCCTTCTCCTGGCGCCGAACTTCTTTCCTTCTTTCAGCCTTGGCCGCTTGATCCTCCGGTTTCACTTCGGCGGATTGGTCCGCTGAGTCAGCGTCATCTTTACTCGGATGGTCTCCGGTCTGCAGACCAGGTGATGCGCCATCTCCATCCAAGTCACTCTTATGGTTATCCTCTGAGCCCCTCTGTTGTGCTCGAGTCTTCGCCGCTTGCTTTTTTTCAATTGCTGACGCTTGTGTTTTCTGAGTGAGGTCTTCGTTTTTGCTTCCGCTTGTAGCTTGTGGCTCTACCGTAGCTTTGACACCGCTCTTTCGTCGTTTCTTTTGCTTATGGTGGCCATCTTTGTGAGCTTGAGATTCCTCTGGCTCCCGCTTACGTTTCTTGTCAGACATCACGATATTTCACCTCCACAAAGCAGAACACATTGAGCGTCAAGTGATTGGGGACTTTCTCATGAAACCATCACCATGAGAGTGGGGCGAGTCGAAATTTTGATAAACCCTGGATTTAGGGCTGCATTAGCGCCAACTCTCGGGTAGATCTTTTTCTTAGCGAACCGCAGAGCCTCACTCGCCTCAATCATGTCAATTTTCATCACTCAGTGAGCCAGATCTTCAAAGACCAACGAAGGGCTGCGCAAACATGATCATCCCCGTTCGTTGCTTCTCCTGTGGAAAGGTACCCTACCGTCCATCCCCAGTTATTCATATCATTTCTGACCGTGCTCGCAGGTTATTGGAGACCTCTGGGAACGATATGTTCAGCTCTGCGCCCAAGAAATTCCCGAGGGGTAGGCTTTCTCCTTCCTCATTCCTACCCCTCCCTACTTTCCTTCCCAATGATACCACTCCACTTGTTGACGTCTTCCTGACGTTTTCTTCAACAGTGATGTGATGGACCAGCTCGGATGCAAACGTTACTGCTGCCGGCGAATGCTGATGACACACGTGGATTTGATCGAGAAGCTGCTCAAGTATGGATCCGCTTGCATGTCCCCAGCCGGTAGCTGACTTATGAATAAGATACAACCCGGCCGAACGAGACCGTGTGCGCGCACAACTTAACGCAAAGATGGCCGCTGAAGCACAATAAAGCCTTGGACACATTCAAGCTCTAGGGGCTGCAAAAGAGGTGGGCAGAGTCTAAGGCGTTCGGAATCAAATCTGCGGTATCTTCAGTTATATGGCGCATAGCAAAGGGTGGCGTTTTCCGAAAGATTTGCAAAGGCGTATTTCTTCGGGTGCATTGGCTGCCACTCAGATACTGCCAATGGTTCCCGAGCTTCAGGAATATAAGGCCGTCAGAGGTGGCTGTTCGCACCGCGGCTTCTAGCTCGAATTCTATAAGATTAACACATGCCTGCGGAGAAAGTCCTTGTCTTCGTCAAGCGATGCTGTGTTCTTCGTGCGTGTCACCAATGTCCCTCAGAAATTGCACGATCGCCGCTTTTCCAGAAGCTTTCATAGTTACTTCGTTGTGCAGCGCTCCCTTTATCTCGATTCTCTGAACGGCTAACTTCAACGCACTCGCACAAGCCTCCAGCTCCAACCCCTGGCTGCCAGGGACCAGCTCGTCCTTCCCAGCCTGTAAGATTAGTATCTTCGTCCAACTTTCATTCTCTGACCCCCTCAATTTAGTGTCTTCCCGCTGAGTAGCAGCCAGTCGCTGTAGAGCCTCCCTTGAATCCCAATGATTCCTCAAAAAAGGTCCCAGGTACCGATATGGCAGCCACTTCTGCGGATACAAAGTCAACAGCATAGCCTTTACACTCACAAATGGCGTTTCAAGTAGCAATCCGTCTATTTTCATGCCTTTAATACTTTGGCTAGTATCTAGCCTATTCGTAAGCGCCGCAGCAGCATCAGCTGCGACACCTGCACCCAGGCTTTGACCCCAGAGCACGAACCTTACGTCTTCCTCACAGCCGACCGTGCTGGAATGAAACGTCTCCATAGCCCATGAGAGAGCGGCTGCGGCATCAAGCTTGATGCCTGCTTCCGAAGCGCGGCCGGATGAGGTCCAAAAGCCGCGATAAGAAAGGGCGAGAATAGTGTACGTTGTTGACGTGTGAGAAGCATTCAAAGAGCGAAGGATCGAAGCGAGTGCGGGTAGGCGAGGAGGGATTGAGGCACCGTTCCTGAAGATGTTCTATATCAGTACAAACTCATACTACGTAGAGACCTCCACGGTTGGGGAACAGGGTGACAGACTGGGAAAGTAGGTGCGAAGCTTCAGAAACAGCGGAATGTAGTACCATTTGCGCGAATTTTTCAAGGACTACAAGTTTATTAGAAAACATCAACTAGTACAAACCCTTGGAAGTACACAACCACTACTCTCCTCCTCCTTCCGTGCACAAGGACCTTGCTTTCGTCCTCATCTTGCTTCGACATCTCTCTGGGAATCTCTCCCACAGCCAGTGCCAACTTCGTACCATCCGCCGCCTTGATCCTCTCCTCTCTCCAGACCACAGGTCTACAGCTCGCAGCATAGTCCTCGATCTTCTCGGATCTCGAGAACGGCGGTACCGAGGGCATATAGATGATCTTATTCTGGAACACCACCAGCATCAGAGATTTGTAGGCCCAGAGCGTAACGAGAAGACCGAGGAATACAGCTGGAGGCGTGAGAACAGATGAAAGGTGGATGGTGCGAAAGCTTCCTCCTCGAAGCCGGTGGGATGAGTGTACAAGAGCGACCTTTGGTCTTTTGAAGGTCTGGAGGCTCCGGGAAGACGGGTTTGGGGGGTAGCATGGCTTGAAGACCCTGTTGGAAGTCCATAATGTACGGAGGATGCAAGATCTTGACATAAGGAGCTTTCTGATTTGGTGCTACAGAGCTCTTCTGAGTAAACCAGCCTGTTTGATATGCCGGTATCAGTAGATTCCATGTATGATCTGTCATCTTAGTCCGTGATTATCGCTATCTCGGATTTCGCGAGTTGCGACATTCTCAACAATAAAATTCGAGATCTCCGAACTTGTAGAGATGATGTCACGCATCGAATCTTTGGTGGGCATCTAAACAAAGCTCCTTGCAAAGACTACTTCAAACGGAGGCCCAGTGTCCAACTCCTCGTTAGATAGAGAACATCCAGAATCGATCTCAAAGTCTGTTGGAAGAAATACGATCATGGGAGACTGGACTAATCGAATCAACCCATGCCTATTAGAGATTGATTGCACTGAACGGAGCTTCTAGAGACAACCTTTCAAGTCTCCAGAACTGATCATGAAATCAAGAACCAGTTATCCAAGAGTGTGAAGTATCAATTGTGGATCCGGGCATGGATCTAATTATTCCCAAGTCGGACAAGCGCGATATTTCCAAATATATCTTGGCAGAGTTCATCGAATGTCTACCGTATCTTTGGAGAAAGTTTTTGAGATCATCCACCAATTATTTTCAGAGAAATGACTAAATATTCAAGATCGAGTCTTCAACCTGCGTTAAAGAGTGATCATATATGATAATTCCATATGTACAGAAAATGTGACTGAATTTCATCTACGAAATAGCTCTCTATCATTGACATGGACATTATTCCCACAATAAGACAACATTATTGATCATGCTCGACCTTGTCACAAATCCGAGATGACTATAGTTCTCTCTGATCTGCCAAAGTCGGAAAAGCTGCTATGTAGGATGCCCCCAGAGTCGACGAGCAAAGAGCTGTATGCCATGAAAATCCTTTCGTTGATCGATTGAGCAATATCAAGGATTGAAATCACCGAGTCTCAACGATATCCAGGCTTGGAGGCATCCTGAGCTGCGCACGCATTCTTGAATTCTGAATCGTCATCAATATTCCGCTTGTCAACCTCATCTTCCCGTGCGCTTGATCTTGCAGAGCTATATTCACAGTAATGCATCAATCCAGACACGGAGTGCGAGCAATGAGGAGCGGACTGATAATTTCCAATTCATGAAAGCTCTGAGATCCCAATTCACGGTCGCGGTGATCTGGCTTCAGTATATTAGCGGGATAAACGCGCTACTTTGTGGTCACTGGTGAATGAATAGGATTCGTAATGTCGTCCGTTTTGTTTTCACTTCATGTCCTGACCTTTTCATTTCAATATCCAGTCTACAGCTCATTCCTCAAAGTGTCCAAACTCTTGAACAGCTGTTCGTCAGTTGAGGTAGATGTTCAGATACGACATTAGATTGATACGCATTAAGTCCTATTAGCTCTATCAAACAACTCACGGCCGAGGTTGGAACGTGAGTTGAATCTCACTTCCGAGTTCAGATTCATGACTCATTCTATTCCAGAGTCGAGATGTCGGTCAATGGCGACGGTGAAGACAAGAACAACGGGTTTGCCAAAGCCTGGGCGGCTGCCAAATCCTCGGTTGGGAAGGCTGCTCCACATGGTCGAGGCTTGAGATTGGTGGAAACTGGTAAGTCCACTCTAGATGCGTACACAGCTACCCCAGAGCGGAATGAGCTAACTTCTGTGTTCCGTAGTCGTGAAGCAGGAGAGCCGGGAGGTTGAGAAGTTGCTCTGTGGATCCAGTCCTGACCCGACTTTGGCTGGCACCCGCAAGGCCTCTGAGGACACCCGCAAGGCCTCTGAGGACACCAACGCTGTGCCGGTCTTGACTCTAAAGGGTGACAACCCGGTAGATAAATCCTATTGCCCGACTCCGGAGCCTGACGACAAAACACCGAAGGCATACGACGCTTCGAAATTGAAGTCGGCCAGCAAGCGCCAGAACCGACCGTTCGCGCCACCCGAGCGTGAAACGAAGAGCAAGGTCCCTTCCAAGCGCGGGTAAGCAGCGTTCCAGCAAAGGAAAGATAGCACAAGAGCTGACAATGCAAGTAGGGTACTTCTGAACGTCCCTCGCGCCTATCAATACACTCGTTCTGAGCTGGTGAACCTTCAATACTTAATCACGCTGATCCAGCAATGCCAGCAAAGAACCATCAAGGGAGGAACAGGATTACCTGGACTGTTCGAACAACTCCGCACTCATCTACAAGATGTTAGTTTGTACGGCAATGTGACCGACGTCCTAGTGCGTGACTCTAAACTCTTAGAGAACGGCGGGCTTCCTAGCATTTTTGACAACATAAATTGCGACTTTCCCCATGACCTTTGCTCTGACGCATTGGCTCTATACACAAAGTGGCTCAATTGTGACTTTGATCCCGACTTGTTTCGTGGAATAGAGCACAAGTTTCGTTCTGGGCCTGACGGTGGGGGTCGCAAATCGAGAAACCTCCAACCAGATTATCACCTCAAGGTTCCTACTAATTATGTAGGCGGTGGAAGCCTTACCAATGGTCAATGGTGGCCGCTGCAGATATGTCTCCTCCGCGATGGGGCTCATGGAGCCATCGAAGGTGGAATATGTGGAAAGCCCGGTGGAGTTGCGTACTCTGTGATTGTTACTCATAGCGAGTATGCCGATGTGGACAAAGGAAACCTGATTGAGTACTGCGGTACATCTGGGCACCACAAGATGCCTACTCCTCAGACTAAGATGCTTCTCGAATCGGTCAGGCGTCAGACACCTGTTCGAGTCTTCCGATCTTCGTCAAGTAAATGGAACCTACCTGCCAAAAAAAGGTATCCGATACGACGGATTATACGACGTTACTGGATTCGAAATTCTCCATGTTGATAGCGCCATGCACCGCTTCACGCTGGTGCGCCAGCAGGGACAGAACCCAATCCGTCATACTGGCGTGGGAGCTCGCCCCAACGAGAAAGAGCTGGCAATATACCAGCGTCTTCGTAAAGACTTGGGCCTACCAGCCTAGACTTTACTAAGGCAGCCGCCCACATGGTAGGTCAATTCTTGGCCGTGTATTTAAACACGGCGGTGGACAGCTGACATTTTGTAGAGGAAAAAAGGCGGTTACGATATAGCCGGGCAGTTATTTGAGCCTGGAATATGGTAGTTGATGGATATCTCTTTAAATGGCATGCTTATTTTGCCACCCTGGACTGGGTGATAAGGATCTGTCTGGATTCACATTCAATCGTCAGCTATCTTCTACATTGCATTATCTCACATATGGATAACTCACTCTTCTGTTTACCACTTGCCTAAGCACACAGTCGGCGGGCTCTTGAAATTCCATTCATGCTAGCATGACATTACGAAAGGCGACGGGCCGACCAGGGAGCCCAGGGTCCAATGTCTTAATGCAGACAACCAGTATTTGTTATAGTTTTCCAAACTTGGGTTATTGTTGTTCCACATGTGATCTCATATCTCATACGTAAAGTCTGTGAGGTGGGGATTGACTCATCCCGTGGGATTTGATGCCTAAGCAGAGCCGCGGGACCACCTCAAAATCGACCACGGTACGTTTCTCGCCAGTTATTGCAGGAAGAGTCAAGCTGATTTGCGCTACGAAAGCTGTTCCTGGGCTAATTAGCACTACCTCAAATTAGCGTCAAGTCCTCTCGGTTCTTGCCCGATTGCGATCGTCTAGCGGCAAGGGATGGGATAGCAGCACATCGCTGCAAGACGCTGCAGCTGCTCTACATCCTGAGAAGTACGAGTCCCTTTGCTCAATGAACTCTGCTTACCAGCTCTTCTACAGAGTAGGCAACGAAAGCATGCGTCGAGAAGTGGCAACCTCAGGCACCACCGCCATGACCTACGGTCCAGGAGCCGACAAACTCTGCCCCCTGGGCAACCGTCTGATTACAACGAAGCGGCACCGCTTCCCCGCAGAACGAAAGCTTGAATGAAACACTGAACCTTGCTTCCAAGCCCGCCCATCAAATCTCGCTCAGCTTCTGCAGCACCCCAGTACCCAGCACAGAAGGGCAGCTCTGCGTGCTTGGCAGCCCCAAAAACGCATTGGCGCAAATCACCTGATATCCGGTTGCTTTCGTGTAAAGTGGGACGCGTCCAATCGCGTCTCCCCCAGCTGCCTGCCCGTTATCTGGTGTGACGGATCGCCAAAAACGCATATAATGAGGCTTCCCCCTCTTCTCTCTCTCGAGTCATCTCGTCTACGATGCTCTAGGTCTCCTTTTTCCTTTGATGCCTGGGGCTTTTCGGACTAAGGCATCAGGGTCTTCAATTTGTATAAATACCCTCCATGTTCCTCCCCCATCTCTGATTTCTGAGCACTTCCGACCGGGCCAAACAGAAAGCTCTGTCACGAGGACTTGACTGTCTCTCCACCGACAATGTTCGCTCGCAGGACTCACCACCAGGAGAGCTTCTCCAAATACCGCACCACTAAATCTACAAGCACCAGCAGGCAGAAGCGGTCTTTTCGAGACCATGCCGCCAGAAAAGCCGAGAAGCCTCGAGGCACCGCCGCAGAAGCAAGTCCCATCAAAGGCAGGTAAGTATACCAAAAAACCCCCACTCCGCCCTCCCCTTCATCAACCTCCCACCCCAACCCGCCAGCAAACAACGCTAACTCAACTCGCATTCCTACAGTACAATGACCTCCCCAATCGTAACCCTCTGCATCGGCCCCTCCGCCCGCCTCTTCGCCGCCCACGAAGACGTCCTCTCCCTCTCCCCCTTCTTCGCCGCCATAATCCGCTCCCAATTCCTCGAATCCGTCTCCAAACGCATCACCCTGCCCGACGAAACGCCCGAGATCTTCTCCTCGGTGCTGGAATACCTCTACAAAGGCGACTACTACCCGCGCCTGCTGCACAACAAGCGCGGCGACCGCTGGGAGCTGGAGCCCGATGACGACGACGCTGGGGCCAGAGGCAGCGTGGAGAGTACGGTCTATTGTGGCGCCGCGGGCCAGCTGTTGCTTAAGGATACGCTGATTTATTGCACGGCTGAGAAGTATGGGCTGGAGGAGCTGAAGCGGTTGGCGCTCCGGAAACAGGGGCTGCAGAGTGGCATCCAGTGCGCGACCATCTTGGCCAGTGCCAGGTATGCGTATGCCAATACGCCGGACAGCGATTCGAAGCTCAGGGCGCATTATTTGGCTTTGATTATTCGGAGTAGGGGCACGTTTAAGAGGAGTGGGACGATGCAGATGGAGATGGAGGGGGTGGGAAATTGTTTTTTGATTTGTTTGTTGCGATGTGCAATCATATGGTATGTTCCCTCTCCCCCTCCCTTTTGGTAGTATTGTCCACTGCACCCTAGCTAGCATCTGAGGGACTAGCAAGAGGCAGCCTCAGCATTGCTAACCTCGATGCACAGGACGACATCTCCTCGATTGCCAAATCGCCAACCACGAAATCTCCACGCAATCTTCGCTAGATCACTACTCCGCTCCATATACTCACGGCCTCTCCCCCTCACTCTTTCCCTCTACTCTACTTTCCAAATTTGAGCTATTTGAGCGAATAAATCTCTTGTACCATAAACTTTTACTACGCGATCTCCTACGAGGCTTGGGAAGGACTTTGATACCAAGGAGCTCAGGGCGTCACATCGGGTTCTCGGGACAGGGGAAAAATTGTACTATACCACTTTTCTCGCAGTCGTTACTGCTGACGGAAGGGTTGCTCTTAGTAGAAGGGGGTGTTACAAGCTGCCGACACTTGCTCCCATTTGCTACTTAATCTGAGCTTTCCTTTTTTTGCTTTACTTTTGGCTTCGTTATGATTGAGGGAATCAGCCTACTCCCCATCTCTTGAAATGGTCGAGATGCAGGAAATGCAAAGCGAAAACTTGGATCACGTGCATATTTCGTGTGAAGCAAGGCAGCACAATAAGCACATTTGCTATCCAGTAGATAAGGTAGGCGATGACCCTGGAGCACAATGCATGCATGCATATGCTCTTGCCTGCTCTTATATGCAGATGTTCGTATTCGGTACAGAATCGTGAGTCACTCCCCTGGACCGGAGAAGCAGTCCGGTGTGACATGAGTTAAAAGCAGCGCGAGTCGCACTGCCAACCATCACGATCTTATTTAGAGCTCAAGAGGAGCCTTTCATCGTGACCTCTTCAAGCCTAGCATGCAACACTGAACTCGCTAGCTCCGGCCAAACCACGTGCCTAGCCCTGTCAAGGGGCGAGAAAGGGGGAGGGTTGAAGAGGTCGAGCGGCCGGAGCAGAAAGCGTTGTGTTAGTGCCGAGAAAGCACGGCAGACGCAGTAGCCGACGTGACTCATAGCCTAAAGGGCTTGCGCTACTGGTACCGAGGGGACGGGTCCTTTTGCGCTCGCGGCATGCAGGTTTGGGGGTCATCTGTTTGCGGATAGCTCGGCTTTAGATATACTGGGAGCCGTGATGCCGTACCAGATTTGTTTTGGCTGTGATTCGGTGGAATAGGGTAATGAGAGGGTGGGGGTGGTTGTGACTCAGATTCCCGTGCCTGGGAAAGCACCCTTTTTGCTGAGGACGACGACGCCGTGATCACGGGAGATGTAACCTTTCATGAGGTCCTGTGTGACAATGTCAGCGATTATAGGAGATAGACAGTGGCGAGCAAGCGTGGGTTGACGCAAAACTGGGAGGGTGGGTGTGAAGACATCGTGGGGGTTTGTTGCCTGGCGATGATGCCTGGTGATGAATCTCATTGATATTTGGCTGCCTGGAGATCCTATCACCTTGCGACCTTACTGGTAACAGCAAGGTCTTTCAATCACATACCACTGATGGCGGTAAGAGAGACGACAAAGGAGAAACCGGACATACCTTGTATATCATGTTTGCCAGTTGACACTCGACATCATCTCTGTCCAGATACTCACCGTTTCCTAATGGCTTCCCTCCTCTCTCACTATACCCTACGGCAGCAACGAACTCTGCAACAGCCACTTTTCTCATCTGGCCATCGTCTTTCCACCCCTGGTTTAGGCAGACTTTTCTGAGCAGGTTTCTGAGGCAGATATCTCGCCCTCGCTCTAGCGTGAGGTAGATGCGGCGTTTTACAAACTCAGGCTCACCTGCAGTGAGTGCATTGTCAAAATCATGGAGTGAGCCCAAACGGATGGCGCGGACAAGGGGCGTAAATAGCTTGCGGAGACTTGGGTAGAGTTTGAGAAGGGATGGCGAAGGAAGTAGGCGACTGGTCAGAAGACGAGTAGGTATGAGGTACGTTAAGATCAGTCTGAATATCAATCAGTCTCTAATCTCTGCAAGGTAGAAGGCAAAGATGATATTCCGTTGAAGGAATGAGACCGGACTAAGTGGGACATACTCCCTGTTCCGATGCGAGGATGATAGACATAGCTCGTAAGCTTCTGTGAGGTTCTCCTCAGCCTGTGTAGTATCAGTCATGTTCAGTTTGTCACTCGATTGAGAACAGATGTATACCTGCTTGTAATTTTCCTCCAGAAAGAAGATGACGCCAACATAGTACTTGAACGTCACAATGTGTGATCGCGGGAAAGATTCCAGCGGAGGCATATCTGTCTTTGAGGCATTTAATGCTCGCAGAATGTTCTTTGACAGGCTCACCGAGTTGAGCTTGAAGTAGGTTTTGAAAAGGAGGTTGGTGGTGTAATACAGAGCCCATTTCCTTGATTCTTCGAGCGCGGCCCTATTACACAGCTTCAGCCTGCCATATATTGTGCTCAAATCGACCGAGAAAACCTCTTGTATTCATTGCTACATACCTATCGCTAATGCACAACGTAAATATTCGATTGATGACTCGAGCAGCATCCTCCAGCTTCTCATTTTTCCCAACGTCACTGGCAATATCATCCTGATATCCTCCTGTCTTCATCTGTATCCCACCACTTGCAGCCCTTATGCTCTCATCCGCCTTGATTGCGAATATGCGCAGGTGACGGCCAACCATGTAGAGACAGGGTACGGTCCAAGAAGGGAACCCGCCGCTGCTGTACCCTTTGATGAGGGCATTTGCTACTTCCTTCCAGCTATCATACACTCTACTCCAATCAGAGTCATGATCGAGACCTTCGGCGCGAAGAATCGGTCCCAATGCTTTCCAATAGGAGATGTAGATGTCCACCCATGCATTCGCTTCTGCTTTGGTTATATCCATCGATTTGTCATAGTGGAGAACTTGGTATTTAACGTCAGATGCAATTGAGTAGTCGTCTGACTGACTGTAGAAAAGTTGTAAGCGATTAGGATCCCTAGCAAGTGCAATTGGTGAGAGCGTGTCAGCAAGCAGAGGTCCATTCCGAATGAAGTAGGCTTGTTTAAAGTCATAGAACAGGGCGTCCATCTTTACAGGTTGAGAGTTGATACTTTGGAAAGCAGGCGTTGTTTTGGATCCCCAAGGCGCATGTCAATTAAGAAAGGCATCTGGTAGCATTGTTTATTGACGTGCAGATGTTGGGGAGCAGCGGAGGATGCAAGGGTGTTTCGTTAGCGCGTCGCTAGACTTCAAGGGCACGCAACCCTACCACAGACATTCGGACCCTCATCTTTAATATCTCTGAAAGACGACTTTGTCAATCTTGAGCCCAACTGAGGACCATTGCCAAGGTAAGCTGCTAATCTCCAAATACCTCAAATGTGCACTGCTGATCTATTGCGGTACAGATGTCACAAATGGGTAAGCAGTCTCTACGTCCTTCTTCCAGTTCGAGCCCTTTCACACGATGCTAGCCTGGAAGTTGCACACATGCGCAAAAGGTCCTGGGCCAACAAAGGCAAATTACATCCTACCAAAGAGGAGGACAATATATTGAAAGAGCTTATGAGGCATGTTGGAACCCGCAGTGACGGGCGAGACGGTCTTCACGGAATCTTTGACCCTGTGGAGTCCAGTGTTGTTCTCTTGACATTCAACGCGACAGAAGAGCAAGTCAAGATAGAAGCTGACGCGAGCTGTATAGGGCGATTGAAGGAGTACCAGGTGATCGGGCGTCATCTGCCCACTGAGACGAACCCGACACCCAAGCTTTACCGCATGCGCATATTCGCACCCAACACTGTCGTGGCCAAATCAAGGTTCTGGTACTTTCTCATGAAGCTACGCAAAGTCAAGAAGTCCAATGGGGAGATCATTACAATCAACGTGGTACGTCTATCCTACCGGGTGTTTTATGGTTGATTATATGGAATAAGAACGGCTTCATTACACACAGGCTAGGCTAGGCTAGGCTAATGTGCTGCTTCCACCATAGATCCACGAGAAGCGCCCTCAAAATGTCAAGAACTTTGGTATCTGGATCCGCTATGATTCACGCTCGGGTACGCACAACATGTACAAGGAGTACCGGGAAATGTCGAGGACAGACGCTGTCGAGGCTCTGTACCAAGATATGGCAGCGAGGCACAGATCTCGTTTCAGGTCGATACACGTGAGCGCAGTCAGAATGGCCCAAGCCTGGAGGGTTGATGCTGATTGAATTCCAGATCCTGAAAGTAGTCGAGATCCAGAAGACGGACGATGTCAAGCGCCCTTACATCAAGCAGCTACTTACCAAGGACCTCAAATTCCCTCTTCCTCACCGTGTCCCCAAGGCTACGTCCAAGGCTCTGTTTGCTGCTCATCGACCTTCGACCTTTGCATAAACGTTGTGGATGTGGCGGTTTGGGAAGTCCAAGGGATGTTGAGATATGGACCGTGTGGTCTTCGAGGTAGTCCCAGGTGACCATGAAAGCTACATAGCTTAAGCAGACGAAGGAAGAAATCATTCGAATTATGGCATCCATTTCCTATGTCTATTGATCAGCACAGTGCAGGCTCGTGTCATGCTATAGGAATGCTAGCTCTCGTGACATAAACATCAGCTCTCGTTTGCTTGATCCGGGCTTTGCTTTCGAAGTGGTCTCACTGCAGGAAGCGATCAAGTCCGAATCGATTTGTTGACTGAGATGAGCCTCATCCCTTTGCCAAGCCTCCACCTGTAGCTTTTAGCGTTGCCAAGCCATCGGCAAACCCGAGCTGTGTCCTTTTGGTTATTTTGATTCCAGCATCCAAAGCGACTCAACCATTCCCATCCACAAACTCCACTACATTCCTATTGACCGAAATTCTCTCTCTCGAACCAAAGATCTAGATCTCACACACGCGACCGTCTACATACATCATGGTGAGCTCCATATCTTGGTACCATCACGTGGAAACCAAGTCCCCCCCTAATGGGATTTGACCACCACTGGCTTAACATCTTTCCTACATGGGCGGATTATTGGCAATGGTTCCAAATGCATCAGCGCAGCTTTCGCATAGTTTTCAACGACAATGGCTAATTGAATCTCTATGCCATGTAGTCTTCTCCACGCTCAAGCTCCCCCGCGAACACCCCCCAGTCCGCAGGCTCGAGCACTGCGCGACCATCATCACCGCCTGGAGGACCAAAGACTGCTATAAGGAGAAAGGCTGCTGCCGACAGGGCGGACAAGGTCGCCAATGCACGGCCATCAAGCACACGATCCGCGGGTGCTGGAGGGAGCACAAGTACAATGCTGAGTAGGTGTTACGCAATGATTTACCTACCTGTGGTGCCACATAGGAGGCTCGCTGGGGTCACGGTGTCGTCATCAAAATTCAAGACTGACTGTCTTCATGCAGGACTCTACACCGACGAATCTCCCGGGCTCAAAGTCGATCCAGTAGTCGTTCTCGTACTATCGCTCGGCTTCATCTTCAGCGTCGTGGCATTACACAGTAGGTCGGACCTTGCGACATCCTAGGTATTGATCTAACCGTCGAACAGTCATTGCGAAAATAACGAGGAGGTTCTCATCATAAGTTACCATTCAGACTCATTTTTTTCGTCTACTCCAACATGGAAGACCGCATCGCAAGGTGACTGCATAGCGGTGGATGCCAAAAGTCTGAGGATAGGATTTTAGGGGTTTGTATTCTGAGACAGGAGAATACAGGCGTTTGTGACACAGTACTCTGTATACTATGGACATCTAATACACCTACTTCTGGTCTATGTCTGCAGCGCTGTGCTCCTCCATCTCCTACCTCTTACCAATACAGCGAGTCTCCAGGCCTCAAAGCGGCTGTTGAACGAGGAGATCTCAGAAGGTCCTGCAACAGCCGATATCTCGTTACGCTACGGTCTCTCATACGAAGGTCAAATTCATACAATGGATATCTACATCTCTTTTACAACCATCAGCCACAATCCTCCGCAGACTTGCCCTGAGCGGAACAAGAGCCGGTGTTGCGCTAAAGCAGCAAATGCATATGTACCCCGGAGAGCGTCACAGCCGTTCTTGATACCCGGGGATGCTACGCTGGTACCGCTTTCGCACACGGCAGCACAACCATCCAGGTGGCAACTGCGGTATAAAGTCTCTGTCTTTCCTTGCACAAGTTCCAAATTCGTTTCTCATCTTGTCCACCCTTCGATAGCCGTCAAACTTCCATTCCTGCATTGACGTAATTCTCGTGTCCTCTTTTCACCCCACTAAACCCCGCAATCTGTCTACGAAGCCTGCACCCATTCGATAGAAGTTTTTCTTATTTGATCATTCTAACGACTGTTCGCTATCATGTCCTCTCCGACAATCAAACTCAACAGCGGCCATGAAATGCCCTTGGTGGGCTTCGGGTAAGGCTTCGGTCGAGTAGTAGAGTACGCTATCAGCTCACGTTTCGTTCCTAGTCTTTGGAAAGTGAACAATGAGACTTGTGCCGATCAAGTATACAATGCTATCAAGTCCGGCTACCGCCTCTTCGATGGTGCATGCGGTAAGCTTGAAGTTTCGGCATCCGATATCTCACGAGCGCCTGCTAATCGCCCTCTTCAGATTATGGAAATGAGCAGGAATCAGGGCAGGGAGTCGCAAGAGCAATCAAAGAGGGTATCGTCAAGCGTGAAGATCTTTTCCTTGTCTCAAAGCTCTGGAACTCTTTTCACGATGGTGACAAGGTAGAGCCGATTTGCAAGAAGCAATTGGCGGATTGGGGCATTGACTACTTTGATCTTTATATCGTGCACTTTCCTATCGCCCTCAAATATGTCGATCCCAAAGACCGATATCCTCCAGGCTTCACCTATGATGGGAAGAATGTCGTTCCTGGAAAGGCCAGCATCCAAGAAACGTGGACAGCAATGGAAGGCCTCGTCGACAAGGGTTTAGCGAAGAGCATCGGGATCAGCAACTTCAACGGCCAACTCATCATGGATCTCCTTCGCTATTGCAAGATCGCCCCAGCAACCCTACAGATCGAACATCATCCATACCTCACCCAGGAAGGTCTTGTCAAGTTTGCAAAGGAACAAGACATTGCTGTTACAGCCTACTCCTCTTTCGGTCCGCAATCATTCCTCGAACTCGACATGCAACAAGCCAAAGATACACCGTTGCTGTTCGACAACCCTACGGTCAAGTCGATAGCGGACAAGCACAGCAAGACGCCAGCGCAGGTTCTGCTTAGGTGGGCTACGCAGAGGGATGTGGCTGTTATTCCTAAGAGCAACAATCAGAGCAGACTGGCACAGAACCTAGACGTCACCAGCTTCGATCTCAGCAAAAGCGAACTTGATGAGATCAGTGGCCTCAACAAGAATTTGAGATTCAATGATCCGTTGAACGTAAGTCTTGAAAATCCCTACAACAAGATCAATGACTAAAGGGTTTGTCCGCAAACAGTATGGTGTATTCCAACCAATCTACGTCTAGGAACGCGAAAGGGGGGGGTAGAGAGTGTACTCAAGCGAGTTCCTGCCGTCTATATAAAATAAAGAAGCCGAAAAGAATGACATATCGTGATAATTGAGGATGCGCAATCTGCGTACCTCACATAGCTTCTCTATTGTCTCAACAAGGCAAGTGAATGCATTATCTACGAGCTCAACAAGCGCCCTCATCTTGAATGCCCAATTGTCATGGACAAACTCGTCGGCGCATGTTCAAGCACAACCCTAACATGAAATCCTAATGTACGAGTACAGTGGACCCTGAACCGCGATAACCTGAAATTATAAATGCTTTGTGGCCTATTGCGTTAAGGGTTCATGCCTCCTCTTGAAGCACCACCTTTTCAGTCTCGTGTGGTCTGTTATCACCAGACGCATTATAACAGGAATGGTGACTTTGTATCCGCCCTTCCATTGATCACAGAATGCGAAGACCTGATTGGGATTACCCATCTAATTATCGCAGCCATCCATATCAATGAGCGACCAGGCGACATCACCTTAAACGATGATCCACCTAACGCCCCCAAACATGACGCCTTGTGGGAAGAGGTCCAGGTTTTCCAAGATGTAGGCGTCAAAGTGCTCGGAATGCTCGGCGGCGCCGCCAAAGGCTCATTTACCCGTCTCGATCAATCTGAGGCGATCTTCGAAATTTACTACATCCCCCTCCGGGATATGATCAGGTCTTATGGGTTTGATGGAATGGATTTGGATGTCGAAGAAGAAATGTCCCTGGGCGGCATCATCAGACTCATTGATCGCCTCAAAGCAGATTTCGGGCTGGAATTCATCATCACCATGAGTCCCGTAGCTACAGCACTGCAAGGCCGACAACATCTCTCTGGGTTTGACTATGAAGCCTTGGAGGTGATGCGCGGGAGCAGTATTGATTGCTATCATGTCCAATTCTACAATAACTGGGGCCATCTACAAGATTTTGCGGGGTTGAGTGCTATCTTGACCCAGGGCTGGCGGCCCGAAAAGGTCGTACTGGGCGTTCTTACCAATCCGGGGAGTGGGCATGGCTTCATACCTTTTGACGATCTGAAGAAAGTTCTGGCTGCCTTGATCCAGTACGTTCCTAGGCTAGGGGGCGTGATGGGGTGGGAATACTTCAATTCCGTGCCAGGTGGTGAGGATAGACCTTGGGAGTGGGCGGAGGCGATGATGAAGACAACGAGAAGCCGCTGACAGGCGCAACGCTGGAGAGATACAGCATGCTCTCCTTGCTTGACGCCCTTAACACCGAACACATGCATCCACGCGCGTTCTGGAGTAGTTCTACACTTAAGCTTACATTTTGACTTCCCAGTCCGAAACATATCGGAGGATTCCCGCAAGCACAACATGGGTTTGCGACGTCCTCGTCAGCGATGGGAAGCGATGGTGAAGAAGGTTGACAACCGTTGATGCATCGACAGCTCATCCGTAATGTGGCGCATGATAAACCAAATCCGTCTCTAGCTCATCTCCCGTCACCAACTAAATCATCCGAACCAAGGGGGAGGAGGGCGACGCCGAACGATGATTGGGACAATGCCTGCCACGCTTTGCTTTTGCCGCCCGCCGCTGGCGGCATTCTGCGGATGAAGAAGCCTCAAGTTTCCCTGATGGATGCGGGCCTCCATTGTGGGCCATGGACGACGATCATCAGGTCATGACATTGGCCGTATCGTAGAGTAAGCTGAAGTGATACTGATAAAAGTATCAACACATTGATGATCCGAAGTTTTTAAACACGAATTTCATGCGCACTTGGAGCATTGTTTTCCATGAACGTGAAAGCGTGATTTTAGTCTCGTGATCCTGAGGCTAGTTCTAGTGGATGCTCGCTTGTGATTTGGTAAGCGGGGCCCCTGGAAATTGGACCTCTCAGTGTGGCTTGAAGGCTTGGAAGAGCCCTGAGGCCCTTCGCGACTCACCCCATCCCAGATCTTCAATCGTGACACTACTGACCCGTCGTGTTTGCTCCCTCAGGGAAACTGCTCCGTTCGAACCTCTGCAAAATCATATCCCCTCTTCGCACTCCTGGTCCAGCAACAACGCCCTTCCCATCTTGGTCGCAACAAGCACGTGAAAGTCTCCTGCAGCGTGAAGTGGGCTCGTTTCCTCCCCGGTCGCAAGCTGAACCTCCCCAGAACAAGGCGTCAACACGCCCGCTTATTCCTACCATAGTATTGCCTGTGAGCTATTCATCGCATATCCATCTATATGAGGAGGGCTGTGGCAACGCATTCGGTTCATTCCTTTCACAAGCCAAGGGGTCTCGGTGGTAGCGCACGTTGGTCCAAGAGTCCGGATCTCCACACAAAGCCATATCTGGGGAGAAAGGCGTTGTAGGATTGGCAGATTCGTGGTGCGATAGGCTACCCGTAGCCTCGCCGAAGCCGAAGATTAGCCTAGCAATGAATGCAGAGGCTGCGCAAACAATAACAGAGGACGCAGCGAACTCGAAAGCTGTTGAAAAAGACCTCTCCAACTCGAAGCCGCACATCCCGGTTGCGACAAGTCCGACGAGTCCAGGTAGATCACCCCTCAATACTTTCTACACCTCCTGGCACACGAGAACACTGATGATGAATAGATACCTTCACCACTCCCTCGCTCAGCCCCACCTCATTCACGTCCGCGCCAGAGATTATCCCGCCCGAAGAAACGAATGCCATCATAAGAAGACTTGAAGATAGCCCTGTATTGGGAGATGATGTGACTGTGCCGACGGAGACAAAGGACGGGCTCCAGTCCCCAGGATCAGCTGGACCAGGGATACCTATTCGCTCCTCATCCAACTCTCAAGCCCAGACGCTCACCTCTGCTCCTGCACCGGAGAAGGTTTCCGACGAGCTAAAATCTACCTCAAGACGTGACTCGAAAGAAAGTATCAAGGAAAAGCGCCGCAGCGGTAGTCTTGCGAGTAAAAATTCAAAGTACGACAAAGCTGCGGGACCAAGTCTCACTACTCAAGAGAAATCGAAAGCGGGTCAGCAGACAGTATCGCCGAGTACTGCGAAGCCGAAGAAGGGGAAGTTTCTCTCATTCCTGAATTGTTGTGGATCATCGGACAATGCGAATCCTGAAGCCACTGAACCAGCTGTACCTACAAGGAAGGCGAACGTGCTACAAGCGAATCGGGATCGACAAGCTACTCCTTTAGGAAAGACAAGTCCAAGTGGGGCCGCTACCGAGTCCACAGAAGCACCAGTGGAGACAATCGGAGGAACCCCATACATGGAACAAAAGGCCGCGGAGAAACCAAAGATGGTAACTCGGCGGTCGCAGGAGGCTGTGATCACTGAAAGCACAACGGCTGCTAAGACAGGAAGTACTTCAGATAGAGGGGTAACACAGCAAAGCAGTAATCCAAGCCAACCTCTACCGGCGTTGGGTACATCCAGTCCAGAGAAAGTCACGCCGCAGCAAGACCCGCCGTCAGCTTCTCAAGATCCTGCTTCCGTTTTGCCGCCAAATCCACCACAAGCGATTCCTGCCGAAGAGAGCGTCGCAATTCAAGGTGAGGCTATCAACGACCGGACTTCCCAACAGGAGCAGCGCGACAGTGATATTGCGATGACAGAGGCCCCTCCAATCGCGCCCGAGGTTGAAGAAGCAACAAGAAGTGCCGAGCCACAAAAGGAGGAGAGCACAACACAAATAACATTACCGCCCCCACCTCCACGTGATAGTCAAGCTCGTCCTACGCCACAGCGTGAGCGAAGTCCTGGCACCGAAAGGCAACAGTGGCTGCTTCCGCCGATACAGCCGCGCTTCCAGGGCAAGAAGTGTTTGGTGCTGGACTTGGATGAGACATTAGTGCATAGTAGTTTCAAAGTATGCATCTTCTGGAATACCCCAATGCAAAGCTAAATGCAACAGATTCTTCATCAAGCCGACTTTACGATCCCCGTCGAGATAGAGGGTCAGTACCATAATGTCTATGTTATCAAACGACCTGGAGTCGATCAGTTCATGAAGCGCGTCGGTGAGCTTTACGAAGTCGTTGTGTTTACAGCATCTGTATCGAAGGTATAGTCCTGCACCTCCTCTCTTTAGACCATCGTTGACCTGGCTTGGTAGTATGGTGATCCATTGTTGGATCAACTAGATATCCATAAAGTTGTGCATCATCGGCTATTCAGAGAGTCATGTTACAATCATGCGTAAGTGACAGTCATCCACCAATCGCTGTTCCTCCTAACTTCGCTTTGCAGTGGCAACTACGTCAAGGATCTGTCTCAAGTTGGCCGTGACCTTCGCGAGACAATCATCATTGACAATTCTCCAACATCATACATCTTCCACCCTCAACACGCCGTCCCCATTAGCAGCTGGTTCTCAGACGCTCACGATAATGAACTCCTCGATCTCATTCCCGTCCTCGAAGATCTCGCCGGCAGCCAAGTCCGAGATGTTAGCCTGGTGCTAGATGTAGCGTTATAACATCCTTCCAAGCAGGGACCCCGAGCAGCAAGCATCATCATCACCATTAGCGAGCGCTCTCCTTTCGATTCTCGTCGGTAATAGATTGGCTGTGCTAAATCTTGTAATACTCATCATATTTAATCCCAATAGCTGGCAACGCCCTTTGGTACCGGCGGCGACAGCACCAGTGGAAGGATAAGTTGGCATATTGTAAAAAGGCAAGGCATGGAGCCTCAGGAGGGTGGGGAGGGGAAAAAGCGACAACGGTTGCTCCCAGGTATTTAATAAACCTGTTTTCTGGCACTTAACATAGCAGCTCTCAGCGAGCGGACCTTTTTTCTTCTTTTTGTTTTGTAACTTTTTTCCCTTTGTTGTAAGGCCTAGCATGCGTTGGAGTTGTAACTTCGCTACACATTTGCCTATACCAAATCTACATTCTTCAGCGGGCTGGCTCATGTGTCTTTTGCAACTTTTTTTCTCTCCTTTCGTAAGGCCGTGGGAGGTGGTTGCTGCTGAGAGCTTTTTTGGATGACCTTGACATTGAGCTGGATAGCACGTCCGTAGCTTTCCGGAGATTAAGCTTTCGTTGCTCCTACATGGATGTTAGGATTGGCATTGGCTACTCTATCTAGGTAATACGAGGCTTCTGTTTTCAATGTTCACGGGCAGAGTTGTTTGAGCTAGCCTCAGTGTTAGAGGTGTTTATGAATACTGAAACCCACAGTCACCGAATCTTCCACCCATCAGGACATTCACAGGCCCCAAAGATCCTAAATGGATGTCAGGAGTGGCATCGACCACAGGAACCAGGCAATACGAGGCTCCGTCCTCAACATATTCACGGACAGAGTTGTTTGAACCAGCTTCAACGTGAGAGAATTCTATGAATACTGAAACCCACAGCCACCGGATCTCTAGATTCACATAGCACAATGGAGGAAAAATTTTCACGGACTCAGCTATATAAGAGGCCTGCGCTATCCTGCTTTTCTGATCATCAGTCTCCACATCCGCATTCAGCAACAGGCGCCTTTACCATAACCAATTATATAGTGAGTCTATAGCTCCGGGCAACGTTCAATTACACAGCCACTAAAACGTGCAGAACACTTCCACAACCACATTCCCCTCACTATGGACTTCTTTTTCGACGAGCAAAGCTTCGATATGGATACTCGCGTGGGCGGTAAAATCCAATGCTGCCGTTGCAAGAAGGCTATGTCCAACGACATCTGCTTCAAATGCCGCCACGAAGCCGCACTTTGCCAGAACTGCAAACCCAGATTCCCGGATACTGCACCTTCGTCCGCTGGCTTTGGTGGGAACAGCGGCGCTTCCGGTAGTGGGACCGCAGGTTCTGGGGGGGAAAGGGGTCGCTTCTAGCAGCAAAACCCCTGATTCGAGTGGGAAAGACAAGGCTTCCGGCAGCAAAACCACTGATTCGAGTGGGAAAGACAAGGCTTCCAGCAGCAAAACCACAGGTTCCGGTGGGAAAGGGGGCAGTTCTGGCGGAAAGCCAACTAAGAAGTAGCTACAGACTTGGGATTAGGGGACAGTGACAGACTGAGGCTGTAATGATGCTGGGACTAAAAGTTTTTTTCTACTGTCGTGAGAGGTATCTGCTTCATGGTCTGGAGTGGATCATGGTCTTAATGTTTAATTTTGTTTGGTTTGAAAGGCATAGAGATAGATTTCCTTGATTTGGTGCCGATTGCTGTTCCTACCTTGGCTTTTCGAGATGCGTAGTTTTTTCCTTTTTTGTATGATACTAAGCTGGATGTTATTTACACGCCGTGTATGGCATACGGTGGCTCGCCGATTACGTGGTGAGTATCCGTTCCATGACTGGACTCTTCATGGACTGACTTCGAGGTAGTTTTTGATGCTGAGGCAGCTTAGCTATTTGACTGATACTGTTTCTATGTCCCCCCTTTTCTCGCCTGCCGGCTAGGCTTGTCGCTGCTCAAAATGTGGGCATTGGAAGTGCAATGTTTTTGGGGCTAGCTTAAAGGCGGTACGAACGTTGGGGGAAGGCTTAAAGGGGAATAAGGATAACAAGACTCTGCCTGTGTGCGTTGTGAGCGAT
The DNA here is from genome assembly GCA_018902385.1 of Physcia stellaris. Lineage (NCBI taxonomy): Eukaryota > Fungi > Ascomycota > Lecanoromycetes > Caliciales > Physciaceae > Physcia > Physcia stellaris. The sequence continues at coordinate 226,489 of JABSSW010000033.1, read as the reverse complement.
CGGGATTGATCGCCATCGGCTTTGAATGGGTGTGTTAAGGAGAGAGAGAATGGGGAGCAAGCATTACTTTACATCCTGGTGCACTCGCCAGGAACAAGCCTGAGTGCCGATTTCATTCCCACATTACTGCTCAAATCGCCCTCCAAGACCAGAACAAAGGATAGCCCGATTTGGAAAGACTATCGAGTCTGGGGTTCTCTTGCTATCCCGGCTTGTCCTGGACTCAGAGGTTGGGTAACGCATGGTTCGTCGATATCTCTTATCGGCTCTCCCTTTGTGTCCGCGGGTCTTGGTGCTACATGAGGCTGTTCGTGACGTTCTCTTTCAGTCATCGCTCCACTCTTTTGAATTTCCTGCTCCTATCAACGCCTGGGTCTCGACCAAATCTACAAGTAATACGTCACCATCATCTGCCATAAGCCTTACTAAATTACCTCGAGGTACTCTGATCAAACTCCCTTTTGTATTGTGGTGAACCAGTAGTACTTCATCTAATAACTTGACAACAGCTATCGAAGCTTCATTAAACCAGAATTCTACCGGAAAACAGTCTCGGACGACTACGATAAGATTACAGTGTCATTCAATGATTAAGACCCGTTGATAGCGCATCTTGCTATTTGCAGACCCTGTCAAAAAAAGCCTCGCTGTGGAACCTCGACTCTTCCTTACCGTTATCTATCCTTATTCTCGCTGTCAATTTCACATTCGGAACTTCGACCAAGTAGAAATTAACCTACAGCTTCCACGTTTCGGCACCTAGAAAACCAATTACCTGCTTCAGAACCTTATAACGATATGCTCAATCACTATGATATCGGCGCCTCTACGTCTCAGATCCCCCTCATCGCTGACACGCTCACGACTTCTACAACACCACAAGTACCAAGCCAAGTACAGCCATACACTGCTGAAGCACCTGAAAACCCCCTTTGGATCACTGAAGATGGACCTAAGCTGATGAAAGACACATGCTCAGTATGCATCATTGGTGCTGGAATTGGAGGTGTTGCTGCGGCCATAGCCATTGCAAGAGCTGGCGATCGCGTCATTATTCTTGAACAAGCCAAAGAGCTAACTGAGGTTTGGCTCATTCCATCCATCCAGGCTTATATGACTTCGGATGATAGCGATATGCTGATTTCGAAGCCAGATCGGTGCAGGGATCCAAGTCCCAACCAACAGCACTCGTATTCTCAAGGAATGGGGCCTTCTCTCCCTAATTGAATCTAAAGCTAGCAGAGTGGCACATTACTCCTTCCGCTCTTACAAAGATGGATCCGTTCTCTATAGTCAAGATATGGCGCCGATAGAGGAGACTTATGGCGTACCGTACCTCATCGCACATCGAGCAGATTATCTGGCAATCCTAGTCAATGAAGCACGTAACCTTGGCGTCACAATCCACCTTGACACCACAGTCAGCGGCATAGACTTCGAGACCACCACAATCAAAACCACGAGCGAGTCCTACACCTTCGACGCCATCATCTGCGCGGACGGCCTCAAATCCTTCACCCGCTCCCTCTTCCTCGGCCACCCTTCTCCCGCCGTGCCATCAGGCCACCTCGCCTACCGCGTCACCATCCCCACCTCCCTCCTCGCCGAATCCCAAGACCCCGAACTCCGCCACCTAGCCCTCGAGCCAGACGTCAACATCTGGATGGGTCCCAAAGCGCACGCAGTCACCTACCAGATGAAGAGCGGAACCCTCCTAAACGTAGTCTACATCAAGAGCGACGACCTCCCCGAGTCCGTCACCACTGCTTCTGCTCCGACCAGCGAACCTCAGACGCATTTGCGCGACTGGGATCCCTGCCTGAGGAAGATTTTCGAGATGGCGCCTGGGGGGGAGGTGCTGAAATGGAGGATTTGCACGAGTCCGTCGCTGGAGAGTTGGGTGCATCCGAGTGGACGGGCGGCGCTGTTGGGGGATGCGGCGCATGCTGCTTTGCCGTGTTTGTGAGTCTTTTTTCCCTTTTCTCCTTTTCCGTCTCCCTTACCCTTTCATCTTTCCCCATTCCCCATTCGCCTCTCTCCATCTCCACCGCAATTCTCAACCCCTCACCACCGCAACTATCTCCCCCCACAAAAGCGCTAACAGATTCAACCCCTAAATAGAGCCCAAGGCGCAGCCACCGCCCTCGAAGACGCCTACATCCTCGGTAAACTCTTCGCCAACCCCCTCCTTTCCTCCCCCACCCCATCCTCCCACACCGCAAGCACCAACATCCCAACCACCCCCCAAAATCGACATCCCAACCCTCCTCCACCGCTACTCCGCCCTCCGCAAACCCCGCGCCGACCGCCTCACGGCCGCGAGCGCGACGACGCGCGATTTCGACCATTTGGTGGATGGGGCTGCGCAGGTGGAGAGGGATGGGAGGTTGAAGGAGGAGGGGGGAAGGGCTGGGGCGATTGCTGGGTCGATGAGGGGTTTCAAAGTTGGTTGTTTGGGGGGTTGGGGAGGGGGTGGAGGGGGTTGAGTCGTGATTGAGATGTTGAGGGAGGAGGGAGAGAACGGTGTATGGGGGTGGTTGAGAAAAAGGAAGGGGTCTTGCTTTGCGCTGTTGGATGGGGTGAGGGAGAGGGGTGATGGGAATGGGATTTCCCTTCTAGATGAGATCTTAGAGATAGATGATATCCGGGAGTGGTTGAATGGGGATTGCACAGCTCCTATTAACGTTAGCAAATCTTGCAATAGATTCGCTTGAAATACTTACTTGCCTGCTCGATGATATATCTGAGTTTACGTTGGATTCTCTTGTCTCCCACTATCTACTGTCTTATCTCATCTTTTCCCGTCTTTCTCGAGATTTATGGAGATCTATCGAGCGTTCTTCCCCGTTGCTCTTCCAGATTCCCTCGCCTTTTCTACTTTGTTGGGGTTTGGCTTGGAGTCCGGGAAGTGAGAGGCTGGAGATAGATAGATAGCCAGCCTTCCCCTTCCCCTTCCCCTTCCCCTTCCCCTTCCCCTTCCCCTTCCCCTTCCCCTTCCCCTTCCCCTTCCCCTTCCCCCTCCCCCTCAAAACCCCTTCAAGAAAACCCCCTCAAATTACACTGTAGGAGGTCACAACTCTCATACACGAATTCATGCTTCCACATAATAACTTTAAATCACATATAAGCTGAAATTCCTTTCATGAAAATCTGTCTGTTTCGAAATTCAGTCTTTTTCACACATCTTAATCATGTACTTCGTTCTCTGCATCTTATACTGGGTTTGTGCCGTTTCATCTCGTTCTTGTGCGGGTTATCTCGTTTTTTGTAACTTCATTTATGCATCGTGCGTTTTGCACTTTGGCGATGGAGAATTAGCTTGGAGGTTGGGGAGAGGGAGTGTTTCCAATGGAATCGTGTGGAGGATAGGGATGGTAAGACTGGGATTTTATAGCAGGCTGGTCGGGGAAAAGAGGAAAATCCGTGGATGGGCAGGAGGGTTGGGTAGAGGGACGTGTAGAGAGAAATTAGAAAAGAGGGTGGGTAGGGAGAAGGCAGGAAAAAGGGGGTGCTAGAATACTGAACAGAACGAGAGATCTACTTACCCAACCAAACAAGAAAAAAAAAAAAAACAAGTACTAATAACCCCGATTTCAAAAAAGTCTCTTTCGGTGGCTTATACATCTTACTTGCAATCTCCCTATCCTTCTTTTTCTCCTAAACATCCCCTTTCCCATAGAAGAAGGGCGGAGGTTGGGATGGTCTGGTTCAGGGGATGGGTGGGTTGAGGCAATGAGCAGGGAGAAAGCAGGAAAAGTGGGGTGCTAGATTACTGAGAAAAGGAGAGATCTGCCTACCAAACTGGCCAAAATAAATACTGATAATCTCGACTTCGAGAAAAGCTCTGTAGGTGGCTTGAAGATGTGGAAGGAGAGAGCATGACCATCTTAATCGCAATCTTTTTCTCTTCTCTTTCTCCTAACGACTCTAAAGCCTTCTCTATAAATCCTCCAACAATCACCCCAATCAGCGCGCATCCTCCACGCAAGAAAACACCCCCAACAAGCAAATAGCATCCCCTACCTACGCGATCAAACTATGATACAAGAAACGAGCTCTCAAAAGAAGAAACAGAAAGGTCGCTTGTAATATAACAAGCATTTTCTTGACGATCCAGCATTCATGCGTCTTTTTGGGGTTGAGATTTTTGTGAGGGAGGTTGATTTAATATCTTTTTCATTTTCATGCTGCTATTTGTAGAGATCTCTGCTTTTGGGAGATAGATCGAAATCACGAGGGAGTGCACAACATTTCCTCCTTCCTGGAATGAAATAGCGTCTTACCCCTCTTCTTTCAAAGCCTTAGCCCGTGAAACCGAGAAAATGCTGGCAAAATACAGGTCCAGATCCTCATCTATCCACCGACTAGAATGAACGCCTCGAAAATCATGGGCCATCAGGACCAGCTCCCCATGAACCGATCCATCTTTACGCAACTGGCAACCGCCATGTCCACGACATCGGAGTTCTGTTATAGCAAATGAGTTTTCTGCTTTGAAGATCTCTCCCTGGCAGGTAGCGGCTCGATGGCTTGCGATGGAGAAGACTGTGTGTGAGTGGGAAGGGCGGGGGCGTCGATGGAGACGAGGGGAAGTTGATCAGCGCAGTTGCATGCGGGCTAGCGAAGTCTCCAATAGGATCAGATGTATTGAGTGAAATCTGTGGGCTTTTCTGGTTATAGGTTGTGGCTGGTTGCTTGTGAGATCTTTGCTTCTATGAATTACTTCTATAATTTACTTTCATATTTCATCCATTCCGCATCGCTTCCGGGGCCGATATTCATTGCTTTCTTGACGCTTTATGAATTCTCTTTCGAATAAATGTAAGGAGTAATTGGTGTTTGGATGTTGTCGTTTGGATCGGATCTAGCATCCACTTTGGGATCCCTGGTGCTATCGATGCCCAATTGCCAAATGTAGCTAGATTGAAGTGACGACCCGACAATTCTTTTGAGGAGTTTCTTGTAGGTAGACATCGAAATCGTGATTAGATCGTGTAAGTAGAGAAATAGTCGGCACTGCTATGAAATCGATTAGAGTTGATGCTGCCCAGCAGGGCATCTGAAAGAAATTAGCGTTCATTTCAGCAGCGTCCCTTTCCATCTCGCTAATCTTGCACATCTCATCTGAGGCTAAGTCCAATCCATAAAATAACATGGCCAGCTCGGAAGTTTTCCAGATATACAATTTCTGTCGCCGAGTCTCTGTCATAGCTGTGATGAGAAGAGCTGTTCCGAGAGACTCGGATATAGTAAACCAGGGCCACTCTACCCGAATGGAGGTTTCCATAAAGCCGGCTTGACCTGATCACTGAGGTCGCGGAGATGTGTTGTCATGGCCAAAGCAGTTCGATCCAGGAGACATAAATCGGAGCCTTGAAGCTGAATTGAGATACACTAGATGGAACAGAGATGTCGTATACAAAGTGAGCACGGAGACGGTAAAGACGAGGTAAACCGACTTGAAAATGAAAGCATTGTCGTAAAGATCTACTTATAGAATCGTTAAGCTATTAATTTATCTCAGAAGGAAGCCGTCAAGATCTCACCTTTCTCACGTTCTTTCGGTGCTCAGTTTCGACGCAGAAAAGAAAAATCTCAAAATACTTCGTGCTTATCAGGCTGTGGGAAGAAAATACTGTTTAAGCATAGCATACTGAAGATTCACCAAGTCCCTCCTGCTAGCCTAACCTACAAACATTCCAATCCCCACAAATCCCCAAATAAGCAGGCAGCCATCACCCATCACCCCTCCTCTCTCGTCATCATTCCCAGCATCGATCCACACATCCCCCTCTTTCCCTCCCTCCCCCTTTCCCTATCCCCACCTCAAAAAGTCCGCTTATCATCATCCCTCAAATCGCCAACCCAATACTCCGTGCACATACTACAGCGCTGATGTCCACAGGCCGTGCAAGAATCTTCATAGTCCTCGTTGTCGTGGAAGCGAATCGTGTTTTTCGAGCGGCAGCAGCGCCAGAGGAGGAAGTCGGGCATTATGAGGGATTTTTGTTGCGGTTGAGTTTTGGTGTGGGGTATGGGGTTTGGGGGTGGATAAAAGAGATTGGTTGGTTTTGATCGGTGAGTGATTGATGGAATTAATGCCTGGTTTGGATCACTGGGGGAGAGGGAAGGCGATGGGGTAGGGATACTTATATGCAACGCGGAGGTTGGTGAGGGGGGTGGTAGAGTCTTCCATTCCTGCTGGCTGACTCTTTGGGATCTGTCAGAGGCTCATAAGGATTATTGAATTTCCCAGCGTCTACCGTGCAAACCCATCATCATCTGGGTACGCGGTCCGCAGATGTGACTCTTTTTGTTACTGGTGTAGATTAGGATCCCCACAAGTAGTCCACTCAGACCACTCCTTCTGGATCTGCGAGTAAGGTACGAGATAGTGAGACCTTCGAGACAGGGAGACAGAATAGACCCGGCTTTGGCAGCTCTATATCCAAAATACTTGGCGGCAACGTGAGTGCAAGTAACGTTGCTGGCCATGTCGACATTTTGTCTACAGCGCGAGTCACTTAGGCAATGTTCTTCTGTCCATGAGTTACGATCCTCTGCTTCCATTACCGGGTTTGTGGGCTGATTAAAATTTCTTGAACTTGGGCGGATGGATTTTTGCAAACATGGATAGTGAGATACTGTTGCTTCCTAGCCAAAACCAGACATAAACGCAGGAGTGTGGCTATTATTGGGGTCTTCTGAGTGGTTTCTGCTGGACGGTAGCTTGCTAGCCTATCCTATGTATGATGGTAGGAGACGTGATTCCCCCAGCTCATTTTTGTACTGCATGGAGGTGGGAAGTGTCGCGACTTCCGCGCGGGAGTAGAAAGTATCCGTGCAGCTATTGCGTACCTGTTGTCGCAATGGTCGCTTCGATGTTGGTGTCATATCTTGACTCTTGGGGTCATGACTACAAAAAGCGATGTCAGCACAGCGGATGACATATTGTTACTTCCTAGAATTAAAATGATAGCATGGAAAACTTGGTATGACTAACCGTGACCGGGTCCATAGGTATATATATCTGTGCAAGTACCAGCTCTTTCTTTCTTCCTCACCACCACCACCAGCAAACCACCCACCCATCGACCGACTACACAAACCTTCACAAACGAACCCAACCAGCGCCAATTGTCCTGCCACCTTCCAAATCACCCAGACCCCAAACCTTCCACCAACATGCCCGAATTGCCAGAAGCGAGGGTCGAAATGTGGATATGCTGCAACTGCGGTTTCTCAGATCAAGACGTCACCAGCGATTACTCCGAAGAATGCGAAAACTGCCCCCACAATCGCTGCGATATGTGTCTTTACATGTATAGGCCTGTACGTAAGAGACGGGGAAATCGACGGACTTGAAATACCTAAGACTCGTGGAGGGCTGGTTGATAGACTGGCGTGAGGAGGCGGATGGTAGGATTGCTTGTTTTGACTTCTTGATGGCGGAGGGGGTGCAATTTGCTTGCTGGGATTGAGATCTGTGTCTCTGCTTGGCGGACACAGTTGTCGTGTGCTTGCTTGCTAGATAATGGTTGGCTTTGATTAGTATGCAATGCGAAGAGGTTTACCTCGTGAATTAAGACTTGGCTTGCTTTGATAAGTATCCCATGGTCTGACCCAGTGTATGACGTTTGGAGCACTGGACTGGATATGTCGATGTCGCTTCACGTATGTTTCGAGAATGTCTGACTCACCGTGAGGGTATGCCAGTTCCAACTTTCGATTCTCGCAATATCTCCTCCTTCCAGGGACCCAGCATCTTAAACTCTATATAGATCAATCACGACAATAAGAACCATAAAGGTACTTCACCAGGTCACCATCTCACAACGCTCTTTATCGAAAATATAGTCTAATCGCTCTGTATCTCGGAAACAAGCAGACTTCATTCATGGATCCTGAAAGTAAGACCTATGGCTGGGAATGTTGCGTATGCAAGCGATTACGTATCGACTCCAGTGTCGAGTTGCCATGGACCTTCCAATGCGGATGTGGCCATGTAAAATGCCCCCACTGCGAGTGGATCTTTGAAGAATGTAAGGACTCCTACCTCTGATTGTGGACGTATACTGATGTTTTTCCTATGTAGAATAGTGGCAACGATGGCGATGAAACATAAGCCTACGGACAGATCCCTTGTCGACCTCTGCTTGCTTAGGATAGCTCTATGTATGGTGGACCACGACGTGGCCCATTATTGGATCACGTGGTAGTTGTTTGAAAATCTAAGTTTGGACTTTGGGGAAATCCAAAAGAGAAGGCTGCTGCTTGTTACACTCTGATCTCTTGTTTTAAGATCTGATACCTGTCTTGCTACAAGACATGTTGATGATAGTGCCTAAGTAGAATAGGTGCACCACATATGGCCGCTGCACACGTCCCATATGGTTTCTATTCGAGCCCGTATCTGCTGATGTTGCTATACATTAATGTCCGAATAGCAGAATTCAAATCGAATGGCTTCTATTTTCATGAACTGCACATGAGTTGGATGATAGGTAGCCGCTGATGTAAAGGAACGAAGAAAGAGACAGAAGGAAAACTTAGATCTCTGAAGTTCCTTCACTTAATATTGAAAGAAAAAGCCCAAGATGCAAATCTACTTGACAGCAACCGACCTACATCAGGTATAAGCTAATGACGTTGAGAGGTCTGGATAAGTGGAAGCTAGGCAAGAAGATATCGAAGGCAACCGCGTCTATCTGAACGGCTGACTTGCTCCTTCTCTGGAAGTTTATGATCTGCCCCAGTGCCTCAAAAATACCTGAAGAGTCTACTGTTTACTTCTATTTCTTCACCAAGCTGTATACTAATCCAACTCTCATCACATTCGTTGAAGCAGGCTGTTGCATATTTATCATTGATATATTAATTCTGACAGCCGAGTCATTCTTTTCATACAGAAATCTGTTTCTTCATTTGTTCTTCGAGCATCAAACTACAGCTTGAATTCACGAGTAAGGTAGGCGCAAAGTGCCCCACGCTGAGCGACATTTCTAATCGTCGTGTTGGTCAGGATACCCTGCCCCACCTAATCAACATGATGCGAGGATCAGCCGAATGGTGGGCGAGAGCTGAGGAAGAAGATTCGCCAGAAGAAGGTCCTTCTGCGCTCGAGCGTATACAGTCTGAATTTGCAGCAGTGCCAGGGGATGTGGATGGAGTTCGATTTTGGCATCACATACCAAGGCGATTCCAAAGATGTCTGAAAGAGTATGTGAGGAGACCGGACCGACTCTTCGAAGCCATGGAAGACAAGTTAGACACTTCCGTTCAGTGCTACCAGTTGAGCATCCAGTTTGGCTACGACGGACACAACGAATGGGAACAGCGTCCGTTAAGCATCAGCTTCAGGCGTCGCCTCGAGAACCCTGATCTGATTCCAGACTTGTCGTGGGATTCGATAGGTAGTCGGTACAAGACTGCTCTCAGATATCGAAGGGGATCTTGGATACGCCAGCATGGTCCCGCCGTCGATATCTGGAGTGTCCGTAAAGAGGATCCCGGGTCAACGTCGTTACCTGATGTGCAGAATCCATGCCGGGCATGTGTTGACCTATCAAGTGGTGGACAATGCCTGTATTGCGGCCAGTCTCCGAACGGTCTCATGCGCCCTCTCACCAGAGGCCTATTTGAGATTGAAAACCAGGTAATACAACAGAACGGATCTGCGTCTGCGTGGTTCAATTGGAGCGATCCTCGGTTCAGCCATCCGAACTTTGAGGACTGTCTTTCTTGTTACTATACAGCTGCCGGAGTCAACTGTCCCAACTGCGATAAATACAAGCAGCAATTCAACTCTCCGTCTTTGTCCTTACAGCGCACTATGTTCTGGCAATGGGTAGCCGCAAATGTCTGTTGCAAATTTTGCGCTTTTGAGTCAATAATTCACTCTTGTCCATGCTGTAGGCCAACGGAGCAAACTTATCTCTATCCAAACCCTATGCAGGGCAACGGCTCGCAAGGGTGGCAATAGTGGCCAAAAGGAGCCATGATGGAACGTTTGGTCTTTGGGCATGACTTGTTCTGTCATCATGTAGTTTAGATTAGGTGAAGAGGGTTAGATCGTCATACTATCATATACATGTTGCAACATTCGATGTGATCACTTCGTCGAATGTCCAGGGTCATTCACCTGGGTGAAGAAAATTTTCCCTAGCAATACTGCAGTCAGCGTGTGAATAGCCACATGGTACCTAAAGCTCAAAGCTGACCAGCGAAAGAATGTGGATAAGGATGAGATCTTGATAGCCCCATTCGAAACAACGACAACTTGTATTTGATATGAGAGGATCTTTTGGTAAAGAATTCGTTCCCAAATCGGGTATTATGTGTTGATGTTGGTCCAATTGCCCGGGCCGAGTGAAGTAGGGAGTAAGGTAGATCATTTGACGGCATCATGCAGACTATTGCATGTGCAGCGTCTGACTACGCCACACACTTGCATTGTGCCTACCTTAGCTCATCTCCAGGTCCAGTTCAAGTTCCAGCTTGTTTCTACCTAGTTTTGTTGTTTCCATGCTTGGAACTTCGTACAAAATACTAGCAACATCGTGACCAAATGGAGAACTTTATAGAGGGTATTGGCGAACGCTATCTCCAGCGCAAGGCCAACGCGGTTCCCCAGCAAATCGAGAATTTTGCCAAAAAGCATTTCACCGATGCCCCCCACGGCAAATCTCCGCAAACCCCCAAAGGATCTGTACATGACAAGGATCAAGAAATCGAAAGATTGAGACGAGAGCTGGCAGCAACGAAGCTACGTAGCAACAATTCGGAAACTGCCAGCGTGCGCCATTATCACGAAGAGCCTCACCGCCGCCATTCGCCGCACGAGTCAAGACGAGCTCCCAGCGAAGTATCGGCAACTCCATCCATACGAGAGCTACGAGACACTCACCGCCACCATTCACCTCACGAGTCAAGAAAAGCTCCGAGCGAAGTATCGAGAGCTCCATCTGTTCAAAAACCACGAGAATCTCACCACCACCACTCCCCTCATTCCTCAAATCTAAGCCAAAGCGACATCAACCGCCTTGCCCTCCAACATGCCGACACCAGCTCCCTCCCTCTCAAAGCCGAGAACCTTGAACTTCTAACCCGACAACAGCACCTCTTGGAGCGCGAACACAGACACGGAGGTAGTGCCGCGCTGCTTCATGCCTCGCGCGACCAGCCCGAGCGGAGGGAGACCTTGTCTTATTCAGGCCATGATGTAAAGGGTGTTCAGATCACGAAGACTTTCAGACCGAGCAGGGTGGATGGCGGCGATTGGTGTGTTGTGGAGGTTGAGGAAGAGGAGGAGGAAAGACCAAGTAGGATCCGGGTGGTGGAGCGTGATGTGAAGCGGAAGGAAACGGAGACGGGGAGGTACGAGAAGCATAGGGATGGGAAGCAAAAGGAAGGGGGAGCTGTTGAGATTGAGAGGAATGGAGATCGGAGGCTTTACAGGATAACATGATCAGCAGAGTTGACAGCCCATTTTCCCTGACGTTCACATGCTCTGCATCGGAGTTAAATAGTTCCAAGCTCGCTTAAAGCCGACAGCTTCCAAACTCTTCTTCGACAATATCGTTTAACCTGTAGCTGGGCATCTTCTGGTGTAGATCTCCTTAGTCCAGAACTGCAGTTTGACTGCATTACCTTCTGGCTCATTATCCTCCATGTCCTCAGAAAAGCACAATGAAGGACTGCCCATCGAATCCCCGCCTACCCGCAATGGATCTTCACCTCGCGATAGCAAAGGCTGGGACGGCAAGGCGCGCGTGGAGAAGAGGAAGAAGGCAGAAGTCGTAAATGCAGAGGTGCTGTCGGACCCAGAATACTCAGATGAAGACGCGCCGCCAGTGGAGCAGATAGAAGCGGACGAAGGTAGCAACCAGAATATGAATTGTTGCTCCTACTGACACGACGGGTTGGTAGATCTGCTGGATGATTACCCATTGGATACAGATGTATGCTTTGTCATATATGATGAGAAATTTGGAGTTGCTGGGTTGACTGGCATTTTCAGGAAATCGATTTGGTCCATCGCCGCGTTTCCTCTATCCCTTCGCTACGACTCGAGCGGTTCGAAGAGATTCAGGTACCCCAATACAGAAGGTTCATGCGGTTATGAGGAGGCTTATATTGCTACCTACAGAAACTATGTCTACGGCAGAACGCTATATCGCACATCAAATTCCCCGAGGGGTTTGGCCAAAAACTGGTTGAGCTGGACCTCTACGACAACCTCATTGCTCACATCAAGGGCCTCGAAGCCTTCCACGAACTCACCAGTCTGGACCTCAGCTTCAACAACATCAAGCATGTCAAGAATGTGAACCACCTTAAAAAATTGACGGATATATACTTTGTGCAAAACAAGATCTCGAAGATCGAAGGGCTTGAAGGTCTTGAACGACTTAGGAATCTGGAGCTGGGGGCGAACCGAATACGTGTACATTGGAATGAATAAACTACGACTATGTTCCTTGAACACTAACTTCAAGGCAGGAGATAGAGAACCTCGAAGACCTCAAAAGCCTCGAAGAGCTCTGGCTCGGCAAAAACAAGATCACCGAGATAAAAGTCACCATTCCATCTCTCCATCCTCATACACTCCACTAACCCATCCCAGAACATCTCCCACCTCTCCACCCTCAAAATCCTCGACCTCAAATCCAACCGCCTGTCCACAATCTCCGGCCTCTCCTCCCTCCCCAACCTACAAGAACTCTACATCTCGCACAACGCCCTCACATCCATCGCCCCCACCTCCTTCGCCTCAAACACCACCCTCCGCACCCTCGACATCTCCAACAACCGCATCAAACACATCGAGCACCTCAGCCACCTGATCAGCTTGGAAGAGCTATGGGCGTCCAGTAACCTGCTCGACAGCTTCGAGGAGGTGGAGCGCGAATTGGGCCCCATTGAGACGCTGGAGACGGTCTATCTGGAGGCGAATCCGCTGCAGCTGAGGGGGCCGGCGGTGTATAGGAATAAAGTGAGGCTGGCGCTGCCGAGGATAAAGCAGATTGATGCTAGTGAGTTATCTGAGTTGCTGTGTAAAGTCAAAGGGTGTGGAGATTTCTGACGCGCTTGTAGCTTTTGTGAGGGTGTCGTGATGGTTTGGTGGTCTGGGAGACGGGGCGAACATGGATACCGCTTCTCGGGAATACATGATCGTATTTTAGAGGGGAGGAATGGGGTTATTGGCGAGGACGTTTTGCGACATGCATAGCTCTGGACTTTGATGGGCCTTCTTACTTAACGGGAAAGAGATAAACTAGGGTCTTGGAAGCGAAGAAGCCTGCGAGTTCTGGAGTGCTTCCTCACGGCTGCGACAACTGATCTTTTCTTGCGGCATGGCAAGTTCCTCTGCATGCCAATCCACCAATTCCATCATTGCACTTATATAACATCTACATCACAAATATTTACACCGCTACAGCGCTATCATGATCCCTTCCCAAAGCATCCCCAGCATCAAGCAAATAGCTCGGCTCTTCCAAAAGCCTGCTCTCTTTCTCATCGCCAGCGACCCACACCTGCCCCAACTCAGTCTCAATCTCCGCCCTCCTCTTCCTCCATCCATCCACCTTCCCCAAAACCTCTCTTAACCCTTCCAACTCCCTCTCCACACCCCCTCTCTCCTCCTCCGTGCCGATTCTCTCGAAGCTCCACTCTGCTTCTTCCTCTTCCTCCCCATCTCCATCCCCATCTCCAACCCCAACCCCACCTCCATCCCCCACCCCCACCGCACAGCGTCAAACTCCACTTACAATACCTCTTCAACCCAACCCTCGTCGAAACCACAACCAAACTCGCCCCCCACGCCTTACAAGCCTCATACAGCACGCCCTCAACATCGACACTAACCGCACTAGTGGCCTCATCCGCAACCACCCACCCCGGCCTCCAATACCCAACCCTCGCAAAACCCATGCGCTGCTTCTCCCCGCCGGAAAGCACATCCTTCCACTCCTTCCTCGCGTCCCAGCCGCCTTCGCGCTGGACGAGGTACCCGAGGTGCACGTCGTCGAGGATGCGCTGCAGCTGGTCGTCCGAGACGCCCGCGTCGCGCATGTCCATTTCGCGCGCGGGGTAGATGACTTGGTCGCGCAGCGTGCCGAGGGGGAGATACGGTCTCTGGGGCAGGAAGAGGAGCCCGGCTGGGCGTCGCGGGCGGGACACCAGGCCGCGGTAGGTGGGCCAGAGACCGGCTAGGAGGCGCGCGATGGAGCTTTTGCCTACGCCGTTGGGGCCGGTGATGAGTGTGTGTGCGCCGGGGGGCAGGGTGAAGTTTAGTGGGGAGGAGGGGGAGAGCAGGGCGGTGCCGCTGTGCGGGTAGATGGCTGGGGCGATGAGGGGGACGTCTTCGAAGCGGAGCCCTTCGTAGCCGAGGTGGATTGTGCCTTGGATGTCGGCGAGGGAGAAGGGGGGTGGGGTGGTCCCGCGCGGGGCGTAGTAGGCCGAGGCGTGCACGCGGTGGAGGGTCGAGATTAGGGTGTAGACGCGCGAGGTGTAGCCGGCGAGTTCGGAGAGGTCTTTGAGGCTGTACATCATGCGGCCGCCGGCGTCGGCGAGGGAGAGCATGAGGCGTTTGTTTGTTATGAAGGATTGCATGCGCGTGTTTTGGGTGGGGGTCGTGGTTGGGGGTGAGAGGGGGGATGAGGATTGGGGTAAGTTGGAGGTGGAGGAGGGAGGAGATGAGGCGAGACCGCCCCATTCAGGGAGGAAGACGGGGAGGGAGGTGATCAGATAGCCGAATGCGGACCAGGAGTATTTGAGCACGAAGTCTTCAAGCATGTTGTATTGTATCTTCAACCGGTAGATGCCTTCCATCCAGGATTTGAGGTCGCGGAAACCTTTGTCGAGAAAGATCTTTTCCATGTCTGCGCCTCCGTAGAAAGCGACTTCCTCTGCATTGGCTATAAGTCGAGAGTGAAGACCGCGGAAGTCACCTTCTCGACGGCCTTCGACTGCTTTCAATTTCCCGAACGGAGGGGAGAGACGGCGGAGGGCGGTCGCTGTGATGATGTAATTTGCGAGGAGGCCAGTGAGAGCGAGTGGGCCGAGAGAGCGGGAGAGCTCGTAGTTGAAAACGCAAAGGTCGACAAGAGGTTTGCCGATTGAGGAGTATAAGGCTGCTGCTGAAGCAGTAAAGAGGGTAAGGTCATTGCAGATGAATTGGTCTACGCTTTGACCAATGCCGCCGTCTAGATTGAGGAGTTTATAATAATTCAGGTTGTCATTCAGGTAAAGATCGTGAATATACCGGGTCAAGCGCGTTCGGAAGGCGATTGAGACTTTGGATTGAAGAAATTTGATCGCGGCGTTGGTATAAGATGCGAAGCCTGCTTTTGTTAATTGAGCGGTCACCCAGAACCCGAGATTGCGATGTACCTCCTACTCCAAGCCACTTCACAATCCCCCAAAGGAACCCTTTTCCATTTCCAGCGACTAGATCCCTCACGATCTCACCGTCCAGCCGCGTCACCACCAACGAGAGATATGTTCTCAACAAGAGAAAAGCTCCCTGGCCGACCAAAAGACCAGACTCTTTACTATTCCAATGGGGTATCATGATACTCAGCAGACTCAAGAACTGGTGTATAAAAGCGATATTGAGGCCAGGCTTTGTATTCGCTGGCGGCACCTGGCCAATATGTCCTTCCGCCAATCTAGCAGCTCTAGGGGGATTCAGAAAAAGCCTGCGGTGCGCGTCGTACGTCGTAGGCTTAGTGGGATGTATGGTAACTTTTGCAGTCGAAGAGCGGTATGGGACGAAGATGGTACGCGACCCATCTTTGCCCCGAAGGCCAGAGTTTCGACGCAATAGTTTCTGCCCATGGTCTTTCTCCGCCTTCCGTTTCCTTAGCCATCGTCGCCCGGCGTAGGAGGTGAGGATGATGGACAGTGTAAGGCATAATGTTGCTGTTAGCCGCGCAGGTTTTGAGGTCTTTCTCAGCTTTGACCGTGCAATTTCAGCCCATTGCTTCAGCAGTAGAGGTATGCGGTCATCCCAAGAGCGGAGAGTAGATTGAACGGCCATTGCAGGTAAGGGTGCCCAGTAAGGGTCAAAGCAGGTGAACCCATAGAAATCCAAGACAGAATTCCTGAAAATCGGACTTTGGTAATCGGTTGTTCATGCTAGCAAGTAATCAATTGTGCTTGTAGACGTGGACGACAGACACGGCGACAGCATTGGTGAAGATAATCACATGCTAACCTCGGCAGATCTACACAGGGATACCTCATTGCCAAGCTCTCTACTCTACTCCTGGAAAAGGGGAAGACAGTATCAGAACCAGTTGTCAACTAATGTGCAAGACATCCTTGTAGAAGGCTCAGGAGTAGAAAGGCTTGTGGACTCTTCCAAGATTCATTAAGTGTCCCCGTCTTGCGCCCCTTCTAGTATCCTCCATCCTCGACCGGAAACGTCTCGTAGCTGCTGCTCCAACCCTTGCATCTCTTTAGCCATTTCATCCTTATCGCAGCTCTTGCGTGCTACTTCAAAGTCTACAAGCGTTGCCCTCGATCCTTCTACTAAGAAGTTGTGTTTATTTAAATCCCCATGAATGATGCCAAGCTCATGTAATCTGCCTACAGTCGCTCGGCATGGCCCCAAGTCCTCGATAGAAGCATGCCGCCCCTTCACTTGCTCGAGCAGGAAGCCTATGACTCTATCTCCTTCTGTCACATGACCTAGAAAATCAGGTCCGATATCGTGACCTTTGATCCACGAATAGACTTCAGTTTCCGCGTTGTACCAATTAATTTCGTAGGGGAACCTGGCAAATTTGACTATAACAGGCGAATCGAAGCGATCGCACTGGGCTTGGTAAACGTTGGACATGTACATGTTTCCCAATGCCAACGCAAGATAGTCGACTTGCGTTGGATGCCAGAGGTTACGGATGCCGGAGAAATCCTTCCGTACGATCCAGTCAATCTTGGACTGGATCGATCCCTTGTCTTTGCAGATGTGACCGAGGTTCCAATCACCAGCGGGGAGAGGCGGTAATTTTGAGGCTAATGTTGACGGAAAGCACATATCTTCAATCTCATAAACCCCAGCGTCGACGGTTAGATATTTAACGCTCAGACCGTCAACTAGAATACGGAAATGGCTTTCAGAGTTTTCGTCTGCGCTCAAGTGAAGAACCTGCAAGCCGCTGTTAACGGTCATTTTGTTCTGGAACCGGACGCCCGTCGGCTTTTGTCGAAGACGTAGGACCAAGTTGACACTGGCTATAGGTGTAGGAGTCGAAAGTGTGCAAGATTATGATTTGAAGGTTCAGTAGGTACTCGTAGCAAAGCCTGAGTGATTCCTCGCACCACCAGCACTGATCTAATATGGCCCGTACACAAGGAGCTTCCGTGTCGGAATTAGTAGCTCGATAACTTTGACGACATACCAGCGGTTGGGGCCAACGAAGCAATTGTAGAGCTCTCAATTAGTTCGAGCAAGTCGGGCTAGCTGAGCACACAGCTAGACTAGTCGGAACGTTAGCGGTCAATCCTGCGCGAAAGCGATAATCGATGCAATTGTTGTGGCAGCTGTACCTACAAGAAGGTCTTATATGCGGCGGCCGGCGCTTACCTTGACATGGAACACGGAGGACGTAGGAGTCTTGGAGTGTCTGATGAAACGCTAGCGAGCGCGGCTACCGAGCCAGGACAGCTCATGGGGTTTCGGGCAGCCTTTCCAAGAAGAGTAATTAATGGACCCAAGGTACAGTATCATATCTGAGTCAGTAATCGCGCAACCATTGATCGAGTAGCGTATTCTTTCTTTCCACAAGTCCAAATGCTGCTATCCAGTGGATTTCCGAACCGCCATCCATCCGACACATTTTTAATATTAAGGTACGCCAGCGGGCGGCTGACGTACCAGAGTTTAGTAGTTCATCTCCAAGAAAAGACTTTTATGATTGATATAAAGCGCAGCTTCCGCCAGTTCCATGAGATATCTTTGCCTTACCTTTAAACCGTCGTCCTTAAGAGTATCTCGAAAGAAAGAAATTGTTGTTGGATTAAGTCTTTCCAAGGTGAGTGATAGGAGACTGGATGCCACTAGCTCCATGTTTAGCCACTGCTAAAACACGATAATCTATAGACGAAGCACAACGGCCCTGACTCTAGTAAGCGTGGCTGGTCTTGGAAATTGGTAGGTTGATAATGTGCGCAAGAAGCCCGAGAATATTGCTGATATCGTAACAGTCACGATGTGCAAACGTACCATCGCGTGTATACATGCGGATGCCAGAAACTAGAAAAATTCGTTCAATGCCAGGCCCGTGAAGGAACAAATGTAAAGTGCTCGCCCACGACGCGGGTACCATTGGCGGTTTCTGTCCATATGTGTTCCAAAGATATGGTAAAGCCAGGAACGGATGAGAGGTAAAGATAGTGATGCGAACCTATGTTGGAAGAGCACTGAGCTTGTGGTCAAGCAGCTGTGAACTTATAAGAAGGAAAGACCGATAATCCCCGACTTTTGACCATTGGTTTTCAATTAGGATTCAACTGTACTGCTCAATATCATTGTACCAATAGATTCGTGATTGACGCCAGGGTTCCTTGTGAAAATTCGCAACTCTGGACGTGTTGCAAGATACCCGCGTGACTGTACTGCCTGCGCCAGTCAAGAGACCGACGGTACCTGGCTCGATTAATCCTTTCGCTGCGTACGCAGCCTTTGCACGAAAGGCCCGTTTCTGTCTGCCCACACCGTCGATCAAGCCAGGGAGCTCGAAGTATACCCATGAATCGATGAGGGTTGGCACCTTCCCCATCGAATACCGAATGACTTGGTGGATGCGCCGGCTTACGAATTGTGGGGTCGGATTTTACTTTACACGGGTATTCCTGCAGCTTTCTTTGCCAATTTGCCTCCAGTGAGCTTCTCAAGTCTTTCGCGGTCTTCGTCATCTGTTCCCTGGAGCCATATAGAGCAATACCAGCTTGTTCTGCGGCTGTTGGATCCACTAGAGATTTTCTGCCACGGTATCTATGCTGTCCCTGGGAGTATACTCCAGGCAAGCTCCGTAATCTTGGAAGACTAGATACAGTCTTACTATCTAGGCCATATTTGTCTTTCGCATGCGATAGAATCATGGGAAGAAGTTCAGGTCTTTGTGTCAAGCAGAGAAAACAGACACGGTTGCATGACAGCATGTAGACGAACGCTCCGAAGTCGCCGCACAAGAAACAGCTCGCCGTCGTCAACGCAACGTAAAGCTCCGATAACGTTGTACAATTAGAGAGCTTCAGACTAAGAGCCGCACGCAGAAGCTCTGGCCCGTGAGTCCGGAGGGATTGATATTGAGGAAGAGTATCGACAGCATG
The DNA here is from genome assembly GCA_018902385.1 of Physcia stellaris. NCBI lineage: Eukaryota > Fungi > Ascomycota > Lecanoromycetes > Caliciales > Physciaceae > Physcia > Physcia stellaris. The sequence goes on along the minus strand of JABSSW010000033.1, from coordinate 207,145 downwards.
CCGGCTTCTCTGACTAACGCGTCGTAGCACTGTCAGACTCTGGAGATCTAGATTCAAGAAAAATTCAGCAGCTCAAGAGGCAGGACACCCAGGGTGCCTATCAAGCTCGATCTCGTATCATTCGGGTGTGCTGCAGGGGACTGGCTGTCAGAGGTGTTGTCCAGTGGGCAGGTTCGCGCCAATGCCTTAGCCTCCAGACAGATGTGGCGAAGGTCAGTCCTCGCATATGAAATCTCATTCAGTTCGCTGTCAGTGAACTTTGTACGCAGATCCCCTTGGGCCATACGGGAAGACATATCGGACGTCGCAGCCATTTCGAACGCGATTGGCCTGCTTGTTGGACTTTGATGTGGACTAAAGCGCTAACATCGCACTCTAGTAAGGTATGGCTTGAGAAGCAGTAAAGCTTGTAGAGTCATACAGATTTGAATTGGTTCGAGATCAACGAGATCAAGGTAGACGAGGTAAGGCTCGTAGGCTCGGTAGGGTCACCAGAGTAGCAAATTGACTAGCTGAGTAATCTCTTAGTCATATTCCGCTGTGGTACGAGTGGCACTAGGAGAAAATCTCCACCAAGAGGAAGCCGCACCGAAGTTTGGGGTCTCACGATCCTCAACGCCCGGTTCAACAGTCCTATCAATGTTGTTATCACTGACAATCCTCGAAGCTGAGCCTCTCTGATCTCGAGAGTTCTGATATGGACTCTTCCCTCGTCTCTCTTTACCTGCATCTGACCTTTACTGAGCTCTGAAACTTCCCTTCAGAATTTCTCATCTACGTTCTATCCACAGTTCCTATCGTCGGGAAACCATGTTGCGTCAGAAAGTTTCCAGAGATTCGCCAGTGCGAATAGACACGGCAGATAAAGAGGGAAGCACCAATCCTGCACCTATGCCAGGCACACCGGATATTGAAACGAACATGTAGGTGCTTTCGGAGTCCTAATCACCATTTCAGTGCTATCTTTCGCGTCGCAAGATATATTTCCATAAATTTCAATGCTTCCTCGGATGCGCAACGCTGACTCTACAATCTCCATTAGTCTGACAATATTGAAATATGCTCAGCGCTTTGTGGTTATCGGCGGTCTCCTAGGCATACTCTGCGCCGCGAATTACTTCGTCGGCGCTGCGGCATTCCACGATATGAACTCCTGCGTTGATTGCTACGTAGCGAAGTCGCCGCCCGTTAAATCCACCGGATTCACAAGCATAGATGCAGGCCTGGCGCTCGGCGGCTTGGGATATGCTTCCGTACTTCTCCTAGCATTCACCTGGCTTGTTTTCGAAGGACCGAACCGCATCCGCAAGATCGCAATATACGTATGCGGGCTATTGCATATCCTGCAACGCCTGGTGTTCTATCTAGAGCAGTCAGGAGAAATTACTCGTCTTAGTATTGGCCCACGCTGTTACCTCTGGGAGTATCTGTCTAGCATTCATATACAGACTTTCTTCCTTGTATGTCCTGCTCTCAACTAATTGTCAACCCGTTCCCATTACACTATACTGACAGGCCGTCAATCATCAAGACTTATGCTGTAGCGCAGCGCTTCCTGGCAACATTCCTGCTGGGGAAGACTGGTAGGCAGCTAAGATGCTTTTGTCATGTTGCAATCGCAATCAGCGGGTGCGCTGGCTTGATAGCAGGTAAGCTAACATGGCTACCGACGCGAAGGCACTCTGACACAATATAGCCTTTGCTCAGATATCGGCACGATCCCAAATCCTGTTCGATTGTATTATCGCTTCACCTGGCTGCTTTGGCATAACTCTGATCCCGATACTTTATCCCCCACGTCAACGACAAGGTATCGATATCGAGGCTTCTGACAATAAAACATAGCCAGGACCAATAGGTCGCTGTACGACTGGTGGGAGATGATATAATACGCTAGCTCGTAAGCGATCCACGACACTTATCTTTCATCTAGTCCAGGAGGATTTGTAACAGCTGCAAAATGCGTAGGACTCTGCCAATAATTTAGCCGTGTCTAAGCTGTGTAACCTGATAACGAACTAATAATGCCAGGCATGAAGCCTTTAGTCAAAGGCCCGTTCGTGATGGATGACCTCCTCTTTTCTGTACCTTAGAGTACGGCACCTGATCTGTTGGAGTCGGCAGCTGGGTCGTACTTGCCATTTGTGTCCTGTGGAGCAAGTCTCCACTGGAGCAAGCGCCTTGGCACCATTTCCATAAAACTGCTCCGTCTTTCGCCTTTCCTCCTTTCCTGCTCTTCCTCCCTTCTCGGACCAGCTTTGACCACTTTTTGGTATGGATAATCTCATCTCTCTCTTCGCCTTCGCCATTCGGCTGTACTTGATTGCACCATGCGTCACGGCGCTTCTAAAGCGTCATGGTCTGTGAGTAGTATTCCCAGCTTTCTTCTCTCATCTGCTCTTCATCCACATCCTTCTGCTCAGAACGCATGGTTCTGGTGTCACACTGACTACAATGTATGTGTAGGATATCCAATGATGGGGACTTTGGTAGCCTTCCCCGAGGACAATGGATCAAGGAAAAGGCCCTTGATATGGCTGTGACCTTTGGGTTGGGCCAAGTCCTCCTTTGGGTCCTCCAGTTCATATGGTTCAAGTACAAACGGTCTTGAGTTCAGACCTCAAGTTGCCATAATTTTTGGAACACGATGGATTATCCATCTGGCCCGGTAGCGGAGCCGGCGAAGGCCAATTTTTGTAAAAGTGACAACCTGTGGCTGGCCTTACACTGCCGTCAGCACGCGGGGCGACACACTGACTGCCTAGTGTAGTCTTATTATTCACTACAATCTTTGGACTGGGTTAAGTGTGGCTGGCCTTACACTGCCGTCAGCTCGCGCTTTTAACCATCTGCTTCGTGCATTGGCTCCTCTGTGGGTCTAATTTTTGGAACCTTTCCAGTGCTTTGTGCACTATATTGGACTTGTCCAATGGGCTTCGGCCTAATGAATTTTTTTCATCAAGGAACCTTGCTTGCAAGGACCTTGGAGAAGAATCAATGGCACGCTCTCAATCCACCCCGCATCCTGCTGCTCTGCCTGTAAGTATCGACTCTTCTGCCCCTGCCAGCAACAATCCTTGTAGAATCTGTTGCAACAAAGTCAGCTCGGAGCGAATTGATGGAAGTTTCGGCGATTGTGTGACGGTTCTGCTCCCAGAACTCAGCACATCTTACATGGAGCGAATCACTGATCTATTAACTCTTCCAAGTCTCAGGGGGTCGACTTCTCTTCCCATAATATCTACAACCAGTGCACGTACTACAAAAGAACTCTGTAGTGTCAATAGCCTGCTTGTTAGCCTTGGCTACGCCTCGTACATCGTGCTGATAGACGGATGAATATCATTTATTCTTCGGAGCGGGATACTAATATCGGGATGGCAGACTAATCTCAGTGATTGGGGGTTCTTTCTAGCTTGCGAATCGAGCCAGACAATGAGCCAAGCGGAAGTAGCCTCTGGTTTAGCAAATGAGCATCACCATGTTTCAATCCATGAAAGATACCCTTGGACGATGTGCTCGGGGATCCCCTTGATATTCCTTTCTCTATTGTACACAGAGATTGGTTGGGACTAAGAACGTGCTTTGAAGTTGTATTAGTACATACTTTTGCCTTTGCTGTGTAACGCCCGCAAAGATCGGACTTGAGCTCTCATAAAGCGTGATTGCATGAATGACTGCGTGTGGTGTATTGGATGGATGCCATAAGCATTAATGCTCAAATGCTGCAACCATAGGCTGAGATCTATCTAGCTAGATTGATTCTCCATGAGCATTTCCGACATCTGAGAGTTCTCAGCCTTCTTATGGAGATAATCCTTAGTACTCCTTTCAAGCCTTCTTCGGCGATACTGTATAGAGACAATCTCTTCGCTATTATTACCACATTGTCTTCGACTCTTCGATCAATTCGGATGTTTAGGCATAAACGGCGCATGCAGCCGGCTCCTTGTCCCCATTTTGCCTTCTTTCTCGCACTAATTCATCAATAGGGACGAGAAGCTCTCCTACCAATGATGTCTCGGTAGAAGCATAGTAAACGGAGAATATCTCTCGTCAGCGTGGTCTAGCACTTGGCGAGAGGGAAATCATGACTGCAGCATTTCAAAAGTCTCGCTTCTCTTCATTGAGACAGGTCGAAGTCCTTGCACAGATCTAACTTTCGTAAAACGGAACCGATTTCACAATTCGATCAAATCCATCCATTCAAGCATTACGGCCACACTTTCCGGGTCTTTCTTCATGCAGACGTATATCTCATCGTCCGCTCGACCCCAAACAAGAAAAGAACGGAAAAGAAAAGCTAAGCTTCACTGCTCCATGCTGCGCTGCATCGATCAATGACGAAGATGCAATGAATTAACACCAATTTCTGCATATGGTGAAGGTCGGGAATAGCATATCTAACGCAGGAAGTCAGAGGCCTTGAAAAGGCGAATGATTCCTATTCGTCACCTCTTCCGATTCTTGCAGAGAAGAAAAAACGTGTTTTACCCGGAAACGAATTGAGGGAGTATATATCTCTCGCGTGGGTCCCAGCACGCTGTGTATCATGGATGTGCTACACTGTTGCCATTATGACGCAGTGGATATATGGAGGAGTAGTACTCGTACGTAAATAGGAAAGTGGGGAAATGGAGAGAGTGAGGAATCAAGGGTTTCAGAGTCATAGTAGCCCCCTTTCGTTCGTTCTCTGCTCATCTCTCTCTCTCTCTCGCTCTCTTTCTCGGCCCATATCCACTCATCTGTTCAACGTCTTCCAAGGTCCTATCGTACTCACTACTTCCGCGCTGTCGTCCGAGGTTTCTGAAATTGACACACTAGAACGTCCTGCTAAGAGTAATTTTGATTAGAGACTCCTGAGGCGCATAGACAATAAAGGCAGATATATAATTTGGACATTTTGAACGTGTTTACCTCATCGTCTTCATGTTCCGGCATAAAATTCGATGAGCGGATTTGACGTGCTATGATGCTGTATTTAGCCTATCAACGCCTCGATGGGCATTTGTTCAAGGGGAATCGTCAGTGCTCCCCTTCGAAACTGCGAAGGATAATTATGTTCATCGCCCGATACATGTAGATTGAGGATTTTATCGTGCGGGTGTCGGCACGTCGGCGCGAGCACCGAGCAAGCGACCAATCACGTGTCAAGCCCAAGACAAGGGACATTTCTGCCCCCTCGACTTTCGAGCCAGGCACCTTTGCTTTTTTCTGCCTTGGGGCTCATCGCCGAAAATCCAGGACCACCAGGCATTTTCATCCATTGTAAGGTCATGCTCGGCGTGTTCAAGAGGAGCCACAACCTCCTAGGCGCCGGCAACGCCCTGCGGAGACCTCGGCATACGCCGCTGAGGTATTCGTGCATGAAAGATGCTGACCCATGCAGAAGAGAGCTGCAATTCTTATCGGTGAGGGGCTGGTGAAACGTCACAGGGCGCTTTAAGCACGGCCTTCTGCGGCTGAATTGAGCATTCTGGGCTGTCTTCTAATGCGGCCCCATTTCCTTCTCTTTCGTCCCGTACCTTGTTGTTCGGTTTTTGTGCCGGCTTGTACACCTAGTATACCGACTTACAATGTCAATAGTGCGCTGAGTCTCTTTTCCATGCCGATCCTAGCTACTGCCCAAAACGCCTCTTAGTGGCAAAAGCAACAGATTAGATATTCAACACTTTCGTGGAGATCCGACAATTCGCAATTTTGTTTGAATAATATTGCGCTTTTGTTATAACACTAGCTTATGCAAAACTCCGTATCCCTGTCTTGGAGTTCTTCTACACTATGAGTGGGTCTGCTAAAGTGGCCATACCGGATATACCTGGGTTGGAAGAAATAAAACGTCTAGTCATTCCCTCACACCCTGATGTGACTCACCGGTCTTTCATACCGTTCGGCAATGGCACAGTCTCAGTTATATTGAGTGCATATGGCGAGATTCTAAGGCTATCGAAATACACTAACGAAGGAGCTCCTCGGTTTACCTGCCTCACCAGTCCTTGCCTTGAAGCTTACGAGCGCGATCTTCAATCTATTAGCCGTTGGCTTCATCATATATCGGATAGGCGAGGTACGGGCCTTAATATTCGCCTGATGCCCAATACCGAGGTTTCCGACGCCAATTTGGAAGAACCGTCACCGCAGCTAGAGTGGATCGACGGTCGTTGGCCTCGTTTTTACTACGAGGTCGACGGACTGGCTATTTCGATAGTATACACAATACACGGAGAAATCCTTTCGCAGCAGTATTCTATTTCCAACCCTTGCGAGATGATAAAGACGGTACGGTATGCTCTACAAGTAGGGGATAGCGACGTCAACACCTTATCGATTAATGAATCTCGGTAAGTGCAAGCTTGCTCTGGCAGTATAGATCATCCCATCAGCTTAGCCATTGGAGACAATGTCTAAACGAGGTTCGCTCTCAATCACATTTGACCATCGAGGAACTGATGATAGCGTTCCAGTCCAAAATGGCGCTAATTGTATCAATATGATAGATGGGAAAGGGATGACGGCACGGACTATGTACCTGAAAGACCCATGGTTACACCTCACACGGACGGAACTTTTCGTATCGTAGAGAGAGGGGGGAGCACTATGCTGAAACAAAACAGAGCGAGCAAAAGCAATGATCGAAGAAGCGAAGCCACCATCGCAGTATTTCTCGATGGCAACTTAGTCCGCCCAGATGCTATCAGTCTTACTTCTGTTCCTCGCTCGTATGAAGAAATCAATGAAGAGAAGATCAAGACTGTGGCAAAGCCATTGCAGATCGAACCCAGAGCAGAACGGAAGATTGGAATACAATATCACCTGGATTTCCTCGGGGCTTCACACTCCGGAGCCTCAAACCACCTCGATGTTAAATCGTATTTGAAAGAAAGTCAAGTTTGGAACAGGTGCTCCAAGCTAGATGACGAGTTCGGTTCTATCTTCCTCCGCCATTTGGAGCACATTTTTTCCTTTAGCGTAATAACTTCGCAGACTGCGGAGCAAGAACCTCAGATATCGTTCATACAAGATCCAACTTTTGAATACGGATCCACGGCGCTGAATGACTTGTGAGTCACCCCTGTGTACTCCCATTTTGGATATGTGATGACCTCTAAAGTTACATATTTCGATATCTTCTGTTCATGTATCGTATTGTGCCCGAACTCGAGCTTCGCTCTTCTCTAAATTCCCCTACGGAGACTGCAAACATCGCAAAATCCGACTGTAACGATCTTGGAGCACGCATTATGCATATCTGCAAAGGGCACCTACGACACTCTTTCCAAGCGAACACTTTCTTGGCCAACCAGAGTTGGCCTATGCCTTCTGTAACAGCGGATAAACTTAATGCCCCGGCCGTCAAAATGCATGGTAAGGCTTTCGTTGGAAGCTTGCAGATCCTGAAGTTGTATGAATTTGCCCAACTCTGCAAGGGGGAACTTTGCATCAAGGAGGATCTTTTACAGAGCTGCGCAGCTCTGTGGCTTGATGCTATGGAGGCCGAGCGAGACTCAAAATCAAAATTGTGGTACAAAGATACCAGGAAAGCATATGTGGCATGGGAAGGTCATGGCAATGAAGGTTCAGTCTGGCTCGACATTCCAGAATATCGCCTGGCTGACCTCATTTTCATCTGGAAGGCCCTCAGGTCTTTAGAACATATGCTACGCGCATCGAAAGACAGTGCCAAAGCATCAATCGTCTTGAAAAGGCTCGAGGAATTGAGATTGGGGCATGCTGACATTAAGGAAATGATTCTTCAGCGCTTTTTGTACGAGGACCCTATCTCTTCATCCACCAAGTCTGTTGCTCCCGAGGAATCCAATCTACGCGAAAGGCACATAGACAATGCTGAAGCCAACACTAGCCCTTTCTCGATTGCGGTGCGGCGATCTAGGGACAAGGATCGGCGCTTGTTTTATGCCAAGGACACTATGCTCTATGATGGTATGGTATGGGGCTTCTTCCAACACGAGCAAGATGTTGGGATCGTTACGGCGGAAAATAAAGCGACTAAGGCGAATGTGCAGTCCGCGTGGCAGAACACTTTACAGGCCCAAAAGTCGATCGTGAGGAGACTTGGGAGAAACCCCTGCGGTACGCATTGGCCATTATCATGGCAGATTCGTTGTCGTTGGACAAAACACACGATTCAGTATCACTGGAGAAGCTGTCTTGGGAAAGACTTTATGGGTGTGTGCTCTCCTGCGGACTTTTTCCTGAACAGATCGACTGGCTACGGAAGTCGCCAGGATTGTCCCGTTTAGGAACAGCGCGTAGTCAGTGGGAGATTCCGACCCTGCTACTGAGACGAAGATTTAAAGGCATAGATCAGGGCCTGTAAGTAGCATCTTGTCAGATAGCCCTCAATAGTTCCTTGTACAATAACTGAACCGTTCCTCTCACAGATCGGAAGAACTACCTCTCGGGCAGGTTTCGAGTAATCATTCTGCTCCTGCGAAACAGAATGACGATGTGGGACACGAGACATCACCAATACCTATGAAAGAATCTTCATACCCCGAGAGACTGGCTATGAGGAAGAGGGTCCGGCTGGAAAAGAAAAGAAAAGCTTCGAATAAAAAACTTAATTTCAAGATGATTGTCGACCCCCCAGGTAATCCGGTCATTTCTTTTGGAATCCTGACTCACGTACGACGGAGCCGGTAATCTAACTAACCCCTACTTGTAGAAAGGAGAGTTAAAGACTGGCTATACCCTTTGCCAGATTTCATAAGCCTGCAGTCGCCATATAGGCCGTTGGAAGACATTGAAGAAGACTTAAAAGAACGGATATCTATTGATGTCGAGACTGAGCAAGAGCACAGCACGCGGAAATTTCTGGAAGACCCTTTGAAAGCTTGTCTAGCTTCTGATCTCGGGTCGGACGAGGATGATGATGTACGCAAAGTAATGGTAGATGTCATCAACAGAGCCATAAAAATATGGAGGGAACCAAAGCGCCACGGCGGAGACGAAGAAGGATTCAGCTGGTTTAATCCGACAGCTTATCTTGTCGACGTTGGACAACACCAGCGCGACACGCCTTTCGAACGTGTTTTTGACGCTGATGACCTGGACTCACACCTTCGTCAAGCTCGCACTGTAGAGACAGCGAAAAAAAGATTTCAGTAAGTCTCCTGTACTGACGGCACATCAAATGTGATCTGAATGCGTAAAGCTACATTGGACCCTTACAAGTCGAAATTGCTTTGATTCTGTACATGGCCTCGCCTGCCAGCGACAAACGAAGCATATCACAATTCTACTCTCGCCACAGCGGTTTCTCCAACCATTTCCACGAAGATGTAAGCTCACTTGTCTTTTTCTATATCTCGACTGATCAGGAGCCACCATCGTCTAGGTCCATCCACTCGCGGATTGTTGGACCACTGAACTTCATCTTTCATTCCTTCAGCTCGTTACCGTCATAGACGAGAATGATGAAGAACGTTCAATACCTGACCGTGATAATATATGTGCTGGACGTCAAAGCAGATTTCCGCTTCTTATCAAAGGCTCTCTTGCAGATGTCTTCAAAGCTTCGGTAAGTTACCGTATCATTGGGGACATGGCCGATAAATATTGGACCTCGTATCTACTGTTATATCTTCCGAAAACGGATCGCCGGGTTCTTGAGTACCCATATCAGTCATATCTGAGCACGTCCAAAGTTGAATCATGGTTTACAGATCTTACTCGCCTTGATCAGAGAAGGATCTTGGAGCCTTTTGTGGTTGAGAAAATGACAGCTGAAATTCATCGGAGTACCGCCGAAGTCATTAGATCTATCGATGCCTGGTTGGAACCCGAGGTTGACCCATCGCAGACCGGGCAGGAACTGCACTCTTCAATATATGCAAAAGCAGATGATCGAAATTTTGAAGCACAGTATAACAGATCTACCACCTGCCTGGAGCTTGACGCGACCTTGAGTGTCTTGCGCCGCCTATCCGAAGCTAACATTGACTCTCTTACTCAGTGGACAACACGGGAAGCTACCCGGCATCACAAACCCCGATGGTCGGAAAAAGACGAGTACACACACCGGGAGCTGGTTGATCACCAACAAAGACGTGCAGAACAGCAAATTTCGCTTATGAGAGATCAGGGGCGGCAGATCCAGACATGTCTCGAGCAGCTCAGAACTCATAAACAAGAGGTAAGTATTTGATGAAGCTGCCATCGGATTCCTATTAACGCATGTCATAGCTCGTCAACAACCTAACTTTGACCGAGTCTAGGACCGCAGCTCACGACGCAGAGAACATACGAATCTTCACTTATGCGACTGTGATATTCTACCCACTGAGCTTTGTAGCGGTAAGCAGCGCCATCAGGTTGTGTGGCTTTGTACCCCCTATCAGGAAACACTGTAGATACTAAATCTGGGTGGCAGAGTTTGTTTAGCATGCAAGGACCTCCGTAAGAGATTTTCTTATTGGCATAAACCCGATGCTAATCTACGCAGAGCACATAGCCTGATATCACCCCTAATTTCTGCAATTGCGATAGCTCTAATTCTTACGGTACTCGTGGTATTCAATGCCGAGGTAATTGCTTGGCCTTTTCGCAGGCTCAGATACAGTATCAGCCAAACTGCAAGAACGAAAATGGAAAAGACCTCAAATGTTTTCCCAGTGAACTGGGCGAAGACGCTGGCTAGCATTAAAAAAGGTACGTACACCTACATTCCGTTATACCCCGTCTCATTGAATATAAAACGCAATTTCCACCTGTCAATTTGTGTATGTTGTACTAGGAGTACGACTACTGCGGAGAGCCAGCATGATGATCTCTGCTATGACTTGCATCTATTGCTTGATTAAAGTTGTTTGGTGCATGATCTCTATTAAGGTTCCAAATGTGTCTGGCACATTATTTGAACGTCTAGTTGAGACCTATATGATCTACATCCGTTTGCAAAGTGAGCTTAGCCTGGCTACACTTTGATGCTAACCATCAAGCTGTATAGCTGAAGAGCAAGACGTCCTACATGACGACCGAAAGCCTAAGCTGCCAAGGAGCAAAATCGTCTATACTTCTTTCTTGCTAGTACACACGCTGGTTGAATACCCAGCGCACCGCATCGCTCTAGCCTACAGATCGTTGACCGGGAAGCACAAAAAAGACCGCGTAATAGTAATTACGGTGCAAGTTTCGGTAGCCTTCTTACTCCTCCCAGTCTTCCTTGCTGCTTGGCTTTTGGTCGTAACGTGGAACATCATGTACACAGTCTTTCACAGCTTTGTGTCCCTTCCTCGCGCCAAATGGAAAGACATTCAATTGAAGACCCAGGAACAAGTGGAAGAGAAAGAGAAATTGGAGTTCGAGGCGGCCGAAAGGCTTAAAGAACAAGAAAAGGTCAAAGAAGATACTCCGGAAGACGCGGACCCTGCAATAATCCAGGACGATAAAAAGGCCAAGAAGAAAAAGCTGAAACGGAAAACTTCCGATGATGCTTTCCAGGAGAAGCTCCGTCAGGATCGTAAGAAGGAAGAAGAACAGCTCCGAGAACAAGTCGCTCTGCTTATCAATCCTAAACAGCTCTACAATTCTAAAATCGAGCGCGTCATACCAAGGAGAAAGGAGAAAGTAAAAATGTCTAATCATAGTAAAGAGAATGTCGCGACGTCACTTCGAGAGTCTCATGAGGGGAATCATGCGTCTGCGAGTCCGATCACGCCTCCACAAGCACAGGCATCTATCATCTCGACAATCATGTCGGTCTTCCGACACCAAAGTGGCAAGGCTGAGGCAAACAAAGAAGCAGTCTGAGCACTCGCAATTGCCCTGAAAAGACAGCTTCAATGTGGATTTCAACCTTCCCCAAGTTACCGGATCATTATTTTCCAACTTTTGAGCATTCGTCTGACCATTGGAAAACTGCCAGCCTAGGCGCATCATGGACCGAAAAGCCCCACTTGAGGAAAGCGATCGGATATCGTGCAGAGACACTTGGGATATCAACCCATGGGCTGGCAAAAAGTGGCTCACTTTTGCTTGGCATACCCCCATCGAACTTTATACACCCTACAACCAATGTCAAAAATTGGTATCGAGTTTCATAAACGTTCTCATATGAACTCGATATGGAAGTTTCAAAGTTATGTTTTATCGCGAAATGAGAGTAGAGTTGTTGCAATCTCGTGGGTGTATCGAATGTTCGGGGTGTACCTCTGAAAAGTGAGCCACGCCAGCCCATGGGATAGAGCTTTCCCGATATCAATAAAGCGAATCCACGGTTTTAGATCCTGCATGATTATAAAAAGCATATTGATATATGCCTCTCAATGACTGAAAACTAATTCCATATCTTGCGTTTGAACTTCTACCGTAGCTTCACAATCGAGCCACTTACAGGATGAATATGCTATTATCATTGGCTGAGACATCATCCCCATCGTCCGCAAGTCTCTCATAAAACATTCTGGCAGGTTCTTTGATGCTGTCTCTGCTATACCCTCCACAAGCAAAAGACCAAAAAAGCATGAATCAAAAATAAATAACAAGCAGAAGTCGACGCTATATAATAGCCACCTGTCGAGCTCCAGGAAGGTCCAAGCACGCCCTTCTCCAGCCAAGATATGGATGGATTTGTCTGTGATGACCGTGTTTACCTCGATACACCTTTTCGACGAGCAGAGTCTGGCAAGCGGTTTTTGCGTGATAGTGCGTTTTGCCTCTCCTTTCGAGAAGAGAAGACTGTGGGCTTTTCAGTGCTGGTAGAGATATGAGATTGCCTGTGACTGGTGTACGTATATTTCTGTTTTGGGTTTTGGGAACGGGCGTGGAGGGAGTGCGGCACAAGGAGATGCGGAGTGGGATGGAGATTTGGAGATGAAAGCATCGTTTTTCGTCTGAGCTGTCCAAGTGCGTTAATTTTCCTGTTTTACGGGCGGGGAATACTAGCTAGGGAGTTTTATTCTTTGCAGAGTGGCTTCAGCACTGTTCTAGGTCTGCGAAGAGGTTGTGGAGCGTAGGTTGTGGATGTGTGAAATATTCAAATATACAGGTAACGTGAGTGCTTGTACAAATACGACTGAATGTTCATCGGTATCTCCAGCGTCACAGATCAAATCACGCGGTTCCAATTCTACTCTACAATTCAACCATCAAAATTACATACCGATATTCCGAACCAAGACCTTGAATTGGCGGGCACGAGGATCCCACAATCCTTAAGGTACAATCTAGTCATCGCTTCTCGTCACGTCACGGACTTCATAGTTAAGATATAACACCCAGAGCACCTTCTCCCTCCCCTCAAAAGTATCCTAGGTCCAACCAAAACCCCGCTCCATACGCATATAATTCCAAAAGGGAATCTCAGCAATCGGATACGGCTCGTGCACGCTAGAAATTGTCCTCGATCAGCGCAAAATGCCACATTTCCTTGATTACGAAGCCCGCAGATGTCATAGCGTGAAGAAACCCTGACCACGCGATCTCATCCTTGTCCGAGGTCTTGAATGAAGTTGTAGAGAAAACTGCCAGGCGCTGGGGATCACGGCTGCCGGGTCTGGTTTGTGGGGAATCCCCGTTGTGTCGCCGCGCGTTTTCGCCTTCTGCTTTGCTGTGTGTCGATGTTATCCGTTGTCTCAGTACGATGCTCCAGCTCCCATCGCAGGGTCTCCTTCGATGCGAGCGGGTCGATGGGATTGTTGGATTGCTTCTTCTCCCGCACTCTGTTGGGGGGTTCGGTGCATTTGGCGGTGCTCTACGGCTTCAAAGAAAAGCTGGTTCATTGGACTGATGCATTAATATGCTGCATAGCCTTTTGGAATATTAGATGGATAGCGTTCCAGAAATTATCGGGGTCACGCTTAGCATATGGCATGTCGTGTTTCACGGTTTGTGTTCATCGAGAGGAGATTGGTTCACGGGATTAGAATTTCTGGCTAGATATAGTCCATCTTTTGGGAATGATTTCGTCCATTTCCTTAAATGGTTTTCGTTTTAAGAGCTGGGATAAGAGATGCGAAAATAACTTGCGAAATCGCAAGGAAAGGGTTTTTAAAAGAGAATAGGGGAAAAAGCTGAGAATGGAAGATATGAAAAGTCAAGAGAAATGAGTGAGATGAAGAAGAAGCCGTCTGAAAAGATAATAAAAGCTGATATCTGGCTCGCTGTGAATATTTTGCTGATCTGATCTGATCTGATGTCCCTAATCAACTTATCCATCTATTCACCGAAAGACTACTTCCGACGAAAAGAGTCTGGAGTTTTTACCTCTTTTCCAATCATCTTGATGATTTCTCTGATGATAGCGTCAAGATCAGAGTTATCAACATTGTTCGAACTGTATCGAGTGAAGCTGTCCTTAAACAGAGGAATCGACTTCCTAAAAGGGGATGTTCTGAAAGGATCATGGATGGTATCGGAAATGGTGAAACTGACATAGAATCAAACTTACATCTTCGTCTTCCTGTAAAGCTGACTGACCGCTTTCAGTTAAAAGAGAGGCTATCACCTGTTCATTAATCCCCATGAGATAGCAAGGATTCATGGTCCCTATCAATTATTTCATGATTCATTAGTTTCGATCACTGCAATCACACTTCTGAGATCTATAAAGCTCGAATCATCGCCGTGTCCCGACCTAATCTCTCCATCGAGTCTAAAAGATGGATAGTGCCCAAAAGTCACCTGTGTTGATATCAGACTCAGCCAGTATGGATTCACTCTCGTAACCCTCGGTGTATAGCTTCTCGTTCAATGCAACAGGTCTCTGTTCTTCACTCGTACATACAAAGGCTTCTTTTCCCACAGGATCCACGTCTTCTGCTCCTCCCATCTACCGACATTTCCCTGGAGCTCGAAGTCAAACGCCCAAATCAGATGAGCTAAGATCAACCGCATCTCCAAATACGCGAGATTGCGCCCGAGGCAATTTCTTGGGCCAAGTGAGAATGGATTAAAAGCTGAAGGGGTCGAGGATGCCGATGGGTTAGTGGACGAGTGTGAGAGCCACCGCGATGGCTCGAAGGTAGATGGAGAGTCTGGGAAATTTAAGCTCGAGCGGTTAGATGCGAAACCTGAGGCGGAGACCTGGGTTCCGCCAGGCAGCCAATGCCCTGATACCGTGGCGCCGCCGGCAGGTACCACTCTCGGCATTCCTAGGGCAACTGGAGGACAAAGGCGGAGACCCTCCTCGATCACAGCACCAAGGTATGAGAGGCTGCTGACCCGCTCGGCGTCGATCTCAGACACGTGTTGGAATGAATCACGGATTTCTTTCACTAATCTCTCCATTGTGCTTGGGTTGCGTAAGAGATTCCCCATGATGCCAGATAATGCTGTTGCTGTAGTCTCACTGCCGGCCAAGACTAGGATTCTCATTGTGGCTTCTATTTCGAGAACACTCATGCCCCTTTCGTCGTTGTGACGAAGAATGTAAGTCATGAAATCATTTCTTTGGTCATCAGCCGATGTGCCTTTCTCGAGTCGGCGATGGATTTTCTCGTTAGCGATTGCCGTATGCTCCTGTCGTTTTTTCAACATACTCTTTGGGATCAGCATCCTCAGAGGCCTTCCCAATCCTACCAGACGTAATGACAGAAGCAGAGTCGCTGTCTTGAATTGGTTGGACAAGATAGCCAGCCAGCTATGATATGATTCTTTTTCTAAACAGTGAAATGATTCCCCAAGGCTCAAATCTCCAATGATATCAAACGTCGTGAAGCCCAGCCATTGGACGAGATCCACGACTGCAGTATCCGGCGAGGAAGCACACCGATGTAATTTTTCAACCAGGAGGTCTATGCAGGATTGTACAAGGTATTCCTGTTGTTTCAGAGCTCGCTCGGAGAATGCATGGGAAAGGAGGCGTCGGTAGCGAGCATGGTCTGCGTCGTTGGCGCTCAAGATGGAGTGGATACCGTTGTTCGCCGGGGCCATCCATTTTGGGTTCTTGGGGAAGTTGGGTCGACCTTGATGATGGCTGTAAATATCTTGCCAGCCTTGCGCGTCAATGAATGAAAGTTCGTTGGGGGCCAGGCGAACAACAGGCCCGTAGCGCTGGTGCAGCTCCTGGACCTTTTGAGTCAAGTCACCTCTGACGAGTGTGTAGACATAAGGGATACGTGATATAGCCCATAGTCGAGGACCGGGAAAGCGAGATAAGGGGTGGATGTAGAGATTGTGGAATGCTCTGAGTATGAGATACTAGGTGCGTGTCAGTGACTGCCTTGCTTGAGAGCGTAGGAACGAACGTACAATGCCCGTGGCCAAGGCTGTGGCGAGGGTGGCCTGTGCTAATGGGATAGGTAGAAGCATCCTAGATCTGGCAGCGCAGATATTTGACGCCAGAGCTCAGACACTTCACAGCGAGGAAGACTGCGGTTTTGGGAGATGTCTTGGACTAGATGCCATTGTATGCATAATGGTGGTAAAGGTCACCGAGTCTGCCTACAGCCTTATGCCTGGTGTTGCATGTTTCATCTGTCAAAGATATGACGTATGGCGAGCTATCAGTTCCGGGCAGTGCTCCGTTGGAGTGTGTGGAACCAATCATATTGAAGGAGAGTGTGTATGATGGACACACTGGCTGCAAGTATTCGGGTGATCTTTACTGAAGCAAGTAAGCATGTGGAAGGATCTCAGATAGTAGATCGATCATCACGTGATCGTAGATCGCCAAGGCCGGCTAGGGCGTTTCACCATGGCGGTAAGCGCTTGCGCGACCACCCAATCGATTGCGTCCAAGCCGCGGAGTACTTAGCTCTTGATAGTTGACACAAATTGCTGAGGGTGTGAGGCTATTGATTGACCTTCTTACTTACACTGTGCCTGTATGTTCAGCATCATCTACTATATCCTTCACGGGTACCAACCCACTCTGAACCGGTGCGCGGGATATGGCGGGCATACTGTCGGGCTCCGCGAAGCTTGTCCTGTATTTCGTTGGTCAATACTATTTGATTGTGCCAATAGAACCCTGTTTTCGTCACTCGTCAACAATCTCAATGGAAATGACACTGTGCCCTGCGACAACGTCTGCCCTCTTACTGGCTCTCCAAAGTCTCGGAGGATTCTGTGGGGGCTGAGGATAGGATTCCCTCACTACGTCCTTCGACACTAGATCACGAATGTGTTCATGGTTTACTTTGCGGCAAGGTCTATTCTAGACTTCGATGTGGACACGATCAGCATTTGAGCTGAAAAATAGTTCAAAGACCGACCCACGCCGCTCGCACACATTGTCCGCCCCACCATGCTTTACCAAATGATTGAGGAACTACGTCAATACTCCATCTGCGCTTCTGATAATGAGAACAGTGCCACACATGGTAAATCTAAACTCAGCCCCCACATGCGCGAATGACGATCTGGTGTCGATTGCACCATGCAGGAGTCTGGTAGTTTGTCACACGGCCAACGAATCCACTCAGAGTCAGTCTCGTACTCAGTGGCTTACTGCTCTTGCTTGTGGTGTGCACTGATCGAGGTGGGTCCCTGCTGCTGATGGAGCAAGCCAAAAAATGGTCTCTAGTGGGTACGCCCACACCATTCTTGGTAATTTGCACGTTCGCTGCGAAGAATACAGGATGGGGCTGCGCTCGACTTCTGTCTGGTATGTGGGTAGTTTTGCAATGCTCCATTACGCCTCTCGTTAAATGTTTGACTTTCGTAGTGTATCAAAGGATTCGACGAAAAACCAGGCAGACCATCTAGTCTCTCGTCGCGCCATTTATGTTCGATGATTATCTTCTCGTCCGGCACTGTTCGTTCAAGACTTTCAACAATTCCCTTCTATAACTCGAGGATCTTTCTACAGCAAATCGCAAATTACTTCAAGCTGGTTGACCCTATCGAGCATGGACTCCGCTATAATTTCTCTCACAGCGGGTTTAACCCCCGATCAATTGCATACTCTCGGAAAACAGAATCACGATGTCGAGATCTATACTTGCTCGATAGTCTTTTCCATCCTCGCTGTTCTTGCAGTGGCTGTACGGGTAACATCCAGGCACATGAAAAAGGTTGCCATAGGGGTTGACGACATCTTGATCATGGCTGCATTGGTATGCCCTAGCTCAAGCCTTACCAGTATATCCGGCTAATTCTTCATTAATTAAAGGTCATTACACTCGCGCAGACAATATTCATATGTATCGGTAAGTAAAAACTATCGATCTCCTCGTGAATTGAAGCCGCTCATTGACCCTTATGCAGGAGTGCGAGATTACGGTCTTGGCCACCACATATGGACTTTGAATGAGCATCAGTTCATCATGTTCAATAAGGTACGTTGACGATAGTCGCAATGGGTACAATCGTTGATAAGTCTCTAGCTCTGGTACACAGTCGGCACTCTTCAGTCCACCATTCTTTTCCTAACCAAAACATCACTCTTGATGCTGTTTCATCGCATTTTTGTCACTCCAGGATTCCGCCTTACCGTCAAGGTCATTGCAGTCATAATGGTGATGTGGTGGGTTGGTACCGTCCTCGCAGATAGTCTGATATGCATTCCCATCGAACACAATTGGATTCCATCGATTCCGGCACACTGTGGCAACAAGCAACTTCTCTTCATCATGCCCCCAATACCGTGGATCGTTACAGATGCCGTGATACTAATAATGCCACTGCCCATGGTATGGAAACTACAACTGCCGACAATTCAACGAGTGGGAATCGCAGGTTTATTTCTACTTGGCGGACTGTACGTTCTGCCCCTCTGAATGTCTCCAATGAAGAAGTGCTCATTTATCAATCTTTTAGGGCGCTCGTATCAAGCTGTGTCCGTTACAGCTATTTGTTCTTCCAGCCTGATGATGTGACATGTAAGATATCACTCCTTTTGCGTTCACATTCGGACCCTCTCTAAAAATTTACTCATCCGCACTTATCGGTCACATATGGAATCCTCTCTAATCTTGAATTAGATTACCTGACTCAAGCAGCGATCTGGACCGTCATCGAAGCCGATGTCACCATCATCTCAGCCTGTCTCATTGTTTCTAGGCCTTGGCTACTCAAACTTTATCCATCCAGGTTCATAGCTATCATCCAACAGAAGACCGCGTCGATACGAAAATCGTCTACTAGATCGACTAATAGAGATCAGAAAAAGTTACCACTTTTCAGCAGTTTTCGCAGGCTAGCGGAGACTCCACCCGCTGTCGATAATGGGTCTATGGGGGCACCGTTTGAATTTGCGTATGATACCGAAAAAGCTACTCAGCGAAACGTGTATGTGGATTGACCATTTCCTGACTCTCAACTATCATCCACTCTCGTTCAGCGTTGAGTAAATGTCGCGCAAATAATGTTCAGTCCTCATCAAGAAAAGGGAAAAGAATTATGCTTTGATAAATATCTCACCGGGGAAATAGCGATACTAGATGACCACTGGAATCCAAGGAGATATGCTGCTATGGGATAGACACCGGTGGATATCTATAGACCTGATTTGGAAGCCTGAATGGCTGCTCTGGCCGTTAGCAGCGAGTTAGAGGCTCGCTTATACAAACACCCTATTCCTCATTAGTATGCTTGGCAAAAGGTGAGAAGTCTTAAGTATTTGAAGTCCTCCGGCTTCTGTACACCTACAAACAGCAAAATACTCCAAATAACAGCAACTTAATTCATTGGGATGGAATCGACCGATGAGATGTGATGAAGCTCAACCAACGTATGTCTCTCTAAGCAATGATTGACCTAACCTACAGATTAGAAGAGACTTCCCGACAGAGGATTGTATTGCCACAAAACTTGATTCACAAACTCCAATGATGGCGGATAGTAGGTACTTAGAGGCTGATCTAAGAAATCAATGGAGGTCGCAGTAGATTGGTACTGTGCGGCTCAATGAAGGCGGTTTTCCGTACGCGAAAACGTTGCGAGAGCTTGGACAATACTCACTTTTCAGACTTTCATCATACAAAGTCTAACAAGAAGCTCAAAAGATCAGATCTCATCATCAGTAAAAGGTCCTTTGAAAGCTCGACATCGATTCTGTATGATCGTGCCTCGGTAAGGCAAACGAGCACGCTCTGAAGATCGATTGGACGCTCGCGGCCTGGTTGCCTTCTTTTAATGCAGACATTGCCACGCCCTTGAAACAAATTGCAAAAGACAAACGTGGCTCCAGAGTATGCGACTTCCCTCGAAAATCACAAAAGTGAAGAGATCACGGCTGACATGGCATCTACAGCTTCAGCTGGGTTTGCGCTCGACGATGCGGCTGCTAATGCGCCAGAGATCGACAACGCCCTATTAGCACCAGAGATCGACAACACCCTATTAGCACCAGAATATCGAGGTGACAATGTGCCTCCACAAGTGAGTACTACTAGATCGTGCCACTGCAAAAACTAACGACTCGAAGGTGTCTCTGGGCAATGGGATACAGACCTTCTACGACAACTCTCCACCAGAGGCCGTTCGGACCAAACTTGTACCTACCACCGACAGCATTGTTCCGAACGATGCAAAACCAGCCCATGGCTCACGTCGGAAGGTCATCGCTCTCATTGCTTTAGTAGCAGTAATGGCTATGGTCAGTCTGGGTGTTGGTCTAGGTCTTGGGTTGACGCGAAGAGGAGGAGATCAGACCCATACAGTGAGTGAAAGGCCTTCATCTACGAGTATTTTGAGGTAATTGTGTCATGCCATCGGTCGTGTGTGTTTTTCTGACCGTACGTTAAGCGCAACATTAGCTTCCTCCAATTTACAGGCTTCTCAAACCCCTCAAACACCCCCGTCGAAGCATCGCATCCTGGAGAATACTTCAATTGCGGCACTCACTCTTCCTGACGATGATCGACGACTCTTCTTTCAGGAATCCACCGGAACAATTCGCCAAGCCATGTATTCCAAGAACAAGAACATCTGGGCAGCTGATCTCAATTCGAACTTTCAGCTACCAAATGATGCGAGGAACAGAACTCCGCTGGCCGCAATCCGAGGCCCCCCTATGTCGTTCAACGATGTAAGTCATCTTGTCCTCTGCAAGTATCGAACACTTAATTTTTACGAAATAGTCTTGGACTCTCTTCTATGTCTCAGCAAAGTGGAATAATCTGACTTATTCTGTAATGATATGGACAGCAGGATGTCTCCTGAAGATTGTACGTATTACGTTTTGTCGTTGCCTGATATACGCATAGCACAAGACTCCCAACATCTATCGGCTATGGTGATCTGGACAGCAAACCAGACCATGATCTTCCTGACATACAAGGATCCCTCACACGTGATCAACATCTTGTATGGCTTCCAGGGTTCTGGATCCCAATGGCAATGGCAAAACATGAGTGACGAGATTGAGTCTCTGGCAAGTACCAATCTTAGCGAGATTTACAACTTGGTCAATGTAGACATTCGTTTCATTTCAGGCTGCAGTTTTTCCCAAACAGATAATGGAAACTTGATGTTTTGTTTTGCAAAGACCGCGGATAATGGTGTAGTATATCTGGGGCTCGGAATATCCTTCGATACTCGAGGGAATTTGACCATTGAAGTATTGTGTAAGCTAAGAACGATAAGAAAAACAGGAACGCGCTAAGTATCGTTCTGACTGTCTTCAGATTCCGAGTATTTGGGTGGTTCCAAAAGTATAGTTAGCCAAATCAACCAAACATATCAGCCAGACTTTGCCGGTCTCGCGAACGGCGAAGCGTTGTGGCTCAATGGGACGAAATTAGAGAATCCCTTCTTGACGGATGGGCCAGGAATACCAACACCAACCGCGAATTTCCCATTCCGCCACCTAAGTACTACATTCCAAATAAATAGCACAGAAAACTATATCTACCATCAAATGAACGATTCCATATTTGCTGAAGAGCTGTGGGATGGCTCTGGGTTTTGGCAAAGCAGCAATATCTCCGTTAAAATAGATTGAACTCTTTGACTAGAATGTTTCGAAGTTTACTCTAGGAAGCCAGTAAGTATGCCCTTTCCCATTGAGATCACACCCCCGGTTTTGTGGAGCACGTCCTCATGCCCCTACAGTTTTTCGAAGCTGACCGCAAAAGGTCTTGAAAAGCCCTTCATCGGCCGACTGGATCAAGGGTGCTGAAGCAGAACCTAAGAGAAAGAACGACAGAAGGTCGCTGCGGGCTTGACACCTTCCATATCCCAGGCCTGACACCAATTGGACCAAGTTTGTACGGATACATCCTTACAGATCGAGATTTGCCCGACTTGGGACGTTGATTTTTTGCTTGTTACACTGATGACTTTTGGCCAAGGATGAGCAAGATGTGCGTGGGATGCATGAGTATGAGATATTTGCACAGTACTCGGTAATGACATGGGCAGCCTAGCTTCCTAATATTTCGTGTTTTCTTTGGAGAGATCGTTCATCATTTCCGTTCGATCGCGTTCCTCTGGACAATCTAACTTCTTGGGCGACGCTACTTATTCATAACTCGATTCTCTTCATCGGATTCAGGGTCCTCTTCAGGCATAATGACAGCTTCAGATTTGGCCCGTATGAAATGTTGAGAATCAAGTCCTGTATATAGTATTCGTCGAACACGGAAACAAACAAAACCTTAAATTTCGAAACAGGCTGCCTTAAAGCTATTCAGCATTTTGGATTTATATGATAAAGACTTCTTCCCGTGAACATCTATCAGCGATAGGAAGTGGAAGTGTATTTAGTATCAGTAATCCCAGCACAAGCGGGGTAATTTGCCAGGCGATCTGATGCATCTCAAGCTTACATGGTGAGTCAGAGCGGATGAACACTTTGGAGCTCCGAAGTAACTCATAGTCGCGACCCAATGACCCAATAAGGGTCTCCACAGTAAACTTTTTTCGACCTCGTAGACCTCGCAAGCAGGGGTCTGAAACACAACTTTCACGAGATCTACAAGGTCTATGAGTACGTTAGCTAATTATCGGTTAGACTTCTTTGACAATCTCGTAGTGGCGAGTGATTGTGTTGCAGTATACGATTCACGGGTTGGTGCTGCTATACGGAGGTGTATTAAGCCGAGTCACGTGATACGTTTAGCTCTACATAAACAGGTTTTCTGTACATAGAATCGTCATCCTTACACATTACAATTGATCTGATTTTGACCTGATTTATATCAAATACTTCAACAGATTATGAGCTCGAACTATTCGCTCGTTATATAAGTCATGCGACGCTCTATTAATCATTATATTATTCGCACAATGTGATCACGTTGTTGTGACGCTTTGTCAGTCAGTCAACGACGCTCTACTACACATCACGTTGTTGTGACGAGATCAGTCAATTCGACGCTCAATTACATATCACGTTTGTCGTGATTCTACTACATATCGCGCTGTTGTGACTTTACTACATATCACGTTGCTGTGACGAAATCAGTCAATTTGACGCTCAATTACATATCACGTATGTCGTAACTCTATTACATATCACGTTGCTGTGACGAGATCAGTCAATTCGACGTTCTATTACATATCACGTTGTTGTGACTTTACTATATATCACGTTGTTGTGATACTATACTTCTGTCAGTGATTGTTGAGACGTTTTTTTGATCTCGTCGATTTAAAAAGTCTTTTCATCAATTGTACGCTCGTTATGAACTCGACGACTCGATCATTTGATGTGAACATTTGATTCGTCGTTCAATTGAGTTGCACGAACATGAAATCAAGAAAAATTCTCAACAATTATTGACAAAAAGAGAAACTTATTGCAGTTTTTATATTATACATCAGTCGATGCATTGCGTCAGAAAAAGAATTTACAGTCTCAATGTTTTTCAAAAATTCACTCATTTTATACAATTTAGTTAACGACTTTTACAATTATTGCAATCATTGCAGTCATTGCAATCATTCTGTCATTGCAATCATTGCAATTTGTAATTTATCTCGTTATATCGTCACGATTTCACGATCTCGATCGTTTTTCAGTAATTTATACAACTTTTACATTTTTTGCGACTTTTGCGATCATTGCAGTCATTGCAATCTGCAACATATCTTTTTATTTCGTCACGATTTCACGATCTCGATCGCTTTCAATACGTTATACAATTTTGTAAAATTCAAGAAATGTGACATCAGAGATGTATAGCAGAAACGATTGTATGACTAGACTAATAATTGCAGAACTAATTATCTTACAGACTTCTGCTTATATAATCAGTCAATCTGTTCAATCGTACACACACTTCGAAATCTATTCGAAAATATGAACTTGTTGAATTGATCGAAAATCTGATGCTGACGTGATCAAACTGATCGTTTTCATGATTTATCGAATTTCGATGATCGAATTGCTTGATATAATTTTATCGAAATTCGGCTCGCAATGCTCTGTTGATTTGAATTCTGAGTGTCTTATATGCGTCTTCTTTTTAACATCGAAGTTTTTGAAATAATCAACATTTTTCGACATGTTTCGCAATAAAGATTCGTTAAACTTGTGTAAATATGTTTCTTTTTTGAGACTTGAAAAATCGCTGTAATCGCGATCTTCGCATTTGAAATCGTTGAATTGAAAAATCATTGTCATCGTGATTTTCGCATTTGAATATTTTTCATCTCGATTTCTAGTCAATCTGCGTTAAAAATCTGAAAATACATCTTCTTGAAACACTCAAAAAAAGCATGATTTGATGATTTCATTATTTGTTGCTTTCAAAATCGAAAATTTGATTTCGTACAATTCACAGTTCTCGATCTGATGATTGACAACTAACTGATTGACAATGAATTCTGAATTCGAGTCATTTTTTATTTTTTTGTTTTTCTTCTTCGTATATCGAATTCATGAGAAATCTAGACGCGAAAAACGCCGTTATCGCGATCGCATTCGATATATCAAACTTCGAAAATTTTTTTGATTTTCTTTCTCATTTCACATTTTATTCGTCGTTCAGTCAAATCGAGCAGCAATCTTTGAAAATGTTTTTGACACGATTCAATTTTTTCATGCGTCGTAAATTCTAGACAGTAAATAGCACTGAATTACATGTGAAAATTGAACTTTCTTGTCAGCGATTTCATCGTGAAAATTACATTTATTTGACGTCGAACGCGTCGACGATTGATGATTTTGTTTGCATCGTTTTTTCGAATTATTCATGTGAAATTCGCGAAACATATTTTTAGATGTTTAATCATTGCAACTGATTTTCAAATACGTTTTTCGTAATTTTCTCATTGAATCAGATAATAGAATTCTGACTCACTGTATGATTTATTCGAAATTTGATCTTTTTTATAGATTTTGTTGTTCAAAATGACTTCAATTCAGAATTTCTCGTTCGTGAGTTTTTCGTCATTTTCGATATTCGACTGATACGTGAATTTTAGCGAAGCTTTTTCTCTTTTTTTAGATTTGACTTTTTTCAGCAACGAGACGTGAAAGACGTCATGAATTCGTCAACGCTTGAATATTTCGAATTGATATGCTTGATTTTTATTGTTTTGAGTACTTTGAATGAATCGAAAGACTTTCATTCGAGTTTTTGTTGCGTTTGATGCGAATGTTCTTGTCATTGACGTTGACGTAACTTTTTACGTCGAAACTTTTTATCTTTGTCTTTGCATTTTTGTATTTGATTTGTTGTTTCTGTGTTTGTGCTAAATTGACTTTTAGTATTTTCATCAGTTCGATCAGCTTTTCGACATGCTTTTTTGCAAATTTTGATTTAGTTTTGAAATTTGCAAGTTTTTCGAATGACATTTTCGAAATATATTTTTGCATTGTTTCAAAAGACGACATTTGCGTGAACGCATGTTTATTATTGTTGTAAGCAAACTCAGTCATCGACAATAGCTTTATTCAGTTATTCTGTTGAAAATTGACGAAAATTCTGAGATACTGCTTCATGATTGAATTTTGACGTTTCGTTTGATCATCTGTTTGCGAATGATAAGTCGTTGATAGTTTAAACTTGATCTTTAAAGCGTAACACAAAACGTCGTGATACTTTGAAGTAAAAATCGAGTTTTTGTTTGTTGTTATCGAAAAAGAAAGATCATGAAGTTTAATGATTTTTCGAATCAATATTTCGACGAGATTCTCTGCGATCATTGTTTTTTTGATCGAAATGTAATGTGTCATTTTCGTCAAACGATTTACGACAATTAATATTGCATCATACGTTGTCTCGTTTCATGTTTTGTTTTCAAATAGATTTGTCACGAAATTCATTGTAATGTCAATTCATTTGAATTTCGATATAAAAAAAAATGATAATTTTCATATGACTTGTGACGAAATGTTTTGCTTTTTTTGCAAATTGCACATGTTTCGCAATATTTTTTTACTTGTGCACGCATGTTTGAGTCGTGTTCGACGTCAGCGATTTTATCTTGATTCGATCAATAATATTTTTTTCGTATTAATTTTAAGATGCGTTTTACATCGAAATGATTTGCGAAAAATTGTCGTGATTTGACTTTATGACATTTTTTCTCAAACTCGATGAAACGTACAAACAGTTTTCATGTCATAATATTTCTTTCTCGTCTATTCAAGACGAATGTGACTTTTCAGAAGTAGCTAATTTCTGTCTCACTTGAATCGCACAAGGATTTTTTTTTTAGCAATGAACGAATCAACTCGACAAAATTGTCAGTGATGTTATCGTCGTATGTTGCATCATGTTCATGAATATGTTTTCGCGCAATCATTTCATCGATCGACTCGAAAATCGTTGCATTATTCAGTACTAATGTTTTTCACTCGTTGATAATCACGTCTGATGTATTTAGAACGAGAAAAAATCATTCGAAAAATTGTTTTTTTCACTTTTTCAAAAAATTCGCACGCGAGTATTTCACTTTCATTGAATTCGAATATCGTAACTCTAATTTCGCTCACATAAATCGAAAATCCGTTCGAGTTTGTTTGTAAAGACTGTCGCAAACGCGTCAGAATTTGACGATTGTTTTCAATTTCATTTTTTGTAATCGTCATGTGATCAGATCGTTTTGACAAGTCGTTCGCAAAATTCTTGTTGTCGAAACGATAATCGATGACAAAATTGTAACGTGATAGCTTTTTGCTCATCGTACTTGTCGAGATGATAATTTCGTTGTAATCGTGAAGCGATTGAGATTTCGATGATTCGTCAGAACGAGAATTTGATGTCTCGTTTTTTTCAAGTAATGACGTCAATGTTTGAATGCGAAAATTATGATCAGAAACTTTTGTCGTGAACTTCATAATTACATTTCGCGAATATCATTTTTTTTGAAAAATAAATTATCGAATGTCAATGATTTTTGTCGTCTGATTGACAGAATATTTTTTTTATTGCTTTATTCGAGACGTCGATTTTCACACGAATGAGTTTAGTCGAATCGAAATGTTGCAAAACAGAAATTTTCATAAACGTTTTGCGTAATCGTTTGAATGATTCGAAGATTTCGAAAGTCAAAAACTCGTTCGATAATCGTTTCTTACTGTGACTTCTATTTCGATTTCGTTTTTTTAGTTTTTTTTTTGAAACTCTGCTGATTCTTTTAGCATGAAAATCAAGAGTAATGTCAATTTATTGAAATTTTTGATAAATCGTCTATAGAAATTGCACAAGTCGAGAAATTCGAAAATTTCGAACACGTTTCTAGATGCAAATCAATTTTGTATAGTTTCGATTTTGTTTTGTTGCATTTGCATCTTTTTTCGATGAAACGATAAAACTCAGAAATTCGATATTATCTTTAAAAAATTTACATTTTTTCATGTTAAGAAAGAGCTTGTGCTTTCTTAAACGACTTAATATTCATTTGACGTTCTCGACGTGTTGTGTTTCGTTTTTGAAATAAATAACTATATCGTTCAAATAGACAATGATCGACAAGTTTAATCGTTCGATCAAAATCTTGTTGACGAAGTTCTGAAACGTTGCAAATACATTAATGAGATCGAAAAACATAACGATATATTCAAAATGTTCGTATCGTGTTCTGAACGTTGTTTTTCATTCGTTTTTTTTTTTTAATACGAAGTCGATTGTAGATCGTTATCATGTCAAGATTTGTATATTTGCGAATTTTGTTTAGGCGATTCAGACTTTCATCGATTAGTGATAGAAAATATCTATTCTTGATCGTTAAAAAATTAAGATTTTTGTAATTTACGCACAATCGTAAAATTTCGTTTTTTTTTTAACGAACAGAATCGAAACGCTCGCAAAAAAAATGAAAAATCGAATAAATTCGTTTTTCAAATGTTTATTCAGATATGCTCGCAAGATTTTGAGTTCGTTTTCGAACAATGCGTAAATGAATTCATACGATGATTTCTTGTCTGACTTTAAATCTATTGCGTGATCGTCGAATTCATGATCAAATAATTCGTATGTTTTGTTCTCATTTGTCATGTCAGCGAATTTTTTCAAAATTTCAAATAGAAAGTTTTTGATATCTTTTTTTTCATTTTCGCGAAAGCAAAGTCGATTTGTGATCGTCGTTCGATGTGTACGTCATTCAAATACTTTATCTCGTCAGAAATCATTTGTACGAACATGACGAAAACATGTTTTTTTCATTGAGAATTGCGTTGATCAGTTTTTCTGATTCGATTTTTCGATACGGTTCGTGATGAAGAGAAGTGATTTTACAGTCATCGATCATGATTTGATTTTGTCGATATTTCAATTCACGTCGATTTCGAATAATTGTATTCAGAATAGATTTAAGATTATGTCTCAATTTAGATTCGTTTCTAAAAAGTTATCGTTAAAAAAACGATTCACGTCGTTTTCGTTCTGTATTTCGAATTGTACAAAGTAGATTTCATAATTTTTGAGTGAATTGTTTTTTATGATCATTGTTTCGCAACTCGATACGTTGAATGATTTTAATTCGAGTCGTTTAGCAAGCTTTTGATCTATTAAACTGATTTTTGCTTTTGAATTCATAACGGTTTCGAACTTCAGTTTACTTTTCTCGTCAAATGTTCTATTTATTTTGATTTTTGTTTTTTTGCATTTGATCGTGCGAAATTTTCTAAAACGACGTTTTGCGTTTTTGATTTCGATAGTGAACGTATTGAATTCGTTCGAATTTGAATCGATGCGATCATCTGTTATTGAATTCTTTTTCGTATCAGCTTGATTGAAAATTATCAAATCGATTATTTTTTTGATTTAGAATTTGAAAAGATTTTCTCGAAAAAAACGATATTCGATTTGATATTTTTACATTTTTTAATATTGCATTTCGATTTATCGCAATCGATCGTTTATTGTTATTCACGATATTTTTGTATTCAATTTTGATTCAGCGTCATAGTTTTTGAATTTGATTGTTTCGCGATTAGAATTGTCAGATTTGAATTTCTTATCGTTTTTTTCGATTTTTTCGTCGATTTTTGTTAGATCGACGATTGTTTTTTCCGTTTTCATCGAAATTATTCTCGTCTTTTTTTGCGTTTGTTAAAGTCGTCATCAGATTTATTCTGATTGACGTTGCGTTGTTTCTTGCGTTGAAAATCTTTTCGTTGTTTGAAACGTTTCAAAATCACGTTTTTATCGTTTTCAATTTTTTGTTCGATCAGAAAGTTCTGATTATTCTGAATTAGATTTAATACGAAATTTTGTAACTTTATTGCTGATGAAGACTTCATAATTGAATGTAAATTCGAAAACAAAACGATGCGATGTGCATCGTAATTTCTTATTGATTGATTGATTTTCTGTTTGTAATTTTTATATTTTTCGAAATTATTCTTCTTTTTGATGAAAATTTCTTTGATGTTTTTTTTTGAGAAAGTCGACATACTTTTTTCAAATATAGTTTTTCTTTGAATTGTTTTTGACTTTGACACTTCATAGTAGCTGTGCAGTAAATTTTTTCTTTAGAAAAATGACAACAAAAAAGAGTTTGATTTTGTCAAAATTCTTGACGTAATCGTTCATTTGATTCATGTCGAATTGATTTTTCATTTCTCAAACGTATTGAGTTCATTCTTTATAGTTGTCTTCAGAAAATAATTTTGATTTGTCGTTCATTATCTTGATATAGAACGATTTTTTTCTAATGACAAAAATTTGAGCGATTGAGAATGTAAATGTAAATGCATTTTGTAATGTTTTCATTCGAGCGCTGTTGTTGAATGTATGCTCGATATTTTTTCATGATGACATTTGACTTTGATGAATTCAAAATGAATTCATTTTCAAAATTCGTGAAAATATTCATATTAGTGAAAAGTGTAGACATGTTGTATACACGAATGATGCTAATTTATGAATTATGATAATTATTAAAATGTAAAACTCAAAAAATGTGACATCAAAATGTATAGCAGAAACGATTGTATGACTAAACTAATAACTGCAAAACTAACTATTTTACAGATTTTTGTTTATATAATCAATCAATTTGCTCAATCGTACACACATTTCGAAATCTATTCGAAAATATGAACTTGTTGAATTCAATCGAAAGTTTGATGCTGACGTGATCAAATTGATCGTTTTCATGATTTATCGAACTTCGATGATCGAATTGCTTGATATAATTTTATCGAAATTCGGCTCGCAGTGTTCTACTGATTTGAACTCTGAGTGCTTTACAAATTTTTACATTTTCAGCGATCTTTGCAATCTGTTTTATCGTTTCACGATTTCACGATCTCGATATTCTTCAATACGTTATACAGTTTTTACATTTTCAGCGATTTTTGCAGTCTGCTTTATCGTTTCACGATTTCACGATCTCGATATTTTTCAATACGTTATACAATCTTTACATTCTTTACAGTTTTTGCAATCAGTACAGTCATTGCAATTTGCAACATATCTTTTTATCGCGTCACGTTCACGATTTCGATATGCTTTCATTAATCTATACAATCTTTATATTTTTTGCGATTTTTGCAGCTTTTGCAGTTTGCAACATATCTTCTTATCGCGTCACGATTTCACGATTTCGATATTCTTTTATTAATTTATACAAGTTTTTGCGATTTATTTGATTTTGTCACAGTTGTTTACGGCGTCTTGTTTTTCATTTCTGACTATTACATTCTTTTTTTTACGTTTCGGTTTTTTTTCACAGGGTTTTGCCAGACGGAAGATTTTAATGAGATCTAATTACTGTCTTTTTGTATATTTACAGCTCGAACCCGATTCGAAAGAAGGTGTTGCAATATACGATTCACGAGTTGATGTTGCTATACGAAAATGTATTAAGTCGAGTCACGTGATACGTTTAGCTCTACATAAACAGGTTTTCTGTACATAGAATCGTCATTCTTACACATTACAATTGATCTGGTTTTGATCTGGTTTCTACCAAATATTTCAACAGATTGAAAGTGCTTTCTTCGAATCAATGCAGATCTTGAAGATTTGAACCTTTTCGAAATGAATCGATTTTCGAAATCAACTAATTTCTGTTGAACGGGACTCTCACGATCGCAGTCACTTCAAGAGCTCTACGGGATCTAATGGGTCGATGGGCTAACGAAGTCTACAAGGTCGCAAAAAGCTACTGTGAAGACTCCTAGTAATCTCCAGCGATTTGCAATTTGAATCTCAGGCAAGTAGGTTTTGTACTGCAGACCTCCGTTCAAACTCAGACTATCCAGACTATCCACCTGAATAGAATAACATATCACTATCAAGATCTCTGACGAAGAAACATGAGCATCCCTAAAGCGATAGTAAAAGAATCCAGCAGCTGAATCAATCTCACAACAGTGACGCGCAATTTAGCCCCGTATCTTCTCCAAAACAGGAGCACCCTCTTGCAAAATTTTCCATATTTCAGGCATATCCAGGAGTTCAAGCATCCAGCCTTGATTCTTGATGGTGGATAAGTGATAATAGGCATCCCAATCGCATTCCTTGCTCGTGTTCGATCCAGCATATTCTGAGTACCAAAATCATTTACACTATCCGTCACCACTTACATCATAATTCTTAAGTGGAGGTGTCATTAGTAGGGGACTGTGGGCGCCAATTGCGAGGCATAGTTTCGCAATGCGTTCAAGCTCATGGTCAAAGAGACGCTCGAGTGGCCGATCAGAGCAAAGCGTGAACGAAGGAAGTCGTGGCTATTTTGACATTGACGTTTCGAAAGCAGCGAGTACGCTTGTCCAGAAACCGATGGTTTCTTTTTACCCATGACCATGACCGGGCCTCATTTTCATAGCACAAAGTTCTTGCCAATTCGGCTCTGTCTTCTAGGTTGTGGATCGACTCATATTTTACCAATTTATCATTCCAGACGTCGAACATCCAATTTAGTAATTGGGGGTCCGTCCTATCAGAGCATATACCGAACTCTTGATCCATATGTAGCTATCACCCGACGACTGTGTAGATACTCCATGGCGGTCCTTACGCGCGTGAACCAATTGCTGTTACAGATATCTATGATGCCTTCCAGACGTTCGTTGGTTGACTTGCTTTGATAGAGCTTCCGCACACTCTCTTTTCTAAGATCTTCAAAATGGATGGCTGTAATATATCGCCGATCCGTAGATATCAGGGATAGCAAGTAAGATTCTATCCTATATTTCATCGGACCATTATGGTACGCTAAACATCATCATGCCAAATCTCATCTAGCTCTGAAATGTCATCACTTTTCAATAGACCATAGTTTATGAGGAGCAGCTGCTGGATTATCAAGCTACTGGCTTCTCGAAGCCGTGGTACAGGTCTGCCGAGGCTTTGGGCGCAGGATATACCTGGATCCTGGATATGCGATGTAGCTGAGTATCTGATCCCACTTTGGAGTAAGCATTGTAGATGTCGATCATATATGACAATGTTTTCGCTAGTGTGATTGGATAATATTTTGGTGTGCTTTAAAAGCTCGATACCACAGCTTGATACATAGAAGCGGAAGGTTCGAATGAGGGCAGTTGATCCGATCTTTCTTTCACATACACAGCAAATCAACATATCGGGATCTGCTTCGGATCAGAAATCTTTCAATTCAGTGGAGTCCTTGAGTTTCCCCATGATATGATCTTATGAGAAGGGAATTGAATGCTACGAAAGGGAATAGCGGAGCGCGGGATAGTAGATAAAGTTTCTTTGACTGGCAAGGCTAAGGTTGTATTACCTTGGGCGTTCGAGTTGAGCCGTACATCGAAAAATGTATTTTCCAAGCCATTTTGGCTGAGAGAAATAATTGAACAATGATGCTTTGCTTTCTGAGGGGCTGCACATAAGATATAAATAAGGCGAGGACCCATCCCCGTGGTCGGGGCTGGTGTTAGCCAAAGCATAGAACAATGACTGCTGCTCGGGAGAAGAGTCTCGAGCGATCAATTCTTGGTTGTTTCATGTCTATATTTCATCCTGTGGGTCTTCCTAATGCAGGTATGTCTGCTGCCAGGCCTTCTTTCAGCTGATTGTGATACAAATCTATGACCGTACTAATCTTATTAGGCCCATTGTTATACAGAAGGCGCTGTAAGCCCTTCTCACTGCCTCATATTTAGCCAATGAACTAATTACGGTCTCATCAACCACTCGCTACATGAAGTCAGACTCTGAAACTCTTCCTCACCGCATGCTATACATGGTGGACAACATCAGAAATTTCGCTCTAGCTGTTTCGAGGAGTTATGTTGCCTGAATTCAGAGGTTCTCTAAGCAGCCAAAATTAGATTCAGGCATCACTGATTGTATCCAACAAACCACCTCGCTGTACTCACCCCCAGGCTGGATAACTGAATGAGAAGGAAGAGCAACCGCAGATTTGCCGAGGCTATTTCTTCTCGACCAAACAGGACGCAGTCGCTGTATGAAGTGTATGTTGTTTCCCAAGGCTGACGGTGCTAGATGCACCAAGACGAATCAAACCCATTAGCCATAGAGTTGCAGTGGGGTTCCCTCCTCATCGGGCCAATCAGTCAGGAATCCCCATTAAACATCAAATCAGTTGCGACAGCAGTGATAGTGGCGTAGAACTGTTCATGAACCCTTTGGAAAGATGATCACTAGGGGAATATCTCCAGGCCTGTGCTTTCAACATCGCACAATGAGGCTAGACATCCCTTTCATCGACCGTGTATCTTCGCGTAAGCTGCTGCGGGGTACACTTCTCGAGGTATAATTGTTTCTTGCAAATTTTGTCGCTGCGTCAAATACTTTCGGGCGTCGACACTGCCATTAACTATCCGCCCCCACCGTCACCGAAGTCCTATTCGTCTCTCATCCAACAAAAGGCCATAGAGGACCCGGCTGCACGAAATGGACGCTCAATCGGAAGAAAGTAATGGAGCTGAATCACTCGAAGGATGTGATTGCTGATACTATTTAGTTCTACGGGGCGGGTTCTACAAAATGCCAAGCCTCGCCTATCTCTCCTAATCAGGCTTAAAATAGATTTTGAGTACCCTATGGTGACCCCGCCTCCCCGCTTCGCCTGCAAAACTTACAATTTTTCATCCTTCACACCAGCATTTTCCTCCCTCAAGCCTCCATCCCTCCCCTCCCCCAAAATGTGCATCCCCCTCCCCGCCCCCGTCCCAAATCCTCCCCCTACGCACCATTCCCATTGCTGCCTCTACGTCTACAGCATCCACCTCCGAAGGGGCGAGGGATACGAAAGAGGAGCCAAAGAAATGGGCCGAGCTATCACGGCGCGAGAAGAAAAACTTATCGCGCGAGGACCACGATCGGTTGAAGATGGAGGATGGGTTTCGGTAGATGGCGGAGGGGAATAGGGCTGCTGTTGCGAGGAGGTGTTGTTAGTATGGTTGCTGGGTTGGTGAGGTGGGGTGAGGATATTGGGGGTTGACGGGACGTTGGGTTGGATGAGATGGGACGAGAAGAGACGGTTATGAACATGAGGAGAAGCGGTCATGGCTGTGCGGTATATGGGTAAGATACACCTTTCGCAAACTATCCAAACAAGAGGTAGTGAACATCCCGCATCGTACTCCTCCTGGACTAACCAATTCCAATATGTAGACGCAAGATAACCCATCGCTCCGATCCATCGCCCTCCCTCTTCCAAAGCACCAACCATACCCAATCCATCAGCAGTTAATCAACACCTTAATCGCACCGCTCTTAACATCACTCGCCGTCTCAAAAGCCTTCTCCGCCTCCTCAATATCAAACCGATGCGTAGCCAGCTTCTTCAGATCAATGACCCCACTCTCCACCAACCTAATGGCTCTGGGCCAGGTGTTGCAGTACCGGAACTGGAACTGCAGATCAATCTCCTGCGTACTGAGCCTCATGAACGGCAGCGTCATCTCCGGTTTCCCGACGCCGATCACAAACACCTTGCCCCCGAACTTGGTCGCGTAGATGGCGTTCGCGACCGAGGACTCGACGCCCGTGCACTCCAACGCCACGGCCGGCTGAACCCCCGAGGCGAGCTCGACGATCTGCTTCCCGCAGTCTTCGGCGCTGACGCCGCGTTGGACCTGGTATGTTCGTGCCCGCGGCACCAGTTTCTTCGCGAATTGCAGTCTCCCCTCATCGATGTCCGTGACGACGAGCGGTTCTGCGCCGGCGGCCGCACAGCAGAGCAGTGTGATGAGTCCGATTGGACCTGCGCCGCACACGAGAACGCTGTCGCCGAGGGCTACGCCTGATCTCTCCATCCCCGCCAACGCGACGCTGAGAGGCTCTAGCATCGCGCCGTCTTCGAAGCTCATGTCCCCGATCTTGTGGCACCATACTGCTGGGTGATTGACATAGCGCCGAAGCAGGCCGTTGTCCGGGGGAGTGGAGAGGAATTTCATCTTGAGGCAGCCATTGTAGCGCCCCGTGAGGCAGGGTTCGCAGGCGTTGCAAATGAGGTTCGGTTCGATTGCTACACGATCTCCAGGCTTGAGATGCTTGACGGTGGGGTGGACAGCGAGGATTTCACCGGCGGACTCATGGCCGAGGATATGGTTGTTTTCTACGACCATTGGACCTATACGCCCAGCGTGCCAGAAGTGGACATCAGATCTGGATTGGAAGATGGAGGATTAGTCTTGAACTGGCAGACAGAGCACGCAGATTGAGCAATGGGAAAAGATAAAACGGACCCGCATATCCCGGTAGTACGCACGCCAATTGTGACCTCTCCTTCCTTGAGCTCCTTTCCCTCTTTCACAACGTCAAGGCTGGGCTGTGCTTCACCGACCCAAAGCTTGTGCTCGGGATTGGTAAAGACACCGACATTGGGCTTGGTGATGCTTTCTGAGGTCGAGCTTGTAGGCTTGGTGATGGTTTCTGTAATCGACATTGTAGGCTCGGTGATGGTTTCTGTAGTCGACATGGTAGGAGATGGTGAAAGAGTTGAACGAGTCAAAGAAGGAGGGAGTGAGAAGAAGAGATGGGCGGACTTCCTTCAAGCTCACTGTGATTTGTTGACAGTCAGGCGGGGTAATTGCTCAGCTTCACCAAGAGTTTCGGAAGCGAAGGATTCAGGCGCTCCTGTAGTCGAGGATCACGTGTGGAAGAATGGACTATGATCAGTACCGCTGCAATGAGGAAGCGGAATGAGGTCAAGAAATGGTACTCGTAGAGAAGTAGAGCGCAATGGGAATTCGCGTTGAGATCCGCAATGACCATGACAGGCCGGAGAGCTTGATGTCACAGAATGCCCCTCCAATGAATGTGAACCGGAAGTCGTGCTTTCGGCCAATCGCCGGTCCGTGAACCAGCTCCAAAGGTTGAAAGTATTTGGCAACTTCTATGCTTGATGTTCGCACCTCTTGCCGTCTTCGACGAGCATGAACTCATCTCCTACCATCATCTTCATCTGGCTTTCGTCCATAAAGTTACCATGATCCCCGGCCAGAGCTTTGCAGTCCTTGTCGTACATGAATTTGGCCAGTGCCCTCCAGTCAGGGAAGACGAAGGTACAGATGGCATCGTAGTCCAGGAGCTGCGCCTTGCCATGTAAGATATCCTGCATGCGCCGACGATCTGACGAGAGATGGTATGTCTGAAGTACGGCCATGTCAGTACTCGCCTTTGATGGGTCTGGCAGGAAGTTGTACCAAGCTGTAGGTAATAGGCTGGTGCCTGAGGATCACGTCTGTCGCCATCTGCGCGTGCTTGTTGTTGTAATACTCCACGAATTCCTCATCCGACATGCCTTCTTTCTTTTTTATCAGGATGGTGCATTTCACCACCTTTCGGAATCCCGTGCTTCCCAGATAGCCGGCAGAAAGGCCCGGATTGCCCTTCATCTTCTCTCTTTCCGCTTCCAGGTTCTGATCGTAACGTAATTTACTCCGCAGACTCTCGTGTTCTTCTAGACTGCCCGGTGGAAAGATTCCGATTCCAAGTTCCAGTTGCTTGAGCGGTATCACTAGATTTCAAAACATTTTTCCGGCGCGATCATGTTGTTGTGTGCTGCCATAGGTCGATTGTCGAAGCCGCTCGGTCACCGAAGTCCGAAGAAGTCCGAGGGAGTCGGTCCCTACATCGACTTCGAATCTTCGTTGGCGCAGTGACGGAAACACAAAGAACTTTCCCTCGGGTAAGAATTTGATGGAGACAACAAATAGCCGCCTTTGGAATGGGAATACTGAGAGCTACCCCACCCAAGGCTTATTGTTCAACTCTATACATGAGATAGCAAGTAAGCCAGTAGCTGGAACCTGCAATCACTCATACCATGCCATTTATGGCAGGAGCTTTATCGCTCGAAGTCTCCTTCAGAAGATAATCTTGCGTGCCTCTCTCGGATGGCTCTCATTCGGACAGTAGGGGCATTTAAATCTACTACCCTTGGCATGTCGGCTCAAACTCTCATGCGCGATGACATGACCACAGGGCATCATCATAGGCGGATTCTCATCTGTCGCTTGTTCTTTGGATATGGGACAAACAAAGATCGAATGGAAGTGGTAGGCTGGAGGAAGTGGTATCTCAACCTGTGAATCAGAGTCAGCCGTACTTCTCAAAAAAGCAGACCTCATTGGGGCGTTAGAATGGACTCATACTGGAAGTTCATGTTGTGTAGTCCATTCAGTGCGCTTCTCCTTCATGATATTTTGAAGCTTCAAAAGTGTAGGCAGGGCGATAGCGCCTGCTGTAGCGGCAACATGGAGTGGCGAGTCTGCGGATAAACCCAGAAGAGAGCAGAACTCTCGCATGAAGGTGCTGCCAAGTTCGTCCCACGCGTCATCATTGCAGAAGATACGTCGGTATGGAGATTGCTGGAGATTTGGGCAATAGGCCATAGCCCCAATCAACTGTTGAATTTCCCTGAGGTACCTATTTTGAAAGCGACCAAACTCATGACGGGCGTATTCAAGCGCTCTTTGTTGTCCCTCCCATATATTCTTAGTGTCGTCGGAAGAGGAGCCGCCAAGAAATAGATGGATGAACTGCAATTTACCCAATTCGAACTCGAGGTTGCTTCCTCTAGTCTCCAACGCTTTGCTGTTAGCCCTGGCCCACTCGATAGCTGGTAGTAGATTTCTGTTCCTCAACTCTTCCAACACGTTGTGCATATCAGCGAACTGCTTCCTCAGGGCTTCAGAGTCCAGCGAGTTGACGCCTAACTTGCGCTCTGGAGTCGTATACGAGTTTGCAGTATCGACGTCCATTGTATCGACTGAAGTGTTCAAGGAGGCTTCTTGGACGAATGTAGAGGCTACGGAGAACTGGCCTTCTCTCAAGAGATGCATAGCGATGGCCCGGTTGATTAATGCGCGCTGGGAAACCAATGCATCGTAGCTAGAAGTAGGCAACGGTTTGTCCTTGAACTTCTGCAAAGTAACAGATCAGAAGTCTGCCAAAAGACATAGCCGGAGAAAGGCGCCATACCTTGTCCAATTGCTTCGAGTATTTGCCCTGACCATTGTAGACCTCCTTAAGGTCATCGAAGACTTGGTCGAATGGCTTCTTCATACCATTTTGGAGCTTCGCAAGAGTCACCGAGGCTGATCTAGGATCTGGAGGAGACTACGTTCAGCATGTGTAAAGGTAAGACTAGGTTGAAGGCATTAGACAAATGGAGCCGGTCTCACCTGCGGCGATCTTTTCCCGAGCTCTGGAAAGCTGATCTATACAGGCTTGAACATCATCAATACTCTTCGCCAGGTTGAGATTCTTGACAAGTTTTCCATGGTCGATTGAGACGAACTCCATATTGGCTTTGGACTGTCCTAAAGTGGAAAGAGTCCTAGGACGATTGCTAAGGTTCCATTCTCAGAGCATCAAGTCCATACCTTGCTTATTCAGTCCATACCCATATCTTGGCCAATGCGACAGAAGGATGGCGAAGACCTTCTGGTCGTGTAATTAGATGGTCATATGAGGAGGTGACCATGTGAAGGTAAATCCTGGCTGGGCATGGTTGTGTTATTGCCGCGGTAGCAGGCCGGCCCGTGTTCCCGCCGCAATCACCTTACCAAGAGCCCCTACGAATCACCAACGCCTTTCCCTTAGTACCACAAATTCTTGTTAACATTGTGAATACGGCATACGACTAACCAATCG
Source organism: Physcia stellaris (assembly GCA_018902385.1). NCBI lineage: Eukaryota > Fungi > Ascomycota > Lecanoromycetes > Caliciales > Physciaceae > Physcia > Physcia stellaris. Next base: position 167,795 of record JABSSW010000033.1, on the reverse strand, counting down.
AAAGTATCGACTTGTCTAAGCTCGAGCCAAGGCTACGTGCTCAAGATGTTGCTGTGCTGTTCTGCTTGTCTGTTAGGAAGCCTCAACTTTCCTACATTGCATGGAGTCGAACTAAAGACCTGCTACTCAATGCATTCTGAAGTTTGCTAAAGCTGGCGAGATGGAAGGCAACGAAGAATTGATCGGGTCGCCGCTAGGGGATTCTGACTTCATAGCAAAGAAATCCGAAACACGTCCAGCTCATCAACGGCTTGTACTCACAGATCCTGTTGCCTTCAGGTATCTCGAAGAGGACCCTTCCATCACTGTTCTTGAGCGAAGGCGGCGTCTTCAGGGCTATGAACTGTACATTGTAGAGCAATGGATCTGCTCAAGAGTGCATCCCACATTCGTGATTACCACATATACTGGACTTGAGCAGCATTCCGTTCTTGTTGGTGTCCTCAGTGTTCCAACCGACGAAGACCAGTGGTCACCGCGGCTTCGTGTATGGTTCAAGGCGCTGGCCAAGTATCATGCTCGTAGAAAAGAGACCCCACTTGGAATCTTGATGGTCACCAACTTGAGTGGCTTTCCCTCCGCACTGACAGTTGTCCCGGTGCCTGACGGCGATGTCAAGGGTCACCGAGAAGACTTCATCGTCAACGAGAACATGAAGCGTATGGGTTGCTCTGGGCGGGCAGGTCTAAATCTAATTCCACCGACGGGTGCCACTCAAGCCAAGTTCCTTCAGCTATATCGAACCAGTGACCGTGTACAGTTCTATGGAGCCGTAATTGAGTTGGTCAAACTATGTCAAGTTGCATTAGTGTTATATGGCAAACTTGCGCCAGAGTACGCTGATGGCTTGATATGCGATATCACCGAGCAAGCCATCAACGATTGGTGGAATGACCTTGGCACTGAGTACTTTAATGTTGATCCTACCGATGGTATCCTGGGCCCAACGACCGTAGCAGCTTTGCTTGGAATTCTTATGGGTGCACGGAATAGACTGCATGCTTATGGAGCCCCTGTTGCCAAAGATGTCTTTGATACTGCCAGTACTAAAAGAGGTATAGCCTATTTTCAGAAGACACAGAAGGATCTCCAGCGCACGCGTCGGCTCGACCTTAAGACGTTACAGCGATTACGCAATGTAACTGCCAAAGCTGCTAGTGGCGAAGGATGGACAGTCCCTCGAGCTGTTAAGACTACCGTTGCGGAACTTAGTGGTAAGGGCGGTGACATGGTCATGGGCAGAATAGGGGCACGCGAGAAAGCTGGGATTGCGGACATTGAGACATTGGACATCGAAACTTTTATCAGCCTCATATCTGGAGAGAGGTCGAAATGGTTATGGTACGGCAAGCCTCGCAAGCACAATGACACACAGAGCTCTGGAAACATAGGCGCCGAAGATGGTATGATGTTTACCAAGGACGAAAAGGGGGGTTACGTATGGTCGAGTCAAAAGCGTGAGTCAGTCGTTGACGATTCACGAATGCAAGCACTATCGAATCGGATATACAGCCATCAAAGTCACGAGTCTCAGATAAGTCTGGACTCCCCAGAACGGGAACCAACTTTGAGACGAAATGTTCTTAAAGGGGTTCAGGGAAAGATGACTGACGCCCGGAATGGACTCGGCCGTATCAAGGATGCTGTAGGCATGACTGGATTTCGTGGACATCATCACAAGTACTCCAAAGAAGATCCCCTCATCTCCGATGGTGATAGCTTCAAGGAGAGACCAACACGAAAAAGCGGCGAGAAGTCGCGTAAGATTGAGAAAGGCGAGCTCTTACCACGACATAATGACCTATCCAAGGAAGATGACGACTCGAAAGAGGGTTCTCTTCGATCAGTTGAAACCGGAAACCTGCCGCCAGATACCACGGACTTGGCAAGGCCATCCGCTATCTCTCAAGATATTTGCAGGGATGAAGCATTCATCGAACAAGATGGAGCATCAATAGCGAGTGTAGAAAGCGCCGACATTTCCTTACGAATTGAAGAGCCTTCGCCTGCCCCTCCCATGAGAACTGCCGACAATATCCTAGCTAGTGAATTAGATCCGCCATCAACCGAGAAGCTTGATATTTATTCGAGCGGAGAAATAGATGGAAACCACCATGCAAAGCAGTTCCAGCGTGAACACGCCTTCCCGCCCACGCTCCGGAGGAGACAAAGTCTACCGGAAATTCGAATCCGGGATGAGCCCAAATTTCGGACGGGTCGATGGCCAAGGCGTCTCTCCTTCAACATCTTCCCGGATGCCGAGCCTGCAGGAATAGAAAGTGATTGGGCTAGCTCAGTAGAGCTTAATGCCTCCAAAGATCACAGAAAGGCTTTGGTAAGAGAGAGGGATTTGGCCTTCCAAGCACAATTAATGGCAGCAGAATTACAGCGAATAAAAGACGTTGACAGTTCTGTCGTGGAAGCAAAGGTAAATGAGGTAATTTCGCTAGACGCTCATGCGGGAAGAGATCATGACATCTTGGGTTCCACTTATAGTGAGAGGCTTGAGGAGTACAACAACCTCCGGGATGCGACAGAAGATCTCCTTACAGAAGAAAAAATAAATTTGACAGATGCTGTCAAGGACATTGAGACTTTGGGGGCCAAGCTCGAGTACGAGCTGGATGCCTTGCAGTCGAAAGTAGAAGATATGGAGAACGGTATCGCAGAGTATGAGCGTCAGGTCGTTCAGCTCGAGACTAGAGCAGAGGAGTTTGACGGCGAGAAGGAGGAATCGTGGCTTCGTTGGTATCTGAATCTGCTCACCGGTAAAGGCTTCGCCTAGATGTAATTTAGGAATCTCCATGTTTGCATAGCGCCGGCGTTTTCAATTTCCGGAGGGAAATACGTTCGGATCTGTATGATACCCCCAATGCTCTGGATCTAACAGGGTGATCTATGTTCCTTGGCCAGGCAACACTGCGGCCAGTCATTTTCCCACGTACGGCGTAGTTTGCTGTAATTTTATGCCAATCACACCAATCCCAACGCCTGCGGACCCAAGAGTGGAGTCTGTAAGAGTGGGTGTTCCTCTCCGGGATTGCTCCAGCGGTGCTGTCCACCAAGATCCCACCCCCAGTGCCAAAGTGGTAGTCGATGTTTCCCGCAAGCTCCTACGCCCCTCCCATACCCATGCCCCCCGCAGACTGCTGATCGGCCTGCATCTTCTCGCTGACCTTCATCGTGACATCGAAAAACTTGGCCACGCATCGATCCAAGCAGACAGATTCGCCTTTGTTCAAGTCCGGTTCTCGGTAGTCTGCGGGGATGCACTTCTTGGTGCATGACTGATTCAGCCTGCAGCTCTTGTCAGCGGTTCATGTTCGGAGAAAAGAGGGAGTTCGAGAAGGATCGCAGGTTACCTGTTGACCATTCCAGATATCATTTCTATCTCGGCTTCCGCGGCGGCGATCTTTTCCGCTGATGATGGTTGCGGTCGGCCGCCGAACATGAACGACATAGTTGGGAAATAAGTCTTGGAGTTCTGACGAGAGTTTTGGGGGTATATGATTGAGGTGCTACCTTTCACTGCCCGAGGAGTGGAGCACAATAACTTCAATGGCCAAGATCGAGATTAGTTCAGGCCCTAACCCTAGCCTCGACATGGTCCGGAGAGATGATTCCTCTCTTCGCGCAATTCGCAACTCCAATCTTACCGTGACTTCTATTCGCGGACCTGGTAGGCTTCGCATCCACGAGCTCCCCTTGGAACAGGTACGATGTCTCTTACTCCCACGCGCTCCCCGATTGCCATCCATGAAGAGAAACCTCAGACAAGAACCGTTGCGAATGACGCTTGCATTGCAAGTGAATGGTCAATGCTTATCCCATGTCTGATTCCATCTATACATATTTCCTCTCACCTTGATACGCAGTTTCAAGCACATGAGCTGACGCGAACCAGCATGACCAGACCCGCTCAATTCTTGCGGCCATACCTACACTTGCACTCCCGTTCGGCAATCAAGCCTACCTCCTCTGCCTATCTCCGCTATTATAACATTTTGCACAGCCCTGACGTAGGTCCGGACTTTTTGAAACCTGCATGGCGCCATCAGCTTCTCAAAGGAGAAACGGAGTGCCCCAAATGGCTGTATCCTCGCAATACAACGACGCGCAATACAATAAATCGTCGTATACTCGAAGAATGGGGCGACCACCTTGAGCCTGATACTCTTATTGAATCGAAGAAGCTAGTCTTCAATGGTAAATCAAGAACGGGTTGTCGACATTTCGTTTGCTAATACTTTCAGGAAGAGTGACAGCACTCCGACTAGTCGGCAAACACTTGTTGTTCCTCTCACTAGTTGATAAGAATGAGTCGACCCAAATTGTGTGCAATTATGCCAAGATAGAGAACCCTCCGGAGCCAGAAGCTTTTCAGACGATTATTGGCCGCATCGCCAAGGGGGATTATTACAGTAAGATTAGCAGTCTCAGGCTCAGCGCCTAGCTTACAAGTGCAGGCTTCATTGGCAACCCATGCCGTACAAAATCTGGGGAGCTTTCTATCTCTCTCACCTCGATGCCTCTACTTCTTTCCCCTTGTCTTCATCCCTTCGTCGACAGCCCAAGTCAATCAGATACGACAATACGGAATCCTCACATTGAATACTGGACCGACAAGCTAGCAGTGGAGAGGGTTCTCGTACGCTCACGTATAATTAGGTATATACGAAAATTCTTGGATGATTCAGGGCATGTGGAGGTCCAGACACCTATCCTTGCGCAGGAAGCAGGTGGGGCGGTAGCAAGGCCCTTTCATACATCTGCAACTGAATTTCCTGACCGGCAGATCTCACTTCGGATAGCACCGGAATTGTGGCTCAAGCGTCTAGTGCTCGGAGGACTCCAGAGGGTCTTCGAAATAGGACCTTGCTTCCGCAACGAAGGTGGGTGAAAATCGGCTAGCCTTGCCATCTCCCTGCTTACGGATAAAGGTTTGGACGCGAACCACAATCCCGAGTTCACGACTTGTGAATTCTATCGAGCATACGCCACCCTCGAGGAACTCATTTCCACAACAGAAAAACTTTTCAGCGAAATTGATAAGCTCGTCCGCAGGGTTAACGAAGAAAAACCAACAGGTCTGCCAGACCCGGGTATCGAGTCAGCTCCGCCGTTTGGTCGACTTGAGTTTGTTTCCACTATCGAAGGTTGTCTTAACGAAAGGCTTCCAAAACTCGATGGACCGAAAGCCACAGCACAATTGCTTGCCATTTTCAGAAGACACGAACTGCCAATCCCACGACATCCAACTCTCCCTCGACTTCTCGACAAACTTGCAACTAAATTCATTGAGCCTCATTGTCAAGCTCCAACTTTCATCATGTATCACCCTGAATGCCTTGCTCCTTTAGCCAAATCCTACTTTGACGTGAAGATAGGGCAAAGAGTTGCCAATAGCGCTGAACTTTTTGTCAAGGGACACGAGGTAGCTAACATGTACGAAGAAGAAAATTCACCTTTTGATCAAAGACGGAAGTTTGAAGAAGCACTGAAGTATCGGGAGGGTAAGGCGAGCCCTGATGGCACACCAAGCAGTATTCGAATCAATGAGTCGTACATTGAAGCATTAGAATGGGGACTTCCTCCTACTGGAGGCTGGGGCTGCGGTATTGATAGGCTGGTGATGCTATTCACAGGTGCAAATCGAATCGGAGATGTCTTGACTTTCGGTACTCTGAGAAACGTGGTGAATTTGGGAAGGGCGGCCAAAGCTCCCAAGGAATCGTCAAGACCGGCGCAGCAGGACGAGAGTGTAGCGCAGTTGGCAGACACTATGGAGCAACAGGAGCGGACATTGGGCGTAACAGCTGAGATATCGAAAGACCTGGCAGATCGAGACAGGGCGGGAAAACCACTCCAGCTACTAGGAGAGATGGCGCGAGATCTACAGAGTGCAGTGTCAAAGGCACAGCGAGTGGTGAAGCAAATGACAGAGACTACCGATCCAGAAGAACGGGATGAGGAGCCAATGCTCCTTACTGAGTCTGCTGAAGATGTGGCTTTCGAGCAGACAACAGATGCTGCGGCGTTGAAGCAGATGATGGCCCAATGTTCAGTGGAGCAAAGTCTAGCCAGTCGGAAAATCTCAAAGATCCAACAGAGGTTAAAGCAACTAGAAACCGAGCGTTCTGATTCACAACCGCAAAAGATTGATGTTCGATCCGCAGCGGCCTAAAAAATGCATTGGCAAAGTGAGTGGATGCCAGTGCTACATCCTGGCGATCACAAAAATCCGACGCTATCTAAAACCTATCAATCCCTTCAAAGGCTATCAACTTTAAACTAGTGAGGTACCAGGTCACTGCTACGTGCTCCTCAGTCAAGAGAGCAACGTAGTCCGCTCCAGCACAAAGATCAAAGCACCCAACTGATACGGATCTCTTTTGATCAATATTTGCAGAAGGTCAAAAAAAAATATCGCCCATAGACGGACGTCTCATTATCGGAGCCAAACTAGCGCTAGGTGGTGTACTTGAGGTATGGATCGTCGATAGAGCTCATGTTCATCAAGATGCAAAAATATACAAGAGTTTAAGAACCACACCACCTCAAAAATGCCATTCCACAATGGATCTGTCAAGGAGAAAATGTTCACCACAAGTCGTTCGCACTGCAATGATGGAAAATTTTACAGTCAATTCCAAACCCATGCTGGACACAACTCTGCTATCTTCGACAAAGAGGTCCAGTACGAGAATGGTAGGCGTGCGAATTTCCATTGTTATATCGGCCTTTTCGGCTGACTACATCACCATGAGATGGTTTCCAAAGGCCTTAGGGATGCTGAACACACGATCACCTTCTCACCGTGAACGGCGAACCCTTTATGTGTCAACCATTCTCATTGAGTGTCGATTGTCCGGGAGCCGATGTACGTCTAAATCAAGGTAGAAATGCGTAGTAAACATAAAGCTGTCAAGGAGCTCGTGCATGCAAGACAAGCAGAGATATTTTGCCTGGAACCGATGCTATGGTGAAACGCACGGGCCAGCGAATTACTGTCTACTTCCTGGCCTAACTAATCAAATCCACTCACATCCAAAGATTCAATAAAGGGTGCAATTTGTGGTTGAAAACCCCACCAAGCTGGCATGCTACCCAATGCCAGTCTCCCTCATCCCCTCCCCCAGACAAAAACTTCCAAATGATCGTGCATGCAGTACTCCGTAGTACATTTCCGCTACACCCCTCCAGAATAGGCAAGCTCTGCCGGAATATGGCATGTCGCTTATGCAAAAGCAGTCATTCCTGCAGGGAAACTCGACTCGACTTTTCTGGCATTCCTCGTTCGGGCATAGCTTGCGGGTTGAAAGCGGCGATTTGCATGAGAACGTATTGAAGTGGCATCCCGTTTCCTTCCTTTTTCATCTCAATATTCTGTCTTTAGGGAAGGCATTGGTATCGTCGCATTGCCTGATCCGCAACCCTTCATAGCTGAAACCCTGCCAAAGCGCGCAAGAGGTGATCAAGGAGTATCCCTATTCCGAAGATCAACACCAACAACAGTCTTGTTGGAATTCCTTAAGAAGTGATCAAATGACGAAAAGCATATGATTCAATCTCCACGGCTCTAGAATGTCGCATCAAGGGACTAAAGACAGCTGAATTGTCGTCCTCAGGTGTTGGGCATCTTGTTCCCAGGAAGTGACGGTAACATCCGATCCATTGACCTGGTAGAAAGCCTTGACAGGCTGGCCGGTTGATGAGGCGTCAGTGAGCAGCACTGAGCCGTCCGCGATCGCCATCTTCGTGCCTAGCATTGCTTTTCCTATCACCAACGGTGTACTTCCGTATCTCTCGTTGCCAAGGTCGCCGGAATTATTCAGGTTACGAATGAGCCCATCGCTAGATTGGTAGCGCAGTCTTCTTTGTCCGACGCCGATGGCACCAAAACCAACTGGATCTGGGGTGACAGAACCCGGTGGAAAGCTGTAGGATAATCCTGGACGTAAGAAAAGGTCCACCAATCAGCTCTGAAGTGCGTAATCGTGCAAAGACAGCGTACCTTGATTCCATTTAAGGCTCCTACAACAATCAACACAGTCGTACTGCACCACGTTGGAATCTGTATCCATCGCAAAGACCCGCCAAATGGAGTTCCTGTGGTAGGTCACGAACCCAGACCGAGGCTTCACGCCAGGAAAAGTGACCCCAGCAGTCCACGAGTCGTTGGCCGCATTCCATGAGATTTGACGGATGGTCCCATTCGAAGTTTGGTAGCACAGCCAAGCATTGACGCCAGAAGCACAGTCACCCACATATTGCATGGAAATCGCTGAGCCCGGGGTTGCATCGTCGAAACCGGCTTGACCCAGTGTTCCTCGCTGCCAAGTATCGCTACCGTGGGCGCCTCGCAGTTCTTGGAGTTTGTTGGCCGTGTCAATATAATAGATCCATATTTCAATATCTGATGTGCCGTTCAGCCATGCTGTGGTCAACCCTGTACCTAGGCGTGCGTTATCTGTAACGTATACTGGCTTCTGCCAGCCTGCGCCATTGTACACGGCTTTTTGGATGTCGCCGTTAGCGGTCTGGTAGATCAAAAAGTAAGTAGGGTCGGCTGCGTATGAATATGCCGTAGCAGCGAACGAAGTGCCATTGTATGCCTGATTGCTTTTCGTGCTTTGAGACGAAGATGAGTTTGGGCTTGGGGTAGGTGTGGGCGAAGGAGACTCTGGAGACCTGGAAGAGTGTAATTTTTAGTCAACAGTCTCACATGGATTCCAAAGCTAGGTCCATTACTTTCTTTGGCCGGCCTGCGCTTTTCGAGATCCCACCACTCCGCCGACAATGGCTGCTATGATGCTTAATGATACAGCGACAAAGATAATGTACATGAACCTCTTCCTGGGTCTGACGGCTTGCTTTTGCGATGGCTGGTCGGCTTCCAGAACCTGTGAGGAACGTTCGAGGCCATCGGTGTGTCCCTCGTTGCTCAATTCCAGCCCTTCGGAGTCCCTGTCGAGTGGATACAGCGGGTCGTGGTGGAGTCTGCCTGGATATTTCTCTGCTCCGCATGGATTGCCGGCCAATTGTAGTCCGTCATCGAATGGATATCCAGTCTGCACTGGCTCTGGAAGCATGTCTGAACTAGGTTTCTTTCACATGGATCGCGTTTCAGCAGGTTTCTTAATCCTAGGTCTTATCCTGTGCTTCGCAAAGTATTTGGACTTCAGTTTTTTCTTCTTCTTTTGGTGGAGAGCAGACCTCGTACAAGGTTAGTATCACGATGAGGAGTATTGAGAATTGCGATAGAACATCATTTCCCCTTGGTTCGACCGATGGATCTAATCAGCATCCACTAACCGACGAATATTTTCCACAGCTGTCAACGTAGTGTGGACTCAGGAGTAGCACGGAAATTGGTCAATATATCTATCATGCTCTGGCCTATGCTCAAACAAAATTCATCCGATACGAGGCTTCCTCAAGTAAGGATGTGGTGTAGCATCGTTTTTTACACAAGCATCTCTTCATGCCGTGAACATGACTGGGGCGCACCCTCCAATGACTTTCAAGATGTCGTGCATTAGTGTCAGCCGGTCGCTGCATCCGAAGTGTGACGTTGGGAATAAAGTTTTACTGCGCCCATACGTTGGGGGCTGGTGGTTAGTGTTACAAAGGGTTGCCTGAAAAAGGCAACCTGGCACTGCGGCCGCGAAACCTGTGACGGCTACTTCTCTCAGACTCGGCACCTATCATCCAGTCGAGAAAGGCGCTTCGGCACATTACGATGGTTGATCTCGCCGTGGCCATTCCCTCGAAACGGACCCAAGGGCAAAGCTTCCGGAGGCACTGAGCATTTCGCACTTATGTGAACCCCGGCTCTTTCTGCATATGTGCCTTTCCATTCGGTTTCAGGTCGCTGTTTCTGTGCGCCGGGTTGAAACTTTTACGTTACCAGAAGATGAAGCGGATGCGGTTGGGAGCAATCTCAGTGGTTCGATCTCTGCCGCCGTAGCACACGAGCGTCAACGTAGGACACATACCGATGAAGACGTGCAATCAAGAGATGGGAGAAGGCGGAGTGAGCGCACTTCTGAGGATTCTATGCTAAGCCGCTATGATATCTAGCTCGATCTCTGACGATTGGGTTAAAAAAATAGTATCGGTTGCAGAAGTGGTCAACAATGCCTCTGGAGGTGTCTGTAAAGAAGTGTCTGCTTTAAGTGATATAGCTAATGCTATGTTCTTTCCAAATTCTCGAGATCAGCATGTAGATTTCTCACTGACTTCGAATCTAAACACTGCGTTTACGTCTGCAACCGAGCTATGCAGCGAAGAAATCCTCCTTAGAAAGTCATAACGCCAAAGAAGTTGCCAAACAAGAGCGGATGGAAGAGATGAAGAATGTGGAAAATTATAAGGCTGAGGTGAAAGCCGCTTTATTGCGGCCGCTCTCAGCATCTCTTTATATTGTCATCCCTGCTTTTCATGAACATACGAGGCAAATCCTCGATGGGTGTCCGAGATAATTCAGCAAAGACCAATTCACCGAAACTGAAACTGTGAAACGAAAACAGAAAGAGAAAAGATAGTCGTCTGCAGGATTAGGCCCGGACCAGGACTATGCGTCTTGTTTGCCTGGAAAATTATTCGGGACGAGTACATCCGGAGTGCAAATAGATCGCAAGGGAACGATGGTTCACGTCGAGCCAAGAAATGTTCCACTCACTTGTGTACTGCATGAGTACATCAGAAGATAAGGACTGCTCGATCTAGATCACCACTTCAAGTAACAATCAAGCCCCTCCCTAACTCCCTAAAATCCCGACTTAAGGTACAAGTAAGAAGACATAGGAGCCAGCAAAACCAAAACCAAAGAATAAGCTCCGAGTAATGTACCTCCTCCCGTCTCCTCCCGCCTCAACCCATCGTTAGGACTGACTAGCGCCGAAGTCTAACGCACCAAACTATACATTTAACCAGCCTGCAACACTTCCCCCCCTTCCTCCCTTCCCCTTCCCCTTCCCAACCTCCAACCCCAAGCTTCTGATATACACACACTTCCAACACCAAATTCCCAAACCCCAACCCACACAATCAACATCAAAAATGTCCCCCAAACACTGCTTCAGCAGCGTCGCCCCCACCTCCGCAACATTACCGAACGCGGAACATGAGAACACAGCTACAGACCGTGAAAGCACAATCCGTACTCTCGAGGAATGGACCACGCTGGCTCGGGAGATGGAGGATCATGCGGGTGTAAACAGTTCGAGGGGGGATGAGATCAAGGACGATGCTGGTGCTAGCAGTTCGATAGAGGGTGAGAATGGGGGGTTTAGGTGGGGTTTTAGGATGGATTTGCAGCGCGTGAGATGGGGGAGGGAAGAGGGACGGGGAGGGGGAGGGCAATCGAAGAAACGGATTCATTCGAGGGAGATGAGAGATTTGCTGAGATGGCACGCTACATTCAAGTTAAGAGCGAAAGGAGGAGGGGTGGATTCGTAGATGCGGGAAATGGCACGATTGAATCTATTTTATGCAATTCTGGAAAATCAGACTGGAAAACGAGACATCCAGAATACAGGGAATAGTTAAGATCCATGCCTACCATACAACAGGCACCCCCCTCTCCACCAAAAAGCACAGCCAAGAATTCAGCTTCGGCCCATACATCGGGATGCAATACACCCTTCTCCTCCCACCCCACTCCAAGTCCGCGTAAAAACACTCCCCCTCCTGCAGCCTACCCACGAGTGAAGGCAGATCAGGCGGCTTACAGCTCTCCCGATCGAGCTCGAAGACGCTTCGCGAGACATGCGTCATTTCATACAGCTGATGCGCCGCATCCACGATCCCGAGCACGAAGAAATCGCGGTACAAGTCCGTGAGCACCTCCATCGCGATGTCGAGCCGGTCTTTCTTGGAGACGCGCTTGGCTTCGTAGCGGGTTGGGATGGGTGAGCCGGTTTCGTCGTGCGCGAGCTCGAGCCAAATATCCGGGTCCTGGGGTTCGTACCGCCAGATGTCGTTTGCGCCCCTTCGCACGCTCTCGACGTAGGGCGTGAGGTCGAGGTTCGCGATGAAGCGGTGCGTGGGCCGGCGGAAGTCGCTGGAGCAGCTGTAGAAATCGCCTTGGAGGATCACGCTGTAGGTTTCTCCGCTGGCGTGGGTCTGGACGCAGATCTGGAAGGTGGTTTCTGGGAGGGGGCCGGTTAGGAAGTGGGCTTCGTTGCGGTCGAGGTGGTGGGCTGGGAGGAGATCTTGCGTGACGACGGCGATGGGGGTGCCTTCTAGTTGGAGATCGATGATGCAGAATTCGCGGAGGAGGTTTGGGACGCAGCTTTCTAGTTTTAGGGTGATTTGGTCTCGAACGGATGGGAATCTGCTTTTGCTTGATGCCCTGTTTGTGTCGCTCGTAGGCCGCGAGCCTGGGGAAGGAGTTTGCGAATCTCTCGTGTCGATTGACCTGATGATGCTCTCAGGACAAGGGCTCACAGATGGCGTGATGTTAATTGCGGTCGTTGCATCAGTGAATGAGCCGCTTTGTGAAGCAAATCCGTCGTCTTCACTAGAGCCCTCACTTTCCTGAATGGACATAAGCGAATCAGGCTTTGATATCCTCTTTGATATCCTCCGAAGACTTGGAGTCGGCTGTCGTTGCTCGGCCTCATTGATAGACTCCAGCGATCGTGTTAGACTATATCGGATACGCAGTGGATGGTGTGGGTTTGGGGTAGTCTGAGCCTGGTGTTGCGATGCAAGGCCTTTATCAAGGTGATCGTGACGTGGGGAGTTGAAGTCTGGAAGAAGTGATAAAGTCGAAATGTTTGGTAGCTGGGCTGGGAATGAGAACTTTCTTCTGACGATAGCAGGTAATCCATACCCTCCGTAAGGAAGGGGGACATACTTTTCTTCAGATCCTGGTAGAAGTTTTTTCAAAGTCTTCTTGATGCGTTGACCGTCTGAGCTTGTCATGGCGAACTTTTCAGCCGCTGTACTCGCCAGGAGTTCTTGTGGATGTTTCACTCTAGCTCAAGATGTAAGTCAGGTACATAAAAAATTGGTTTGAAACAGCAGCATGGGTGCTGTGAATTGGAATGCATTGTATGTGACGATAAACAAAGACTTCGACTCTGACATCACAAAGCATTGTCTTGGGCCTTTGAGGTGGACCTTTGTTGTTAATACATTGCCCAATGAGAGAACAAAGACAGTCATTTCGCTACCTTGCCTTGCACGATCGTGAGATACTTCTGTGATCTCCGATGAAGAGCTTCCCGAAAGACTCGAGACATTGGGCGCCAGATGGGACGGAAAGCATAGCTAGATGATCAACGAGTATCGAGTCTTTGGGATGCCACTCACGTCGGCAGAATTTGCTTCTTGTTTAGGGGCGATAGGTTATCCACCTGAACATGCTGAAACAAACAAAGTCAGAGACTCGGCAGATAATGGCTGCGTCAAGGCAATTTTAGCAGCTCTACGAAAAGAGCCTGACGTTAAACCTAAGAGTGAGGCTCTCCGGGCAGCTTTCGGACATCCACAGATATCGGGAGCTGAGATCGGGAGCTGATTGCAGATTACGGGCAACCCAGAAGGCTAAATAGCGCCAGCGAAGCACAGGCAGTGGCTCAGGAAGTTTCACGGAAGAAACGAAACTTAGGAAGCGAGGTCTGCTCCTTGCTATGGGCTCCGCTTCGACTTCATGTGAGACTTCGGAGGACGAACTCGGTCAAAAAATATGACAGGAAATAGGTAGAGAGTCTTTTGATTGAAAGATGTTTGATTATCTCTCCCGCGTAATTAATTTAAATGCTTCTGAGCTCGTTTCCTCTTTTTCTTATTTCGTGAGTCGTGACTCTGCTGCAAACATCCATTTCGAATGCGTAGACTGGCTAAATTGCTGCCTTACCGTCTGTATATCTTTAAGATGCTTTCTCTACGCATGTAGTAACGAATAACGAGTAATCCCTCGAACCCCTTAAGGACTAGGGTCGCTAGACACAAAATTAAATTCTTGTACCAACTAGTATGAGATATACTTGCATCTGCAGGAACATCAAACAAAGCTATCGATAGAATATGGGTGTTACTACTGTACCATCAAACAAGTTGTGACGGCTTCACGTAAGCCTAATTAAATCACCAGTGACCGCAGCATGAAATCAGTGGGTCGCGTCCATGGATACGAATGCGAGACAGTATTGCCATGAAGTACGAAGTGGCAGTACGAAGGCTCACCCTATGTGACGAAAAATTCGACAAAGAAAGAGCAGACGAGGGTACTCTAGACGAGAGATAGTGTATTGAGGAGGTTCCCCATAGGGCTGATTTCCGGAATAGCGGGCCGAAACAGCGCGCTAAAGTCTTCGACAATTTAGCCGAGCTGCGGCATGAAATATGCAATTCAAGCAAAACCCTTGAGGGACCTACCGGTACTCCTGACACGGTCAGGACTACTAATCAATATGCCTGGTCGCGCGAAGAAGTCTACCAAGAAGTTCGAGAAGAACCACCTCAAAGACACCATCGAGCGACGCAAAGAATTTGCCAAAACTAAGCAGCGTCAGCAGGTTAAGGCAAAGAGAAAGGCTCGAAATGCTGGCGACAAGGCAAAGGTGTCCGACGACGAGCAAGAGCCAGCGCCGAAGAAGGCCAAGAAGCAGGATGCGGGGCCCCTCAATGACATGAGTGTGGACGATTTCTTCCAAGGCGGGTTTGAGCTCCCAGAAATAAAGCGGAAGGCGGCCAAACAAGCAGGTACTACGACTAGTGTTCGCGGAAAGACTGAAGGAACACAGAAAAGGAAGCGCGACGATAATGTGGACGCAGAAGATGTGGGTTCGGATTCAGGTGCCTCCGAAGAGCAAGGTGGTAATCTCAGTGACGAAGGAGAGGAATCAGCAGAAGAAGTGGGATTGGAGATGCAAAAAGGTGACTTGGACGCACTTGCACAAAAGGACCCTGAATTCTACAAATACCTTCAAGAGAACGACGCTGAGCTGCTAGATTTCGACGAAGACGGCTTTGAGGGTGACCAGTTGAGCGAAGACGACACATCACGTAGCAAGAAAGAGAAGGGTAAGGAATCATCCCAAGGGAAAAGCGCAAGGAGCAAAGATGATACTTTGGAAGTCACCATGGCTATGATACAAAAATGGAAGACAGCACTGTCAGAGCAGCATTCGTTAGCAGCAATGCGCCAGGTCATTTTGGCTTTCAGAGCTGCTGCTCAAGTCAACTCGGATGATGCTAAAGAGCAGAAGTACTCGATATCCGGTCCAGAGGCTTACCATCAATTGCTGGTTGTCGCGCTTGAGCATATTCCTGGTGTTCTTAGCCACCATCTGCCCGCAAAGGAATCAGCATCAGGAAAGGTCCGTATCGCTTCTGACTCTAAGAAATTTCGTAATATCACACCCTTACTCAAATCGCACGCGGCATCCATACAGCAACTGTTAGAGAACCTATCGGACGCCTCGACCACCAAGCTTACCATATCCTCATTGATTCCACTGCTCCCCTATCTGCTTTCTTTCAAGAAGGCGCTACGCGAGCTTTGCAAAACTTGTGTCGAAATATGGTCCGACACCTCTACTACAGAGGCCACGCGAGTAACTGCTTTCCTCTTCATTCGACGACTTGCTGTTATAAGTGACGCTTCAATCCGTGAGGCTGTCCTCAAGACCACATATCAGGGCTTTGTCAAAGGGAGCCGTACGACAAATATTCACACGCTCTCTGGCATCAACCTAATGAAGAATTCAGCTGCTGAACTTTGGGGCCTCGACGCAGATATTGGCTACACGACTGGCTTCACCTACATTCGCCAATTAGCGATTCACCTCCGCCAGACAGTCAATCACCCAACCAGCGACTCCTACAAGACAATTTACAACTGGCAATATGTACATGCTCTTGATTTTTGGTCGAGGGTACTTTCGACACACTGCTCTCCTGCAAGCAATCCACATCTCAAAGAACCATCCTCGTCACCGCTCCATCCCTTAGTGTACCCGCTTGTGCAGATCACCACTGGTGCTCTTCGTCTCATTCCGACTCCCCTATATTTCCCTCTTCGCTTCCACCTCACCCGCGCCCTTCTCCGACTTTCGTTTGCCACTACCACGTTAATCCCATTGGCACCTTCACTTCTCGAAGTCCTAAGCTCGCCCGAATGCTCAAGGAGCAATCCCAAACCCTCAACGTTCGCTCCATTAGACTTCTCAGTAGTGCTGCGAGCCCCGAAGTCATATCTAGGGACTCGCATCTACCAAGACGGTCTTGGATCTGAACTCGCCGAGCTACTGGCAGAATTCTTCCACATCTGGGCAAAGCACATCGCCTTCCCGGAATTAGCACTGCCACCGATCGTCCATCTGAAACGCTGGCTGAAAAGCGCCAACAGCAAATCTCAGGACGCGAAAGCCTCCCGCCAGCGCTCACGAAAACATGTTGGGAACTCCAAAACTCAGACAGCGATCGCACTGCTGGTACAAAAGCTAGAGCTCAACAGCTCATTTATCGAGGCCAAGCGCCGAGAAGTCCGCTTTGGACCTACTGACCGGGAGGAGGTGGAGAATTTTCTCAGAGACCTGCCGAGGGAAGATACGCCGCTGGGAGGGTTTGTGGTTGGGGAGAGGCGGAGGAAGGAAGAGAGGGAGAAGGTCCTTAGGGAGGGGAGGAAAGAGGATGGGAAAGGGAGGAGAGAAAAAGAGATTGAGAGGGAAGAGAGCTTTCAGGATGATTAAGGTGGAGATGAGGATGAGATGGAGGTGGACTGATTTCGAGTAAGTAGAGCATCTGTCATCAAATGAACATCAGAGATATGAATCTTTGCTATGTGCCAAATTCGTGGCTCCTCCTTTGATGAGATGGTCTGTGCCCATTCAATCAGGTTTGCACCATTTGCACATGTTTCACTTTCGTGGAATTTGAATTCAAGGTTTCGATGCATTTTCTACGTGAATTGCGAGATAGGCTTCTTCGATCCTACCATGCATCCTAATCTACTATTAGCACAGAAGAAAGCAAGAAGCTGCCGTCTTAAGTTATGAGAAACACTTACTGGGCTACCTACATTAGTCGGCGGTGGCGATCTCATCTTCCGGCTGTCAGAGTACCCAGCCTGGAAAGTGCATCCAGGATAGTATGCTGTTTACCAGGCTTAAGGTGTGACAACGTGTACACTTAGCTAGTCCGAAGCACGGACAAGCCGGAGATTCAGTGCCCGGAAATCCTCCCTATGTGCTGAGCCGGGTACCAGATCTCTTTACGCCCTACCGTGAATGAAATGGGTGTGTTTTCCCATTGGTCGTGTTGTCGGTTTCATATCGAATTCGCAATAAAGTTGGATGGCTTCTCTGTGATCTTCGGCGGTTACGCTCGACGTGATACTTTGCGAGAGTAGAGCTTCGTCAAACATCCATAGTCCTGGAGATTCGAATTGATGGCTGAATATTTTTACGCTGTCAGTACATGCACACCCCAATCCGGTACGCGCACCCCTCTTCCCCGGCGGAGTCCCCGGAACCGCCCCCGGAGAGTATTCGACCTCACCATCTCCTGCCAAAACTCGTTTCCGCCGGAGATACTCAGTCGTTTCAGTAGTTTATGTTATTACTCTAGATAATGACAAAGACAAAGTTCTGATTGAATTTCAAAGCATGATGTGAGTGCGATACTGATTGAACGTTCTCTCGATGACGAGAAAACGTTTGATTTTGCAAACTATTGTTACGAACGCGACAGACGTTGAAAAAATCTGAAAATTTGTGGAAAATTTTACAAATACCTCAACACCATGTACAAGAAAGTTGGTATAGCAGTAGGATTAGGGCAAAGGGGGTGGGTGCGCATACCGGAATAGGGTGTGCGCGCACTGGATAGGTTGTGCATGTACCGGAGTGGGGTGTGCACGTACTAGCAGCGTGTTTTTAGATGCTAGTCAGTGCTCTGCTGTCCACATCGAAAACGCAATATCAGTCAATGAAGCCGACATCGCTAGCTCGGTGCTATTAGGCTTTCACCAAACGTGACTCAGATGACGGTCACAATCCGCCTGGCCGAAGGCTCTCCAATCTTCCAGAAATTCTGTGCCGGAATCCTATGGCCATCCGTCGTCTCCATCTGCGGAGCTTTCCTTATGCAATCCATCTCTAACAGTCCAAGCCTGTGATATACCTCTTCAGTCTGTAAAAGACTTGGATCCCTCTCTCTCACTGATGCCGATACAGGCGCCAGGATCAGCGCCGTCAGTGAAACGTCAGTCTTGGTGAGAAGCAAAAGCTGCACGGCACAGACGTAACCCCCATCTCTGCAGACGTGACAAAGTTGCTGCTTGTGCGAAGCTCGTACAACGGTTGAGACCTTCAACAGACGCGGGCCCCCAATATCTTCATCTCCTTCGTGACTGTGCGGTGCAGGTGAAAATGGCATATCCGAAACAAAGACGCCTCTTGTCCGATTAGTCTTCTCGATCAACTGAACCCGTTCTCGCGTGGTACTCCTCGCAGAAACTTCATGAACCCAAAACGTCAGCTGTGGACGACCCTCATACCCTTCTACTAGGTGATCCACTCTAAGGAATGCCCGTGCAAGGAACGCTTTGAGCCTCAATGAAGCAAATAGTTCTCTAGGTCGAGCATAACCAGTGCACTTCGCTTCTACCAAATCCACAAACGTCGTCGATGGCCTCCCATAGATATAGTCGCTAGGAGCCGAAACAGAGGCCCAGCTCCACGACGGAACACCCTCCATGGCTTCAGCCTCCTCGTCATACTCAAGCACCGTCCAGCTGAGATCCTCCGTGATCCTTGTACTCCAGAGCCCCGCCAGATACCTATGGTTCGGGACATCCTGAAGCCGACCCTCGAGCATTTGCGCCAGACCCGCCACTGCCGGAAGCCGATCTGAGACTTTGGTAAGGCTCCGGTAGAAAAAGTCTCTCCTTGCATTCTCCCACAAGGTTCGGAAGAAATCTTCCTCCTTGAAGCCGAAGCCACGGGCTATGGTTCGTGTCCACGTGTGCTGATCGTTGGTCCTGCCAAAGCGGGTCTCTACCCTGCGCAGGCACAGGAGACGGATATTGTGGAGACAGAATTCGACGATCCTTCTGGGGAGGTACCACTCTTGCAAGCACCAGGCACGCTTGTCCAGAGGAGATGAGTCGTCTTTGGAATATTTGTGGTTGATGCTGAAGGTTGCATTCAAGGTAGGGTATTCGGATGGGCCTTCGTCTGAAGAACGTTCGGCTATGACTTCGTAGTTGATGGTATCATCTGGGAAATCGTACAGAAACCCGTGGTGGGAGTTCCGGGCTCTCGTTGCTGCGACGGTCAAGTATGATTTTGAATATATCTCCGCCATCTTCTCTGCTTCTGTAAGCCACTCCGCACTACCTAGGAGTCAGCTTGCGGTCATATCGGGGGATGCTGAATGTACCTATCGTCTTGAAGAATGCAGAGACAGTCTATCCAGATGTATCGGACACGGAGATGAAAACAGATCCTGAAAGCGTCGCGAAAGGACCGTGGAAGGGTGTTCATTGCTATTCCGGACATGTGAGCCCCCACAGTCGCATGGGTTGACATCAAAGGGCGTCTTGTCGGATCTCCCCAACAATGACTCAGGGCTACGTATCGACCTTTGCGATGCTTTGTCTCAACAAGGCGTACCATACCCGTTGTCACGTCTACTAGATCCAGGACTCTTTTGGCGGGAATGTCGAGGTCTACATTCTCATGACACTCTTTATGAAAGTCCTCGCGACGGTTTACCGTTTCGCCATCGCAAGCGCCAAGCCATCCTTTCAATGCATCGAGTTGTTGCTCAATGTCCATAGCTTGATAGCTTTCGCTTTGAGGCTTCTGTTTCTGTAGATCGATCCACGTCGTGGACATCACAGCTTGGAATTCGTCTACTTCGTGGAAGACAAGCTGGGTTTCAACGTCCCAATGCGACTTCTCGACGTCCAAATAAATCTTCCGTCCAGGGAAAAAATCCTCAGCGATGCGATCAAGGAGGATGTGGAACGTGCAGTCGGCTGGCATCCATCTAGGAACATCGACGTCTTCCCCAATCTTCTCAAAGGAAGACCACGCGTGTCCTTCCGCATTGATCCCACAGAACGAACATATCGAACGCCCATCATACCTATCGAAGTCAGTACGCACACAAAAACTCGAAGATCCAGATGCGTCAGACCAGTAGCATAAGTCCAGTTGGTCTCTGCTCTGAAATTCACGTTCTCTCTCCACCAGAATGATGGACAGTGGGGGCCTAATTCGCTCTATACTAGGTTCGCGTTTTCTCCGACGGTTTTCTTCGTCGATTCGCACAAGACTCTGCCAAACTCGTTCCCGCGATTCACGCTCTGCGGTGTACAGAGGATCCATATCGAAGAATGGACGACGGCACGCGTGATTACTGCAGAGTTATACACCACCGATATGCTGAATTTCAGGTTGATTTTTCAAAAGCCGATACTAAGAGAGCAATTGCTAAGGCAGTACCATTGCTACTTACAGTGAATGAAACAAGGCGGCAATCGCGAGAAGGTTTTTGTGTAAAAGTTCTTCGACCATGCAAGCAGTGTAGTCTTGAAAATAAGGCTGACGACCTCGCGGTAGCCTCATGGGAAATGCAGTGATGTTATCCTGGCGTGCGGTGCGCCAGAGTCAGTGGAGCGACAATATCGCCAATCGTTGCGCGCTTGTCTTCAGCTTAACGAATGTAATGTCATGTAGTGATACCGCGGAGGCATCCAAGACAAGGAGAAAGAGAACGAGAAATGACGACGACAAGGATTTTTAAGGGGGTGCCAAGCCTCTTCCTCATAACTCCCTCCCACCAAATCAACATGACTTCCCAAGGGATAGTGTCGCATTGATCTAGGCCTTGAGCACCCCTCATACTGGACCCAATCAGAAGGCGAGGGCAGTCCACCTAGTATCTGTCACTGAACCAATGGATATAGGTGCCATCCACATTTGGTCTCTTGTGGATGGTGTACTAGTACTCTTTGAGCCGTGACAGTGCCGATTTGGGACGTGGGGTCGCACACCCTCGGAGGAGTACGACATACTCCGTTGTAACCCACTACAGCAACATTGTTCATATAAGAGCTCTTCTGGCTATGATCCTCGCCGCTTCAAATCTTGGACCAGTAGCTTTGAGATTAGTAGGTGGAGTCTGCCACCCTACCAGCGTTATCGGACTGTTAGTTCTCAAGCCGGTCCAATAACGACAAGATGTAGTGGTTCATCGATGACAACGTCACTGAGTGGAGAGTACGGTCAGCTCTTGCTTCCGGATTTGCACTCATCGCTATCAGCGTAAAAGAAAGGCCAGAGAGCGAAGGGTTGAGATACGCCTCGGTCTAATTTCCATCAGACATAGTATTATTGCCGCCGCCTCAGCAGACATTCACCGATGGGCTAGATCTATTGGCAACTGTCGACTCCTTCAAGCAGGAACTCCTTTGCTCATCAACTGCTTTAGTTTTTTTTCTGGCCAAGGCTTCGTACGCGCTACGTAGGTAGGTGTCGGAGAAAGTCGCCCCAAAGATATATATGCTATGAGACATGATACAAGAAGAATCCCAAGACGTAGGTGTAGACGGCGGAAGTATCACTTTGCAATCGTTGACAGGATATGGTGATCCCATATTCGACGGTGACAACGGCCGACGATGCTGTACGATTTGGCCTCTAAACACAGATCTTAACACAAGCATGCATTGAGAACAAGCCCCACAATGGATCACGTCTGTATAATATCTGGCGGCGGTGCCTGGGCTCAGATACGGTATAATCCCTCTTTTGAATTCGATGAGGTACCTGCCACTATTGAGGAATTTCAATTGGCATATCTGCTTAGCTCACATGATCGATGCCTTTGTGTTCCAGTTTTCGAAAGGATCTCGCATGATGAACAATGCGCGGATGCACAAGTACCTGATGCCGAGCTTTCTGATCATGAGAACGATGTCTCGAAAGGTTCTTGAGTGCTCTCTATTAAATCTTGCGGAAAGTAAGTGCAAAATCTCACTTATATGTTTGATGTTGTTCGTTCAATTGTTGTTGAGTTTGATTGAGAGTTGTGAAGAGGTTAAAATTCGGGGCCTCCGTTTAAGGCATCAAGTTTCCACCATTACGAGAGTATTCAGCACAGATACCAACTCACTCACCCACCTCCCTCCCCAAACCCCAGCCTCCAGCCCAAGCCTCACCGCTTCGTCACTCATCCCTCGCAGGCAAAGCCGACATCATTCCCCTTACCAACGATTATCACAGCACCCATCACCCACCGCCGTAACAGACACAGTGTGATGCTGCATATCCAGCTTACCAGCCTGCGAAGAGTGAACCGAGGGTACCTTCTCGCTCTCAGGGTTTCCTCCAGACCGTTTGAAGTCCAAGCTGGAAGAGGGCCGACGGCTGAAAAGGGCCCAGGTTGACGTTGTGCGGCTCCTGAGTTTTTGGAGGCTTATCTTGGCGATGGGTCGCATGGTTGGGAGGGAGGCGCCGACCACGCCGAGGGAGGCTTCGATCATGGGCCAGTAGAGGGTCGGGGTCAAGATATCTAGAGCGCTGTTAGGGAAAGGAGTGGCGGAATCAGGCTGTGGGGGGGGATGCGTACATGCCATGTCTACCTGACCGGAGTCGACAGCTGCGAAATTAATCAGCGCGGATCCTGGCCAATTTTTTATTTTTTTGACAATTGAAAGCGCACCTTCAACAACCTGATAAAGGACCACCAGTTTGCCGATTCCTGCTGCTACATCTCTTGACGGGGAGTTAGAACCTGGCCAATTCTATTGTGATACAGACTTACAAAGCTCCGAGCAGAAGTATGGAGCTGACGGCAATTTTGCTAGATCGAGGCAGCTGAAGGGACCAAATCTAATACCTAATTAAAAAAACATCACATAGACGGGGATTAGTGACCTATACTGGGCGTATTGGCAAGAACAGTATGAGTACTGCGAGATATTAATGTTCGCTGCAAGGATATAGGCACCACCCTTCCTCCATGTCTTACCATCTGTAAAGATATCTGAATATCCCTGAGCGATATACAATAGATCCGTACGGACACAAGCTTCAGGCGTATAGCCCAGCGCGCTCCAATTGACCGACAGTGGTAGGCATTGCAGCAGGTTGGCAAAGAAGAAGGCGACAGTCCAGGCCACTGTCATAGCGATCATAGCCCAGAGTGCGATTTCATATCTGCGGCCAACGAGGAATCTGGGACTTTGTGAATTGCTTCTTTTCACGTCGAAGAAAGGGGGTGGCTTTACCTTTTGTAAAAGAATAGTACGGCTAGTTTTGTGAAGCCGAATGCAAAAGTCTGCGTTAGTTGAGATGCAAAGATGGACTGAGCATGTATTAGCTTGCGATTGCAGTATTCGCGGTCGATGACTAACATGCATCGTGACCACTAATCGGTCATCAACGATCGGGTAGCCAGTCTCCGGGTCGAATTGAGAATGTTGACCCAGTGCTCCTTTCGCGGTTGCTGATACCATCAATAAATCTCATGATGCACATTGAAGGGTGTAAACCCACCAATGAACATGCACACTCCAGTAGCGATTGTGAACATTCTTTTGACGATCAGCTTCGAGAAAAAAGGTATTCTCCAAAGGTTACCCACAGCGCTAGCACGATGAAAAAATCGTCCCACGCAAACCCGGATTTGGTGAGTCGACGTGACCAGAAGCGTAATGCAACAGTCACGATGGCTAATAAGGTCAAGACCACAGCAAGAGCGTACATCTTGCCGGGTGACTCGTCTGTGGCTAAGAAGGTGGACAACATAGTTGTGTGTGAGCTTGACGGCCACTGTGAGATGGGAATCCGGGAGTGTATGATATTTTCGTCAAAGAATACAAATGGTGACCAGGCTCTAGTGATTCAATGATTGCATCGTTCGATTCTGGGAATCTCGATATAACATCTGGAGATACCCCCACTTGATAAGAGGCGCTGCAACAGCTCGATGGCTCTTTGCTGACAGGCATCCAGGCAGGCATCCAGGCTGATCGACGTCCTGAAATGGGGACTTTGTGAAGCCTTGTATTACCTCAGACAGAATTTTAATTTATTTGTTTCAGTTGCATCTGGTATCCCGGCGCAGTATGAATTCTAGCTTGCTTGTGCAGCTGTGCACGCGTCTGACATGCATATGCTTACTTCCTTAAGCGGCTGAGCACGCGTCTGACATGCATACCCTGCGCAATGCCCCACAAACGACCAACCAGAAATTCCATGAGCTCGGTGAGATGGGCTTTGCATTGCTTCAAATTTTCACGCATGTGAATAAGAATGGCGGTGAGTGTTATGAATGCGCACCACCACCTGTCCTTGATTGGAGCGCAATACGGCGGCGAAGGCAACCAAGCTGACTTCTTGCAGGAAGGATAAGAATGCCAAAGAAATAAGGATCTTGAGGAGCCGTTGATAATTGCCGTGCAGCCGTACTCGGCGATGCTGGCGATCGATGATGCACCATGCCATGGTGTGGAGGTGTGCTGACACCTGTATTAGAAAACCTTGCATTCCCTCCCTAAGACAGGTTTCGTTCCTCAAATTTGGACAGCTTCTACTTCCATCTCAGCAGAGTTTTCCAAACTGTTTCAGTTCCTCGTCTCCGATTCCTGATCATGCATATTCATTACTTGGCCTCCATTGTTCCAGTGCTCTTGCTCGTTCTTGCAATAAATGCACAGCCGGTCGATCTTGGTACGTCAATACATTACCGTTCCTGTTGCACAGCGCTGTTAACAGATATGACGATGCAAGACAGCAGATATAATGGGGTGACTGAGGAGCGGCATAGTCTGGAGGTCAGGGATCCTGGTCTTCCATATAAACCCCCTTGTGAGTGAATGAGGAACTCGGGTGAAACATCGCTGACAAGGGGAACTTTAGGCAAAAAACCGTGTTAGCCCTATGAAAGAGCTTTTGGTCTGGAAGAGATAATTCCGAATGTTAGCACGAGACTCATGAAGGAAAACGAACATTCTCCACTATCACGAACCTTAGTCCAGACACCGTTCACAAGGCCTTCCAATAGTACTTGCGCTTGAAAAGTCTCTTATGGGTTGCGAGAACTAGCTCACACTCTCATCTCGCTTTGTTGATCTCCGTCCGAGTCGGTACAATTTTAATTCTGATACATCAAGCCTGAGGTCTCCCCCGTGTACCTGGTAGGTGCTTGCTGTATTGTCCTACCATCCAGACTAATGCAGCCGTCTTGCTTAGTAGACACTCGGACTGAAATAAGTAATTGTAGGTCGCTTTCGGTGTGGTCAGTTGCATGGCCAATATGTTGAACATTTCCATATCTGGGCTTTCAGGCAATGACAGATATTCTCATCTTGAAAGCTCCAAGCAATAAACGATTTTACGCCTCCTCCGACTGTGGACTTCAAGCTTGACTCGATCAAATGAAAATTTTGCACAACCCAATTGACGGAGGACCGGAGACTAAGCTGCCATGCATCAATCCCGTTGACAGCGCCGTAAAGTCTAAATTGCCTTGCATCATTTGCTAATGCCCATTGCCCAGCCTACCGCATTCATCGTTGTGGTTTACTAGTTCCTGCGGCCATTCGAAACCTTAGTACAAAGACATGTACAGCGCGAAGACACTGACGAGCAGGAAATTATGTTGTCTCGAGATGCAGTGGATGATCCTTCCCGGGTCTAATTCTGATCACGTCCGGAGCTCCTATTTAGGTCGTCCATCGACGAGCTGCAGGCCAAGGAGGCGGAAATTGCTACAGATTTTGGTAATCACGGGCCGTTGATGCTGCTGAAGAAAACGCTGCACTTGACATTGAGGTGGCTGACGAAATCGAAATAGACAATGTTTTGCTCGTAAGGGATTTGAGATCGAGGCCGTCCCGTGAGGAGGTTGAACGAGTCGAAATTCGGCAAATATTTCAGGCTGATAGATAGAGACACGCATAGCAGGTCCAATCTGCTTCCAATGGAGATAACAAGGGGTAAATGACTGAAAGGGCTTCTCTAGCATGTTGTTGAGGGTTGCTCGTTTACTGGGCAAGGGGTTACCTCTGTTTGGTATGCTGATCGTCTGTCCAGGCTTCCCGTAGTCCCACAATATCAAACCTTCCTTAGAGTCCATACGGCTCTTACAGCCAGTTCCTAACAATCTGCCCACACTTGTCGAGAATGACGGCACTTGCGTTCGTCCTCTATGTATATTGGCGTTTTCCCAGCTTTTCTTGAGATATCTAACCATGCGGTTTCGCTGTCATAATTCCAGAGGGTATGACGTTCAGCAAATCAGGAAGGAGTGAACTAGGCGCGCGGAAGGCTTCCACAGGCATGTACTGATTTGAAGACTGTAAAATTGAACGAATTGACCCCTTAACAAGGGCTACCTTTATAAGGGCTCATCTTGGTGAATGAACCCCCCAGCCCGGATTAGTCCCCGGAATGGCCCCCGGAGGCCTTCCGACCTTCCTGACTCTAACACCAACGATATCAAAGTCTCCAGCCACTATCTCAAGGACTCATCTGAGTGCAATTCGTCACAGTCGTATTAGATCACCTACAGGGCCCAGACGCAGCTCAGCGGGGCACAAAAACCGACGGCTACACCGAGATAGACGAAAATCCCCTTCGCTGGTCACCCTGGACATAGTTGGCTTCACATTCCGATGTGCTTGGAACAGTGCGAAAGTAGATTCCATCGTACAGTAACTGCGCTTTGGTCCAGGAGCACGTTGATTGATGGTAGAAATGATTTGCGCGGCGCAAATAGGGGCGTGAATAGCAGGATAACAGAGCACTATGTGCTCACCTGCAAGCCAGGATGTTCGAGGACCATTCTCCGCTGCAGATATGCGTGTCTGCGTCTCGGCAATCCTTAGCGATCATGCATTTTTCTCGCATCAGAGCAAGATGTCCATTCTTGTGCCCGGCCACACGGTTAGTCTTCCTGCAGGCTGAATCGTGCTGATTGATTGATTGATTGATTGATTCATTAAGCACTCGAAACCGATCTTAAAAATTCGTTATGCGACTAAAAACAATCGAATCAATCATTTTCTAAAAAATTTTTGACTTTATACAAAATTATTTGTTTTTGATGTTTTGTTTTTTTATTCGAACAAATCATTTCAAACATTTTTATTTTCATGATTTTTTTTCATTTTCATTTTGTACGAAAATTTTCAATTCAATGCATTTTTTTTGCAATTTTTATTTTTCGTCGTTCGTAATTGAAATTCGTAAATAATCAATGAATTCGAATTTTTCGATAAATTTTGTCGTTTTTGTCAAATTGATCGAATTGATCAATACGTTTATCAATATTTTTTTTTTTTTCGTTTTTTTAATTTCGTCAATTCATAAATTTTTTCGAAATTTTTTCAATTTTTTGCATTCGAAAAACACGTGTTTGATTGTTTGTTTGTTACATATGCATAAACACATGAAATTTTCGATTTGTTTTTTGTTGTATAAAAACGTTTTTAATTTTATTTTGATCGTGCGAAATTGTATTGTTATAACATTGAATTTTTTAATGAATTTTTCGTGTAATCGCATAATTGTCGTATTCGTTTTCGATGTAATTTTGTACAAATTTTTTTTTATTGCAAATTTTTCATTTTTGACATTATTGTTATTTTATCGATTTATTTATCACGATTTTGACGACGTTTTTCAATATTTGTACGTTTGTTTGTTGTGTTTTGTGATCGATATTCATTTTTTTTTTCGTTTTTTCAATTTTCAATTCGTGATTTGTTTGATCGCAACGTCTATTTATTCGTTGTTTTCGATATCGATATGAATCGAAATTCAATGTAATTTTATTTTTATATATTTGTTTCGCAATTCGTTGATCAATCAAATTATTCATTTCATCAAATATTGATCGAAATTGATTTTTGAATCGTGTATCGTTTAAATTGCTGTCTGATTGTCGATGCATATGACGAATTTCGATTTTTTTGCAAATTTTAAAAACGAATGCAATTGCATGCTCATTGCTAAAACGATGTCATATAACTCAGCAAAATAAATCGTGTATGACGTAATAAATTTCAAATACGTTTTCGTTGTAATAAAATTCGTTTTTGAAAATATCGTTGTTACATTCATTTTGTCGTTAATATCGTTTTTATTTGTGTATATGTAATTGATCGAATTCGTTGTTAATTGTATTTTGTGATATTTTTCGATTTTTTTTTTGTTTTTCATGATACGTGCAATTGACGATGTTAAATCATGACGATACGACAAAAATAAATTTTTTTTTCATATCGTGTGTTTTGATATTCGTTTTTTTTTTTCGAATTTATTTATTAATTTTTTCAATAAATTGACGTTTTTCGATTTTTTGATAAAACGATCGCGTATAATCGTGTCGTATGTTGAATTTGTTATCAATTTCATTACGAACGTATTGATGAATTTGTTCAAACGTAAATACATAAACATTGAATTGATTTCGATGTTAAACGTTTTTTTCGAAATGATTTTGTATGTTTTCGTTATGATTTTTTCGATTTGATATTGAACATTCGTTAATTTTTTGATTATTTTTTTGTTGTGATTTTTTTTTTGTCGACGTGTATCACATCGAACATGCGTATGTAAATTGTGAAATAAAAATCGTTTGCATCATTTGTTTTATTTTCGAAAATTTAATATTTTATGTAATGTCGTCGAAATTGCGTAATGTTTTTATAAATTTTAATGTTTTCGTTTTGTTTTGATTGATTTGTGTTTTTCAATTGAATTTTTCGTTCATTATGACGTTCAAATATTTCATTTTTTTGTTTGTTTTGATTTTTTGATTGAATTCAAAAAATCGTATCGATTCGATATCGTTTGTTTTTTTTTTCGATCGAAATAAATGAATTGATATTTTGAAAATGCAAATTTTATTTCGTGTTTCAATGTTCACGATACGCAAATTTTTTCGTGTGTTTTGATTATAATATCGTTGCATTTTTCGAAAATATGATTTTTCGTTAACATTTTTACATCGTCGACGAATTCATTCGTTAAAATGTTTTTTTTTTTCAAAATTTTCAATAAAAATGCGTTGTAAAAAAAAAAAAAATCGATAACATAAATGAATTTTGAAAAATATTTATAAATATTTCGAATCATTCGATATTATATTTGTTCGTTTTCAAAATCGTCATTTTATTGAACAAAAAAATCAATACATCGTATCAATTTTTCGTTGAAACGTTTTGTTTTGAAATTATGTAACAATTTTAAACGCGTTATATTGTCGAAAACGTTTATTACGTCGAAAAACATGATCACGATTATCAATTTTTTGTTTCATATCGAATGTATTCGTTTCATTATGTAATGTAACGCGTGTTTCGTAAACACGATTTTTCTGATTTCGAAATGTGTGCGTGACAACAAATCGTGTTTTTTCGTCAAAAATTGATTCGTTTGATCAATATTTTCATAAATAAAACACAATTTATAAAAAAATGTTCAATATATTCGCTTAACGCGAATGATCGATCGAGAAAAATTTTGATCAATTTTGTTTTCGTATTTCTTAAAGTCGATAAATTCAATCAATATTTAATTTTTGTTTTCAATCGAAACATACGTCAAAATCATTTCAAAACGTTTCAACAACGTGCAATTATTTCACATTTTGCACATCAATCAACAATCAAATATTATTTTCATTTGTTTGATCAAAATTGTAAAACAGAATGAAAACATTTTAACGTTGTAAAAATGACAAAAATCGACTCATAATCGCAATAGTTATGAAATTTCGAAAATTTCGTCGTTGTCAAATCTG
Source organism: Physcia stellaris (assembly GCA_018902385.1). Classification (NCBI taxonomy): domain Eukaryota; kingdom Fungi; phylum Ascomycota; class Lecanoromycetes; order Caliciales; family Physciaceae; genus Physcia; species Physcia stellaris. The sequence goes on along the minus strand of JABSSW010000033.1, from coordinate 138,011 downwards.
TGTCAAATCGCAAGTTGAAATGTTTGCGAAATGATTTCGTTCAATTTTTTTTGATTTGTACAATGATTTCGCGTTTTGCATTTCAATCAACAATCATATATGATTTTCATCTATGTAATCATAATTGTAAAACAAAACGAATGCATTTCAATGCATCAAAAATAACGAAAATCGATTCATTATCGCAATAATTTTGAATTTTGAAAAATTGCGTCGTTGTCAAATTCGTGTCGATTCAATTTTTCGCAATATTTGCAACGCAATGATGCGATTTTCATCACAACTCAATGCGACAACGATGAATTTTCGATATTTTTGATTATTTGAATAAAATTCACTTCAAATTTCAAAATGAATTTTCGATTGTATATTTTATTTATTGAATGCAAATGTTATTAAAATGCGATATCGATGAAATCGCAAAACGAATTCGAAATCATTGAAATTTTGATTTCGATGCGAAAATTTTCGCAATTTTATCAGATTTGATTTTAATTCTGAAAATCATTTCGCAAATTTTTTTTTAAAAAAAATTCACGAACAAACTTGTTTGTTTATAATATTGAATAAAATTATTGATTTGTACGAAATCGTTATCGAATAAATATTTTTGTTTGATTTACGTAATGCGATCGTAATCGATTTTCGAAAATATTTCGAACAATAATTTTCGTTCAAATTAACGTTGTATATGCGTTGCAAATATAATGCGATAATGTTATTTATTTATTTTCATTTTTATTGATTATGTCGTTGTCGTTTGAAATTTTGTTCGAAATTTGTTTGATTATAATTTTCGTCATTTCGTGAAATTGTATGTTTTTCAATTTCAAATTTTGATTGTATGTGATTTTTGTATGTCGATTAAAACAATCGTAAACGACGAAAATTTTTTTTTTCAATAATATGAATGTTTTTTTGATTAAATCAATTTTTGACAACATAAATGAATGATCGTGTAATGTCGATAAACAAATTTTTTTCGAAATTTTATTTTTTGTTCATTTGCATGTTTTTTACATGTTGTTTGATGTATCACATTTTTTTTTCGATTTTTTTTTTGTATTGTGTTTTTATGATTTTAAAAATTACGTGATTTAAACGATTTTTCATTTTTTTGTACGATTTTCACAAATTTTCGATTTTGTCGTTGTTTTGATATTTTTTTTGATCGATTTGATCGTTTTCGATATTTGTTTGCATTTTTCGATAAATTTTGATTTCGCGTAAATATTCGATTTGTTGATCGAAATAATTGTTTCGATAATTGTTTGAATAATTTTTATCAATTTTTTGATTTGATCGTCGATTTTTTTGTTTGATTGTTGTACGTGTCGTTGTTAAAAATGAATATTTCGTTATTCGTAATTTTCGTTTGCAATTTTTCGCGTAATATATCGATATTTGTTTTCGTTCAAATTTTTGTAATTTTCGACGTGATCGTTTTCGTACGCAAATTCAATATCGTTTTAATTGAACGATAATTCGAATGATTGTTCATATTTTCGTCGATATCAATTTCGATTATGTTGTTTCGAAACAACGATATTGCGTATGTGAAATCGATTGTGTTTTCGTTCGTGTGTTTATTTCATGTAATTAATTCGATCGATGTGATTTTTTTCAATTTATATTTTTTTATCGTGATTATGAATTCGTATACGTTCGCGTTTGTTTTCACATGTGATTTTTTTCAATTGAAATAATACAAATTAAAATTTTTTACGACGACGTGTTTTTCGTTAATTTTTTTGCATCGCGTTTTTGAAATTGAATATCGCGTTGAAATTTTCGTTGTTTTTGCATAAATTATACATGTTGTGAATGTTAATAATTTTGTCGTTCGCGATTTGCATTTTTAACGAAATCAAATTTTTGTTGTAAAACGTGTAAAAATATTCGATTTTCGTTATTTTTTTGTTAACGAATATACACATTTTCGTGATTGCATCGAACATATACAATAATTCGAATTATTGCGAAAATTTGTTATTGTAAGATACGAAATGTGACATCAGAAATGTTTAATCGAAAACGATATTATGTCTAAACTAATAATTGCAAAATTAATTGTTTTGCAAATTTTTTACTATATAATCGTTTCGTACGTTTAATGATACGAATGAGTCGAACAACGTGTTTCAATTGCAAATCACTAGATTTATTGCTTGTTGTGATACAAAGAAAAACAAACAGCATTTTTTTGATTCGATGTTTGTTTTGCATGCGATCATGTAAAATATTTGATTTTATCGAAATTCGATTCGCATTTTTTGTTGATTTGAATTCTGAATGTTTTACATACGTTTTCTTTTTAACATCGAAATTTCTTGAAATGATTTTTTTTCATATGCTTTGCAGCGAATATTTTTAGATTTATGTGTCTGTATGCTTCATTTTGAAAATTTGAAAAATCGTTGTCATCGCGATCTTCGCATCGAATATGTTGACTTGAAAAAACATTGTGATCGTGACTTTCGCATCGAATATGCTGATTTGAAAAAGCACTGTGATCGTGATCTTCGCATCGAATCTCGTTCTTTTCGATTTCTAATCAATCTGCGTTAAAAATCTGAAAATCATCTTCGTGAATGACTCAAAAAAAACATGATTTGATGATTTCATTGTTTGTTATTTTTGATTTTCGATTTGATGATTGACAGTTAATTGAATGACAAAAAAATCGAATTCGAATTTCTAATATTTTTTATTTTTTTATTCTCGTATACGTGTTGAAATCGATGAATTGCTCGCGCGAAAAATATTCAATAATTTTTTTCGATTGATGAAATAATTTCGATTTCAATGAATATGTTTGATTTCGAAAATTTTTTCGATTTTTTATTTTCATTTCATCGCAATATTCAACGTTCAATTAAATCGAACAACAACTTTTGAAAATGTTTTTGACACGATTTAATTTTTCATGCGTCGTAAATTCTTTGACAGTAAACAACACAAAAATTGATGACATGAATGTCGAAAAAAACATGATTGTTCGAATCAATTATATCAATTGAAAAAATTGCATTTACAAAGCGTTGAACGCGTCATGATATTAATATTGATATGATCGTTTCGTCAATTGTATCATCAGAAAACTGCATCTGTCGTGTTATTGATTTTCAAATACGTTTTCGCTGTATGACTTGATCGTGATTCGCAATACGACTTGTCAGTGATTGTCAATGTCGATGTCTTGTAAATTGATACGTGAATTCTAGCAAAATTTTAACGAAATTTTTTTTTCTTTTAACTTAAATTTTTTTTGAAGCAAGATGAAACGTCAACGTATAAACGTTATTGATTCGAGTTTTAAACTATGCATGTTTAAAAACATCGTGACTTTTCGTTGATTTGTAAACTTAATTTATTTTTGAAAAATTCAAACAAATTGTCGTCATGCAATGAAATCTAATAGCGTTTAAGAAATTTTTTGCGATCATCACATTGTGAATACACAATTCATGTTTTATTTTTTGATAATTTGTTATGAAATTCACGTAAAGTTAATTCATTTCAATTTCGTTGAACGAAAACGATAATTTATCGTGTAATTTGTGACGAAATGCTTGTTGCAAATTTCTGATTCATGCTCGCATGTTTAAATTTTGTCGAAATGTTTGAATGATTCATATTTCGCAATTTCTGATCTGTTTGCATGCTAAAATATGACGAGATGTCGTTGACGCATGTTTCGTCGTTTGATTTTTTTCGTATGTTTCAATTCGAACGAAATGTTTTGACAATTGATTTGTATTTCGCTTTCGACTTGTTGCATTACATGAAAAATATACATAAATCTTGACGAAATGTCTTGACAAACGATTTATATCTCGCAATTTCTGACTTTTTTCACATGTTCAAATTCTAAATCGTGCTTGCATGTTAAAAATCACGCCGATGTTCGATGAACGATCTTGTTAATTTGATTCGATTTACAATATTTTCGTATTGATTTCAAAATGCGTTTCACATCAAATGTTCGATCAAAAAATTGTTTTGCACGAACGTTCTTTTTAGAATTCGACGAGACGTACAAGCAGTTTTCGTGTCATTGTACTTTGTTTTAGTTTGCTTTGTCAATGCGAACGTGACATATCAAAAATAACTAATTTCTGTTTCACAATTGCACACGAAATTTTGCGACAATGAACGAATCAACTCGACGAACGTGTCAGTGATTTTATCGTCGTCATTGTTTGACAATAAACGAATTCAAATATCGAAAATCGTCGTCATTGTTTATCATCAAATTCGTGAATATGTTTCTGTTCAATCATCGCATGAATCAGATTCGAAAATTTGCGCATTATCAATATTATTATATTCATCGACGATCACGTTTGATGCACAATCGAAAACAAAAACGAAATCATTCGAACACGAAGTTTTTTTTTATTGAAAATTTCTCGAAAAACGTAATTTTCAAAAAGAACGAAATCATTCGAACACGAAATTTTTTTCGTTGTCAAAAATTCGAATTCGCAACTCTTCGTTGACTTGAAACTCATTCGAACACGAATTATTTGTTTTTTGATGCGTATCACATCAAACGATTTGATTTCTGTATGTTTGCTTGATCGCATCGAAATGACTTAATGTGAAAAATCATTATAATTGTAATTTTCGCATTTATTTTTTTTAATGATTTTTTGATCGAATCGTTTGAATAAATCGTTCGCATTGCAAAATTCTTGTTGTCGAAACGAAATGATTGAAATTTCGATAATATTATGATCAAAACTTTTTGTGAATTCGTTGTGTTGCAAAAATCATCTTGACGAAAAATAAAATTTATTGTTTTGTTTTGAGCGTCAATTTTCACACGAACGATTTAATCGAATCGAATTATTGCAAAATAAATGTTTTCAAAAACGCGTTTTGTCGACGTTTGAATTTTGTTTATTTTGACATCTGTTTCATTTTTCGTGTGAAATTTTGCTTGTTCTTTAACGTTAAATCAAAAATCAAACTCATTGAAGTTTCTTTGTGTTTGTAGATTTTCAAGAATTTCGAACACATTTTTTGATGTAATTCGTTGTTTGTATAACAATTTATGTTGTTGCATTTGCACATTCGTCGAAAAAATTACGAAATTTTTTGTTTTTACGTTTGCACATTTTGAAAAGAAACGAGAACGTATAGATTTAAACGTTTCGTCAGAAATTTATTTTTGTTTTGTGCGAAGTCTGTTGAATGTCGCACTTTATGATTATATAAATGTCAAATCTGTATAGTTTGTGAATTTTCGTCGAACGTTTCTTGATCAAATGATAAAATTTGACGTTTCGACGAAAATAACAAAATTGAAAAATTTGTAAAAATCATTTTCGATGCTTATACAGCATATTTTTTCATTTGTTTCAGATTCGATAAAATTGCTTCTCAAAAATTCGTTCAAATAAATTTTCAATATTGTTAATCATCTTTCGATAAAAAATAAATAAAATTATGAAATGATTTCTTGTTCGATTGCGAATTTATTGCATGTTTTGTGATTCATTGCGAATTCGTCAAACATATCGCATGTTCGTCAAATTTATTGCATATGTATTGAACAAATTATATGTTTGTCAAATTCAAAATTCGTCAAATACATGATTCGATGATTTCGCAAACTTTTTGCGAATGAATATTTTTGTTTTCGATTTTCGATAAAATTGAAAATACATGAATTCATTGTTCAAAATGCGTTTCATGCGAAATCATGTTCATATCACAAATGATTCGTACGAATGTGTCGAAAATTTTGTTTTTGTTATAAATAATAAAATCGATTGATTTTTTCGACTCGATGTGCTCGATACGATTTATGATGAAAAAATTTTGCATTGCAAAATGTTGAAATCGATATATTCATTTTGATTTCGTTGCATCAATGCGATTTTACGAAATCGATTAATTCAAATCAATTTTTGAAATTTTTTATTCAAAAAACGTTTGCGATTGCTTTTGTTCGAAAATGATATTCGTACGAATCAAACGTCAATGATTTGAATTGATTGTTGTTTAAAATCATCGCATCGTGATTATAAATTTGAAATAAAATTGTTTTGAATTCAACGAAAACATTATTTTACGAATTGATTTTTGCTTTTGAATTCAAAAATTTCGATGACTTTTATTCATATCATGAATTTTATTGCAATTAATCATGCATGACTTTTTTGCGACGATGTTTGATGATAATGTCAACAAAACTCGTCGTGAAAAATTCGTTGTTGTTATTGTTTATAATTTATGAAAACATTCATTATGCGAATTTGATTGAAAATGATTAAATCGATCATTGTTGTTCGTTTTTCGAAATCAATTTTTACAAATCAATTTTTATTGAAACAATACGAAATTTTTGCAATCGTATCAAATGTTGTTCAAATTTGTCACATTCACAATTTTTATTGATTTTGATTGAATGTCTGTTAACTTTATCGAATTTGAATTTTTTATCGTTTTTTCGATTTTGAATTATATCGCATTCGTGCGATTTCTCGATCGTATGTTTTTGTTGAAATCAACATGCGATTTGTTTTTGAAAATGTTATGATATTTTGATTTTTGATGTTTTGAATTGAAAACGAGACGATCGAAATCGTTGTTTTGATATTGTTTTTTCAAATATAATTTGAATGTAAAAATTCATTTTGTATCAAAATTTCGACACGTTGCGCAAACTTTTTCAATTGTTTTGATGTTTTTGATTCGTCGTTATTGTTATGAATAATCGAAAACTGAAATAATTGACGTTTGTCGCTGAAAACATCAACGAGATCGAATGTTTTGAAATCACTTGTTGTAAACTTTTATTGCATCGAAATAGTTTGTTTCGACGATTCTGTTTCGAAATTTTCAGTTTTTAAGTTCTGATTCGCTTTCTAGATCGAACGATATAATGATAACAAAATTATACAATCAATCATGATTGCGACATTTAATTGTATAATATACAATTTTTTTTCTCAATTTGTTTTTCGTTCAGATTTTCGTAGAATCGATGTCTCGTTCAAATCGGACGACGAAAACGTGTCAACACGTTCAATCACTGAATTGCTTGATTGTTAACTATACACGAATGATATTAATCGAATGATTATTGTAATTATTAAAATGTAAAATACGAAATGTGACATCAGAAATGTATAGCCGAAAACGATATTATGTCTAAATTAATAATTGCAAAACTAATTGTCTTGCAAACTTTTTACTATATAATCGTTTCGTACGTTCAATGATACGAATGAATCGAACAACGTGTTTCAATTGCAAATCATTAAATTTATTGCTTGTTGTGATACAAAAAAATGCAAACAGCATTTTTTTTGATTCGATGTTTGCTTTGCATGCGATCATGTAAAATATTTGATTTTATTGACATTCGATTCGCATTGTTTTGTTGATTTAAATTTTGAATGTTTTACAATTATTTGTCGTGAATTGAAATGAATTTTTTTATAATTTTTGTATAATCAATATATCGAATTTTTTTATGTTTTTTGTTTCGAATAACGATATCATGATTTGAATTTTCGAATTGTTGACGTTGTATTGTAATATCGATAATATGTCGTTTTTTAACATTTTTTCATTGTTTTGAATTTCGTATTTCGATTCGTGACGTTAAATAAAAATGTTTTGATGATCGTGAACGAAAAATTTTTTTTTTTTCAAATTTCTCGTATTTTTTTTTGATTGTTGATGTTTTTTTGTTTTTGATCGATAACGTCGATTTATTGTTTTTTTTGTTTCGAAATTTTTGTGAATTTGAAAATAATTGCGATAATATCATTGTTTCGATCGATAAAATCATTTTTACATAAAATTTATACGCGTTCGTTTTTTTGCGTTTGTTGATTTCGTTTAAATAAAAATTTTTTTTTGTGATTTCACGATGTCTCGTCGTTGTAATTTTTTTAATTGATTGAATTTTTTCGTAACGATTGTCGTTTTTGAATTTTCGTGAATTGTATTTATCGATTTCGAAATCGTTATCATTTTATTGACGACGATGTATTGTTGTTTTTGAATTTCGAATTTCGTTGACGTAATCGAACGTTAATACATGATTTTTTCGATTTTTTTTTTTTTTTTTGCATTTTTTTTTTCATGAATTATGTGTTTTTTTTCACATACGTAACATTTGATTTTGTAAATTTTTGTATATTTTTTTTTTTTTCGTAACATACGCATTTGCGCAATAATCGCATCGTTTTTTTTTGTGCATTAAATTGTATTGTGTTCATGATAATGACATTTATAACATTGATTAATTTTGCATGTTTTGTTGAACATTGAACAAATTTTTAGTTTTTTTTCGATCATGATGTTGTTGTTCAACATATTGTTATTCATTTTTGAAATAATGATTTCAATAATCAAAAAATGATATTGTTATATTGTCGTGAATTTGTTTTTTCAAAACACGTACAAAATTTTCATTTTTTTTAATTTTTTCACGTTTTCGTTTTTTTTTTTTTTTACGTATCGTCGTTTTTTTATTTTTTGTCGTTGTTAAATCGAATTTTTTAATTTTTATTTCGTTAATCATGATCGCATAAATCGAAACGATCGTTTTCGTTTTTTTATCGAATATCGTCGTTCATGCATTGTTGTTTCGCAATTTTTTTGTTTTTTTTGCGTTTATCGCGTGTATCGCGAAATCATTGTTGAAAAATTTTTTGATCGCTCGAATATTTTTGATTTGTATATTTTTTTTCGTAATGCATGTGTTGATTTCATTGACGATACGTTTCATTTCGTATTAATTCAATTGTTGTTTTTTTCGTTGTCGTTTAAACGTATTATAATTTCGATGTTTTTGTGTAAAAATGTAAGACACTGCGTGACTAGAATGTGCGAATAATAATATTAATTGCTATGATAAATGTTAGACACATAGTAAAACTAATTGCTAAAAAACAAAAAGAAATTCGTGAAATTTCGAGTATATAAGCACGAAATGCGACAGCTAAATTCACAGCGTTTTAGCGTTCGCTTGATCGATTTCGTCTCATTACAATTGTTTCTTTTCTGAATGATCGATTTTTCGCGTCAATTATCAATGTCTTTATAATATATCAGAAATGTATCGCAACAACGTTGTTTTGTAAATAATTTTGTGTTTTCGACGTGTAATCTTAAAACATTGTAATTCAATAAATAGAAATAATAATAACAATATAATGCAATTTCAAATATCGCGTTCGTGTTGTGAAATCGAATCGAAATGAATCGCGTCGTGTGTTGATGAATGTTTATTTCAATTTTTCAATTCATTTTTTGAATTTTCTTTTTTAACATCTTTATTTCATAACATAGTAAATATTTCATTTGATCTTTTTTGTCTCTGCGATAACAACAATTATTGCGACAATGATGTTAACATGATATATCGTTGTCTGTACAGTTATCACATCGCTTTTGCAAATGATAATGCTGTCGCAATGATGTTTCAATGACGACGAAATTGAATTTTCAATTGTCGACAATGTAATACGTGTGTTAACAACGCAATAAATCATGACGTCGTTTTTTTTGTTTTTTACATTTCGCAAATCGCTTTTTGCAATTTTTGCTGTAAATGTATTGTTTATGATGTTGACGTTGTTGATTCAATATTAAATTAATAAATTTTTTTCATTTGAACAATTGAATGAAAACACGACAATTCAAATGTTTTTTTCGCGTGACAATCGCGAACGCATGTTGTCAAAATTTAATAAACAAACACGCATAATTGTTTCGAATCAATGTTAATGTATAACAAAATCAATTTATTTTTGATGTCAACGTTGCGTTCGAAAATTTCGCACAAATTTTAAACACGTTTGCGAAATTTCGAGAAATAACAAGCGCGTCAAATGTCAATTTTGTAACAAGAATTCGCATTATTGCGAGAAAAACATGACTTTTTCGCAATTTCAAGTTATTGTTCGTGTTTTTGCTGCTCAAAATAGCGCTCAAAACAAATTGAAAACAATTTTGAAATTTTGAAAAAATAATAGCATGCAAATCTTGTGCGTAACGTGATTAACATGACGCAAAAACGAATCGAAAAAATTCGTTGTTTTTTGTTTTTATCGCGATTCGCAAAATTGTTGCAACAATTACATCAAAATCTGTCACAAAAACGACTTTTTGCTCGTTGTTTTTTCGTTTTCGTTTGCTTTTGCGCTTGTTCGAAAGCAAATCAAGATTTTTTTGTTTCGTTTGTTGATTTTGATTCTGATTTTGATTCGCTTCGCGTTGTTTTTTTTTCGATTTTTTTCGTTTTCGATTCGTTTGCGTTTGTTTTCGATTTCGTTTCGTTTGCGTCGCAAACAAATTCGTTTGTTGTCGCGTTTGTTTTTGCGTTTGTTTTCGCGCAACAAAATCGCGTAATACATGATAAGCAACGTTTCAATTAAACGCGACGACAATTAACATGACGCAATCGAAATCGATTTGATTGTTGTGATTTGAATTTTGATTGATAAATTTATCGACGCGTTGACGTACATTTTCGTGTTTTTTTGAATTCATTAAATCGCATATTTGATGTTGATTTTGTTTGTTTTTGTGCTTGTTTGCGTTGAAATGTTGATGTTTGTTTGTTTTTGTTGTGACGTGTTGTTTTGTGATTTGCTTGTTGAAATTTACGAATTTCAATATATTTTTATAACATCGAAATGTATGCAAACTGCGCATGTAATCAAAAACAATTCGCAATATCATTTTATTGTTTGTGTTTTTGCGTCGCAATTATTGTTATTTTTGCTTTTGAATCGTTCACGTTTTTTCAATTTTAAAAATTGACGTGTTTGTTCTTTTGTTGAAAGTTTTTCGCTCGACTTCGTTTTGAATTTGTTTGTTTTTCGACGCTTCGCAATTTTTTCAGATTTGCGTAATTCGCGCGCATTTTCGAACTTGACAATTGCGTTTTTCGTATTCTCGAGATGTTTCATTGACTTTCACGAGTTCTCATATGGCGATGAATTTATTCATGCAATAAAATATTCAGATTGATTTTTTCTAATGCGTTTGTCTAACATTTGCGATATTTCTCACTTTTTCTCGTTTTTTATTAATATTGATTGCGATTTTGAATTTGCGTCGTCACGATTATATCAAAATTCGAATAAAGAGACATGAAACACAAAATGTATGAACTCATATTGTTTAAACAAATCAAGCTCGTAAATTTGCGTATTTATTTTCTTGACAATTTCAAAGAAATTTAGTTGTTTATGATCAATTTTTTTTTTGAGACGCAATGTACGTATATTGATTTCACGCAACAACATTTTTTTTCAAATTCAAAATTTTTCATTATATGATTTTCATTATAATATTTGATTTGTTGTTCGAAAATCGTTTTTCACAATTTCATTAAATGCGTTCGATTGTTTCGCAACGTTTTTGTTTTGTTTGTTGCAAATGCTGTCTTTTCTTTTTGAAAATTGTTCACAGAATCGTCGTTTAATGTCGCAACGTATTCAGACAAAAATTTTTGAAAAATTTGATCAATGTTTGAATGTTTGCTATTATTGTAAACAAATTGTGTCATAAATAGCAATTCTGATCAATTATTTTGCTTGAAATTACAATACATTCGCAAATAATGTTCGAACACAACATTTTGTTTTTCTGTCTGTTCATCTGTTTGTGAATGAAAGACAGTGCTAAATTTACGTTTCGCTTTCAAATTCCAGCACAAAGTAGATCAGAAATTGCTTGTGAAAAGAAATTTCCGATTCGAAATAATGCTACGCATCATTTCATGACGACATACGAATTTTCGTCATAGCAAATTCGCAAAATTTATCGCGTTTAACGTTTTTGTGATTGTTATGTACGTTGCGTATTTCGTCAATTTGTTTATCAATATTAATATTGAATCGCTAGTCTTTCTCGTATAAAAATCTCTAGCAAAAAAACATATTTGTAATGAAATTAACGATAATTGTATCAAATGATTGCTTTTCATTTGATGAGATTGCTATCATATCGTCATAAAATTTATGTCGATGAATTCGCATTCGTTGACAATCTGAACAAATACGTACATAATTTGTTATTTTCTTAATCATGTCAAATCAAAATACTTACGTCGCACAACATTTTCGATTTTTGTTCGCGCAAAATGTTCAACATCTGAATCGTCATGATTCATACGAAAAATTTCTTGTTTTGTAGCGAAATTTTCAAACACATAAATTGCGAAATCACGACGAAACAATTCATTTTTTTCAACATTTCATTTCGAAAATTCGTTTTGCTTGTTTGCGTATTTTTGACGTCATTGTTTCTCAACAACAAAAGCGTTTTTTGTTGTAATTTGAATAATCACGCAATCATTGATTTTCGCAACTTCAAATAAAATTTTTCGATTTCATAATTTGATGAACTAAGAATCGAAATGCGACAATATTTAAAATTCTGCAAGCACATCTATCGAGAACTTTCTCATTCGAAACAATATTTCGAATATTTGTCGTAACAATGTTACGCAATCGCGTTGTCGATGTTGCAAATTTGATTGAAACAAACACACGTTAATCGCTTTGCAAATCAAACTGATAATTTTGATTGCGAAATTTGTTTCGCAAAATAAACAAGAATTTATCGTTGTTCTTGTCGTTATCGTTCGATTTCATAAAATCAGATTTTTTCGACGACGCGTTCGCAAAGTTCAATTTGTTTTTGCGATATTTTATATTGAAATCAAACGCAATTAATTTTTCAATTCAGCGAATCTGTTTCGCATTGAGCTTTTTAATTGTCATAAAATATCGAAAATTGTTGTGATCAAAAATAACGCGAATGAAATGCTTGTTATTTTGCAAATAATGTTTTCAATTTTTGAAATCAAACATTATCGCATACAGTTTTTTGTCATGCGTATTTCAATTAATTTTTGCTTTCTTGAATTTGTAACTGAAAAACGCAATGAGATGTCATTGATCGTTTTTGTTTTTTTGATTGAACATATTATCTGTTTCGCGATCAAAAACATCAATTTTCATGCGTAGTTTCGCTTTTCAATCATAATGCGTAAAAATAAAAACAATCGTGAATTTAATTTTGAATTCGTTGAACGCAATTTTAATTTTTTTTTTTTTTTCATAACAAATGAAAAGCGATTTTTTCTTTTTCGCATCACGCGTCAAATTCGTAAATGATGTTACGATTTGCGAAAATCTTTTAACAAAACGCTTATAAAATTCAACAAAATCTAAAAAAATCATGATATTTTTCGCATTTTCGAATTCAAATCAATCGACGATTGCGTCTATACGCGAACGTTTTATTTGAATATCATTGCGCTCAACAACGAAATTTAAAAAATTGATTTCTTTTTTGTTGAATTCGCATTTTTCAACTTGACATACAAGCGATAACGTAACAACGTTTTAAACATCAAACGAACATGTTTTCAATGCTGTTGTTCATTTTCAAAATAAATCAGCACATCATTCAGATACATCACGCAAAAACGTCAATGTATGATTTTAATGTTTCATTAACATAAAATTGAAAAGTAACAAAAGCGTTAGCAAAATCGAAAAACATAATTTGATATTCGTATTGTTCATAGCGAGTACGAAAAGCAATTTTTCATTCATCTTTTGACGAATACGAATTTTATGATACGCATTTCGGATGTTTATTTTGATAAAATGTTTAACATTCGCGAAACGTTTTAACGTTTCAAACAACAACGACAATGAATAATTGTTTTTGATCGTGATTTCATTGAGTTTTCGATAATTCACACATAAACGCAAATTGTCATTTGATTTCTTGACAAACAATACAGATGTTTTCGCAAATGCGTTGAAAAAACGAATTCATTTTTCGTCAACGCGTTCTCGAGATAATTGCGTATAACAATAAGCTCGTCGTGTGACATATTGTATATAAATTCAAAACGCGATTTTTTGCTTGATTGCAAATCAATAACATACTCGATTTGATCATGCGTATTCAAATTGTTCGACAACGTTTTGAAAAATATTTCGATTATTTTTTTGATAACATCAAAAATGTGATCGTTGCGATTCATTTGTAACGCATCACAACGAGCAACATTTCGTTTTCGATATTGATAATTCTATGTTAAAAAAAAACATTTGATATGATATTGCGACATAAACACGATCGCGATTCGCAATGACAATCATAATTAAATCAACGAATTTTTTTGCAAAACAGAAACTGATTGAAATTTGTTTGAATTTTTCATAATTATTATCACGATATAGTCAGCGACGATCATGTCAACGAATGTCAAAATCGACAACATTTAGTCATGAATATTCAAAAATCATATCGTATTCACGCATGTCAATCGTTCAGAAATCAACATTTTGTTTTTTTACATGTTTTTCATTATTTCGTGTTATGATATGCACGTTTTCATAATGTTTATACATTTGAATCACACGATCGTCAACAGTCTTTACATGTTGTTTAACAATTTTCTTGAATTCAGACAGTTGCATTTGTTTGACAAGAATTTGTGATATAAAATTCGTTTCGACATCAGAATCAATCAAACAAATAATTGTTGTATTGTCTGTTTGCGTAACAGATGTTTTGATTGATAACGTGATTATCAAAACACGAAATTTATTTCGTTTTAGATTTATTTTCAATGTTTCAGCGACAAGCATCAGACTCGTTCTTTTTTCGACGATTGATTTTGATTTTGATTGCGTTTTTTTTGAATTTGCGCATATTTTTCGCACGCAAAATCATTTGTTATGTGATTCGATTTGTCACATGCGTAACACGTACGTTCGTCGAGTTTTGAAAATGCGAAATTTTGATTTTGATTTCGATTTTCATTTTTTTTTTCATTTTGCTGATTTTGTTGCGATTTCGAAAATTGATTTTGATTGTTTTTTTGAACGTTGTCAAATTCAACAAATCTGTTACGCGAAATTTTTTTGTTTTTATTTTTGTCATCGTCATTGTCATTTTCGTGATTTTTTTGATTATTTTCATTATTTTGTTTTGTTTTCGTAACATTGTTCGACGATTTATTTAAAATATTATCGTCGACGAACAATTGTTTCGCAATCAACAAATTGACGATTAATTTGAAATAAAAATCGATTTCATGATTTCGCATTTTTACACATTTAATGCGAATGAAAACATGAATTTTAATCAACAATTTTTTTTGTCGTTTTTCGTTCGAGACGTGACGTTTCAATTTGTTTCACAATTTAATTAAATATTGATTGAACGCAACAATGTTTTGTCGAAACAATTGTTTGACATTTTCAATGATAATAATCGTGTTCATGACACGAATCATCGAATTGCTAAACAACGTCAACAAATAATTTTTATATTGTTTTCATGTTTGTTTTTCAAATTGAGCATCAACATAATTACGTCATTGATTTTTTTTTGTCGTCATCAAAAGCGACGTCGATCAATTTGTTTTCATTTTTTTTGTTTGAAAATTAACAAAATCGAAAACGATATATTTTTCGCAATCACGCAATCAATTTTTCAAATTGTTTCAATTTTCACATTTTTGCGTGTTTGAAATTTTTGATCGTGCGATTCGTTTCTTGATATGCGAAAACGAATTTTCATATTGATCATCGTTGTTGCGACGACGACGGCGATTTCGATCACGCTTCGTCTTCGTCTTGATCAGGGATATTTTAGAGTCATTGAGCTTTGACTCAGCTTTCAGCATTTTGATACGCATCTTCATTTGCTTAAGAATCACGCTTGAGTCGACAGCAGCAAACACAGCGACATCGCTATTTGACGACAACGAAACAAAATCATCTTTTCGTTGTGTTTCACTCTGACTAAAATGCGTAACAAGTGTTGAATTGAAAAATTGATCAACATTTGAAATCAAAAATTCGAAAATTGAAATGTGTTTAGTTGAAGCGTCGACATCATCAAAATCGACAAAATCATTGTTTTCATCAGAATTTTCGAACTGAACATTATCAAACAATTCAGTAATTCGATCGATAGAAAAAAAAAACATAAAAAGATTGCTTGATGAAATGATGTTTGATTGTAATGCAATCGATACGATCGCACGATCACGAATTTGCGAACGAATCTCGCGACGACGAAACGCATTTGCTGAACTGAACATTCTTGCTAATCGAACAATTCTTGATGTAAAACAATTAAAACTGTAAAAGTGTAAACATTGCGTGATTAAAATGTGCGAATAATAATATTAATTGCTATGATAAATGTTAGACACATAGTAGAACTAATTGCTAAAGAAACAAGAAAAAGTTCGTGAAACTTCGAATATATAAACACGAAATGCGACAACTAAATTCACAACGTTTTAGCGTTCGCTTGATCGATTTCGTTTCATTACATTTTGTTTGCGATGATTTTGAACGTTAAAAAAATCGCAACGACGATTGTTCAATTGCGAAAATTCGTTTTGATCGTAAAAATAAAAAAAAATTTGAAAAAAATGATTATTTTTGTAATTTCATGACGAATCATAACATTGTTTTTTTTTCATTTTCGCGTGTTTTTTGTTGAATTGAACAATTATTTTATTTATTGCGTTCATCATGTTTTTTTGTACGAATGCAAATTGTGTATTTTCAAAATATGTTACGACGATTGTAAATCAATTTTCGATGATTTTCGATGATGATTTTTTTTTTGTTCGAACGAATTTTCGACATTTTTTGATGTTTTTCAACAACATTGTTTTTTGTTTGTGAACATTTTCGTTCGTTTGATTTAATAACGATCATGTTATTTTTTTTATCATTATTAATTGTTCATTGATCGATGCGCAAAAATTCGACGATTCGAATGACGCGTTAATCAAGTCAATATCACGTTTCGTTGTTGAATTATTTCAAAAATTGGGTTTGTAGCATAAATTGTGTTTTTTCGGCTGGGTCGTGCTAAACTCGATCGAGACTCGTATTCGGAGGAACCCTAAGCAACATATGTCGGTTCATCTGGCGAACATGAAGGGTGCAGCAAAGCTTAAGAGGAGATCCCCGCGCTCACCCTGCAAAGAGATGTCACGCAGCTACTGGGACACGCCTTCTTCTATGTCATGGACTTCTCGGAACTTGAAAAACCCGCATCGGTCGAGCTTTCCATGATTCTAATCCTCATCAGTCGCTCTGCATGAATATGACAATCCATTGGTATGCGAGTTGGCCGTTTTGGGGATCGAGAAAGACAGATGAATGGGGCCAGATCGATACCCGCCCATAATATCGGCTATGATCAAGACTAGTTGCATGACGATGGTGTAACACGCATGGAAGCAATGTGATCGTATAAAGAGCCGTCGAAGCAGTTTCGTCAGCAGCAGTACAAATAGCGATAACGATGTGTACTGTATGCCAGAGGAGGGATGGTAGTATCTCCAATTGGCCGATCATCGATGAATGTTTGATAAGTCTTAAGCTAAATTTCATGTTGTCCGATAGGTACTGAAAAAATCAAGGATTCGCGGCGATGAAATCCAAGGTTTCCTTGGTGTGGATAAATGGAGCTCTAAAGATTACATCAGCTGAAACGAAATCTACATGTAGGATGTTAGCCACTCACAGCGATATGCCTTAGGAAAGGGAACAATGTACGAAGATTTCGAATACGCCATCTCAAAAAGCATCCAGAATGCTTTGCTGATTCACCTCATAAATTGGATTTACCAGTGATATTCACAATAGGAAGTCCAAGCAACATGAAGCCATTGTCTGCTTATGCTGGTACGTCCACGGGAGGAACACTGATGGGCGAGCCTGAGCGCCTTTTCCAACTTGACTCCCTAGATATGTAGTATTCTTGCCTTGAGCCGCTTCGCCTTCATGGTGGTTACACCAAGGGCTATGCCTATTTATTTGAATTTCCATGTCGAATTAGCCATCGAATTGTTATGGTATTAATTTATCGGATTGTCAAAGCAATGAGCATTGACTTCATCGATGTCTCTCTCGTATTGGGGATGCATCATGCTTTTTCGTTCCTGCAGCACTGAATGTCGATCCCGGGGCTACGAATGCGTCCGAACAAACGCCGAAGAATGATTGGACTTCACGCATTGGTGGTCCACTGATCAACGGCATTCCGCATACGCGACGAACATCTGGATCTTGGATCATGCACAATGCTGTCTCCACATTACATCAGGATGGAGCTATGACCAGCGTCAATTTGACCATCATGGTCCCTATAAGATCCGGCCTTGACAAGTCATGACTCCAGTTCCTACCTTGCTCGACCTTCGATCATCATTCTACCATTTCTGCTTATCCTTAGTTCCAACATGCAGCTCTTCTATATACCCTCCCTGCTCTTTCTGAGCAGCGCTGCTGTCAGAGCCCAAACGCCGGTTCCCTCTCCCACTGCGACGGCTCTCGGCGACCCTGCTAACATTTTGACGTATCCATTTTGTGCAGTAGGTCTCTGCATGCTCCCAACTCACTGGCGGAGAGAGGGCTAAGTACTTGATTTGCCAGCAAATATGCTCCAACGAGACCGTTGCAGCAGTGAACGCACCATGCGATGGGACGACAGGAGTGCCTTTGTGGCGCTGGTTTTCGGAGCGCGACTGCCAGCTGTGAGAAAATTGCTTGCAGTGGGGAGGACTATAACAGTAAGCGGGCCGTCAGGTCCCTATGAGCCAATCATATGGGAGAGCGTCCTTTCAAGTCAATAAACCACTTGCTGACGGGTTTGTTCTAAAGGGACACAAGTCCTTGCAGGACAGCTCTGCGGGCCCTTATACAGCGCCTCCGCTCAACTCGGGCCTTCAGTCACCTCTGCAATTGCGTCCAGGACATC
This sequence comes from Physcia stellaris, assembly GCA_018902385.1. Taxonomy (NCBI): domain Eukaryota; kingdom Fungi; phylum Ascomycota; class Lecanoromycetes; order Caliciales; family Physciaceae; genus Physcia; species Physcia stellaris. The sequence continues at coordinate 119,210 of JABSSW010000033.1, read as the reverse complement.
CTTTGCTGCTTCCGCCGTGGCCACCATCGACCCTACCGATTCCCAGACTTACCCGCTTTGTGGGGTACGTAGTCGCCTAAGGCCAGACAATATTCCGCCTCCCTGTCGTTTCCTCCCCTCTTTCTGTCAGCTTGAGCCAGAAGGATAAATAACATCCACCTACAGAGAGAATGTCTCGCGCAATACTTCCCCTCTTCGGGCTGTGGCTCGCTCTCCAACAGAACATGCGCGTGCCTGAATAGCGCCTTCAATGAGGCTATCAGCCCGTGCTTTACGACAACGTGTAGCGCGATGGACTATCAAGGTATGAAACCCCTTCCGTGCCCATCGCGCATAGAGCCAAAGCCCGTCGCATCGTGTGGAAGTTAGCTGTTGCGTAGGTAGAAAAGCTGACGAGACCCCACATCCAGTCCTCCAGTTCATCGCGATAGAGCTTTGCAATCCGATCGGCGGCACGGGTAATGGATCGAATGCATCTGTATCGGCGTCATTGTCGACTCCGACTCCGTCGGCGTTTGCGGGTGGAGCGGGGGCTGTTCCTGCGCGGGGCTGGATGGGTGCTTGGGTTGTGGGGCTTTTGATGGCTTTGTGGTTGTAGGATTCGATTTCTGGCTACAGAAGGCCGTCACCAGAAGGTAGGCTCCATAGTCATGGCTCAGATCGACTTGGCCATAATGAATCCAAAAGGTCGACATCATTGCGAGTGCAGTTCTGAAACGTTGATTGCGTTTGTATCAGATTAAGGACCGAGAAAGCAGGCACGTCATTATGCAAATGGCATAGTCCATTACTTCTCCCCATCACCACTCGCAATTATGACATCCCGCACAGCTATCCGCCCGTCTTTCTCCTTTCCCTCAGCCTGGCACGACCATGATGCGAAAAATCAGCAATTCCCACCATCCCCAAAAGCTCCTAACCGCTGAGTTCCTCCGCGCTACTTCCAATCCTCGAACGGAGACGCGATTCCAATGGATATCTTCTTCAAATCCATACCATCACAAAATACCCGAGTCATGCAATACCGAAAGTGAAATCTTACCGAACTTCGAGGAAGCATCAAAGAGACGTAGATTACGCGTCAAGCTTGTACGTGCAGAGTCCGAGACCTTACCCATATTTGAGCCGACGAAATCGCTGACTCATTGCCTATGTGTCGAATCATCCCTCTATGAACTTATGCAGTCTGTTCGAGCGATTCCATCTTCTAGGATTGTATATGGTTAGCCAAAACAGATGCGTTGCTCCTCTTCTGGATCGAGCCGGTGTATATCCCAATCCATCCTCGTTTGATTCGCGACAAAGCAATCGATTACTTACCTCAGACGGACTCGAAGACAAAACCAGTCCTTCTCGGGGCACGCACATTCACAAAGGACCAGCTGGCTATTGAAGCGGATTTGGCCCCCGTGCAGGGGTGTTCGGGTACTGGATCTTGCAAGAAGTAGCTTTTACAGAGTGCTATGTATAAAATTCGAAGATGAGCTCGGTAATGTAAGATCCACTCCTTGAAGCGCAGATATTAGTCAGGGGCTGGTCTTCTGTGTGTCCTGGAACTTAGGTAGAGAGCGGTATGGGCTTTACTGGAGAGGGATTGGGCGGGGAACGCTGTTATAATCTGTGTGGTTTCTTGCGGAGGAATGAAAAGAAGGAACGGCGGACTTTATTGTCTTTGGAGGTATTGTCAGCATTTATGTTGAAGGGTTTTGGGTTTGGGTGGGCGATGATGATTTAGGATTGGGTTCTTGGTTGCAATGCTGTTCTTGGTATATTCAAGCTCGTTAGTTGAAGATAGTTGGTTTGGGTACGATTCAGATACCATCCCCAGTGTCTCTGATGTATCACGCCCTGGTAATTAATTGGAGATTATTTATTGACGAGCTTTCTATGAGGCTTTTTCTGGGGGTTCTTTTTCAATCGTAGGGAGCTGCTCTTTAGAGGTATTTTCACCAATATCCGCGATCAATTCTTGAACCTATTTCACGCCTTGTTATTAGGTATCTTTATCTTCTTTTGAGGACTTGGGCTGGTATCTGATCATGGGGTACAAAGATCGGCACTCGCTAGCAATACATCAAGCTGATACAAGGAATCCTGTATCACGCAAGCATTGACTGCACTGATCTTACATCAAAACATTTTCTCTAAATATACTGTATCATCGCCGTCTAGCTTTGAGTGACACTATCAGCCTAGGTTTTCAACGTCAGCAATTGGTGAATGACAACTTACTTTCATATTTACCCATTGCCTTTTATCTACACTACGCTAAGCCAGCAGATCCAAGTCACTTCAGAGATCAACAGCTCCATCAGCACCTGCTTTAGCCTTCATCTTGCCGATCCTCTCCAGTCTCCATTGCATGCCGTAGGCGTTCATCACCCAATTCGCAAGCAAGCCCCCACCACCACTTAGAACTGCCAGCATTGTGAAGAACCAGTGTCTACCCATGGCGTTCACCAGCGGCTGCAGCGTCGCCAAACCCAGCGCGGACAAGAGGCAACGAGTGATATTACTTGACGCTGCGGCTGTGCTCGGACTCGCAGGGAACACATCTACGAGAAGAGCATTGAAGGTCTGCTGAAACGCCGTACAGAGCGCAGCAAGTATGAATTGCAGAATCAGGGGCACGCTTTCGTGGGCGCGAGCGTGGATTGACCAGCCATAGCCGGCTAAAGTGCCTATATAGATTAACAGCAGGGACCATGAGCCTCTGGCTCTTGCTCTTTCAATGGGGAATTTGTCGAGATTGTCGCCGGATACTCGGTCGATGGTATGGCCTATCTGTCGTGCGGTGACCTTGTAGTTATAGTCCATCAGTTTTCCATTCAGATACCCACCCAGGACGGTCCCGAAGCCGCCAGTCAGAAATGAAAGACCTATTTGTAGCTCGTCGAAGCCGTAGATGTCTTGATAGATAGGTGGAATGGACGCTTGTACACAGTACCATACCGCGTATGGAGAAGCTGCCATCCACAACACAAGTGCTGTGTCTTTCCAAAAGATGATCCGAAGCGCCGCGAGGGGATTCGCCAAGCGGAGCAAGTCTTTCATACTCCTTGCAGTCGTTCCTGTTTGACGAGGGCTCCGAGCGCCTTCGTAATCGACATCCTTTTCGCCACTCTCTACTTGGCGTACTATGGCTTTCCCTCTCCGCTGAGACAGAAGTATGGATGTCCAAGTTTTGTGCCAGCCTGTAGCTTCCAAGCCACCATTTCCAACGACATTTCTCGCCGTCTCCGGCAACGCAAACCCTACGCAAAGCAGCACGGTGGCCCCAAAGATGACCAATGCCCAGAAGACCCATGCAAACCCCCACTGCCCAGAGCAACCCAGCCACCTAGGATCGGTCCTATACATACAGCCAGGTTGGCTGCCCCTTGGGTTGGGCCTAACATGGATCCTCTTTCGGCCGGCGTACAGACGTCAGCTACTACACCAAATGCAATCGCGAGGACGGCAGATGCACCCAAGCTTTGTAGTGCTCTCAGGATTAACAGCGCAGCGTAACTGTGTTGGTTCACAGCCAGGCCGATGCTGGCGACGGTGTAGATGGCGTAGGTGATGAGATAGATTGGACGGCGACCGAAGCTGTCCGAGGCAGTAGCGAAGAGCAAAGGAGACACGGCTTGGAATATTACGTAGATTGTTATCGTTAGATTGATGGACTGAGTTGAAACATTGAACTTTGCTGCAAGCAACGGTAGAAGAGGAAGGTAGATCGTTGCCGTCAATGGGGAGGCGAGCATGGTGAGTATAAGAATTCCGGTGAGTTGGCGCTTCTGCCGTTTAGTGAACGTCGTATATGGAATAGCTGCCTCTGGCGAACTCGTGAGATCTGCTGTCGTTGCTCCTTCGGGGACTGAGGGTGCTGATGCGGTTTCAGGAGGTTTAGCAGCATTTTCGGTCGTCGGAGTTTGGAGACTCGGATTGCCTGCTGTGGCCATGATGAGAATATCGAAGGAGAGGGCGATGGATGGGTATTCTAAGAAAGCATCGAAGGATCGACATTTTGTCCGCCCAGAACAACGACACTCAGACTGTTCATCGGCTTGTCACACCTGTCAACCTGCAGAACTTGGTGACATGCAGGTGAAACTGGTGGACCGCCTGCTGATTGGTGGGCAGTCCACAGGCCTCTCTCCTGGTGAGTACATTGGGAATCCATATTCCACTTCATGGAGTATGATCGCCAGCGTAGGAAGAGCCGACTCGAATCTCACATCTGCCACTCCATATTCCACGCGATCAAATGTTATTGCTTTAATTCACGCGATTGAGACGGGAGTATGCGACGGAGCATAAGCCACCCGATGATCACGTGATGTAGATCTCCGCTAATGGCGTCATCGTCTTATGTCAGCATTCCTCGACAGATTTTGATCCCATTCATTCTCATACTCTGTTTATGCTAAAGGATTGACAGGACAGCACCCACCGAGCTGTGTAATGAACGCCCACAGCCAGCGCTTAAGATGGTCTTGACTTCGGGGAAGGCGATTCATGAGAGTATATACCACATGAATGAACGATGATGACAATAAATTTAATGGATATCCCACACAATCAGACCGTGCGATGCAAGCCCAAGGCATTAGAGCACTTTACAACCTAAAGGGAAGACTCTCCCGCATCGACATGGCTTCGGTAACTGTTGTACACTTCTGTGGCATTGGCATTCGATGCTGGATGCTCGCCTCTCCTCTTCACCCAGCCATCGTAACCTTCGGCATGCTTGGCGAGAAGCGTTTTCATAACATCCACGCACCTATCGACTTATCAGAATCACTTTGCTGACCAACAAGAGAATGTCTACTTACATCTTCCTGTATCGAAGATTACCGGGGTACAAGGATGAGCAATTCAGGTCCCATCGACTAAAGGTGCGTCAGTGATGATTCTCCTCTATGGATACTCATGTGAGCATGTGCGACTTGCAGGCAATAAAGAGCGTTCCTATCGTCTTGGTCTTCCTTTGGATCAGCAGCCGGGAAATACTGGAAGTAGGCCTCCACGTAGGACTTTCCCATTCGATGCCTAGCCGCCCTTAAGGGTGCAAGCTCAACTGTAGCGGTCAGAATAAACCCATGTAACTCTGGCGAGTAACTTACTCTCGTTATGCGCATATATGCATGTCGCGTCGTAGATGACTGGTTTACCCGTGACTATGTTTGGCGATACATTCCCATCCCATATATCACCGTGGACGAGACGAGGTTGGATACGCCTGCCTCCGGTCTCGAGTGGACGAAGTAGTCGAGGAACAAGCTTAGTGAGTGTCTCTACATAGAGCTGCTTGACTTCCTCATCGGGACCCTGTGACCTCTCTTCATTCTCCATGACAAGTTTGAGGGAACGTGCAAAGAACTCCTCCCACGAATCTGTCCATTCGGTGTACTGAGGAAGTGTTCCTTGCAAGGTTTGAACGTGGAAGCCATACTTGCCATTGGGAGATTCGCCTTTCCGATGCAGTTCTGCAAGGGATGCAGCCAAAAGTTGGACATCGGGAAGCTCCTCACCCATCTCGACGAACTCGCACAGGAAGAAGTGGACGTTCGAATCAGCAGCATAGGTACCCCAGGCGATAGGCATCGGAGTTAGATAAGGAAGTACATCGTGGAGGGTGGTCATGGACGCAAACTCGCCAGAGACCATGGCCTTTCCAGTCTCATGCTGAGTGACCTGCCCTTCACGTCTTAGCACAACATCTGTTCAAAGATATATGGTAACACCTTGAGGAAAAAGCACAATTGAGTCCCATCAGCTTGCTTTGTTTCGATTCTGGCAGTCCTGGTCCAGTAGCTAAATCCGTACGGAAATATACCTGTGGTTTGCGACCCCTCCGGCAGTTCTTTCGATATCAGATCTCACGGCTATTGAAGAAGTGAAGAATTACTTACTCGTAGCAACATTGCTATCGACAGATTGGATCCATTTTCTCGGAAGATCGACCTCCTTGTCCCAGACGGGCTCGGGGTCATGCGTGCGTACCATCCCTTACTTCCTTTGGAGTTGGGAGAACGAGACGAGCCACAACATCAGACAATTGGGGTAAGGGACAATGAGAAGCACTGAGTCCCAGAAATGTCAGGTGGGTTTTTGCCAAGCGCCAAGAAATCACATGTGAGACTCCTTTGTGTTACCACAGAATGTAACAATGGTCACAATGGCAATATTCTCAAGGATCCAAGACAACTTAATTGAGAGCTTTCAAGCAGTCGCACTGGTCTCGGACAAGCGACGACATGAACGCAACCTGGGAAAATTTGCAGTTCGGAAATTCTCTCAATTCGACTATTTGATTTAACCCTTGATCACTCCTTTTGACACTCAATGTTGACCGGGTAAGCAAACATCGGCATTCGTATTTACTTCTCACAGCCAGTCTGAACTTCTCCGATGCTAAAAGTCGTGGATTTTTCAGAAAGCCGGCGACAACAAACAAAATTATTGATATCGCCTTTTTCTTGTTTGGCTATCTTCTCGTGTTAGCTGCATACGAGGAATGCATCTTCGGCGAATTAATGAAAAGAATTCTGAGTTCGATGGCAAGAACAGCTATTGGTGAAGAGTTTGCCAATGTTAGCGTGGGCGATTATCTTTGTGCAATCTACCAATCCATGAGTTTGATACACTCTCTGAAACTATTTACATTTAGAATCTAGCACCGAACTACCTTTATCACGCACTTAAACTACCTAAAAGAGTATCTGCGACATCCTTTCCACCAGAAATCAGATATATATGTTTTCTGTCGCTCGCTGGATTGCGCTTCTCGATCTCTGGACTACTGGTCTGTTAAACTCGTCCCAATTTCCGGCAACAGCTCCTCTAACCCTTCAGTTAATCTTTGAACAGATTCCTATCCTTTGGTCTTGGAGCGCAGAGTTGTCTGTTATGGGCTTTCCATCTGCGGATCAAATTCTTCCGAGATCCTCGTACAATTCGGCATTGATTCTACATTTCACTTATTTCATCTCCATGACTCCAGAGAACAGGGCAAAGTTGCCATAATGGATGAAAAACTTTCGTCAGCTGATTTAAGCAACTAGTTACTCCACGTACATTCTTGCCATCCTTGTCAATTACTGAGACAAGTGTGGTGGTTTATTCTCAGTACTTGATGGAGCCAGAGCATCGTATGATCCATACGTCAGGCGGTGAGCAGCCAACACGTCATCGAGTTATAGCCCCCAAGGCTGAACGCCAAGGTTATTGAAGCCTCCGTAGTGGATATTAAAGGGTCAAAGTAACGATGGCCCCCACACACCCTTAGCTACTACAATTCGCCTATGATGCTACTCTTCCCCTATTTTCTTTCTTGCGATCTCGATCGTTTGATACTGAACTCGTAGTATATCATGTCCTTACGCGCAAAGTGCTGATGCCTTTACATCCGGTCGGCATGCATTTCCTTTCGATTTACTTGTTGAATCGCCTGGCTTGCGGCTAGATCTTCCGCTCCGGCGAAAGTTAATCAGAATAACTCAAACTCTTCAGTCGCGTTTTGGAGGTCACATGTGGGTGACGCTGCGATTCTGATGCCAAAGGGACTTCGATCTTCTGAAAAGCACCCTCGCAAACTGACAGCGTGTCGGTACCCCACGACCACGTGTGGGCATTCAACGGGCGGACTGGTGATCAACGATCACCTACGTGAGGCTACGGGCCTTGGTCAATGGATCCAGGTCTTGGTACCTGCATGCCCAGCCTGGGTCAGTCTCGTTCAAGACTGGCCGCTGATGCTACCTCGGCTCCTTCATCAACAAGCGAGGTATGAAACATGATTTTGATCGACAGCCTTCTTCGGCTAATCTTAGTGTGATGGTATGAAACGATTGTCCCGATAGCCAAAATATCATAAAGTAATGTCAACACCCTCTGTATCATCGATCAATTATTTCAACAGAGTTCCACAGACAGAGGACAAACACCATTTCCAAGAACAAAATATCGATCGGGCCCAATTAGCCAATATGCATACCTCCTCCCTCTTCTCGATAGCTGTCCTACTGATCCCGAATTTCATCCAAGCTCATACTCTCGTCGAGCGAGCTACCATTGACGGCCCTTGCACTGGCGCAGGCGGCGCCCCCGGTGTCTGCATCTCAACCGCGAAGTGTACTTCTGGCGGAGGTACTCACATCGTCAACGCCTGCCCAGGCACCCCCGACGACATCCAATGCTGCACCAAAACTGAATGCGGCAGTGGCGGCAACTGCCGCTGGGCGAATACTTGCAGCACTAGCACCCTTACAGGCTTGTGCCCCGGGCCCGCAGATTTCAAATGCTGTGTCCCTGGCGGCAGCACTGGGGGTGGTGGCTATCCCGCGCCTGGGATCCCCCCGTAGGCGCATGTAAAGCGCATGCAGTGAGCGGAGCCCAGAAAGTGGTCAACGCGAACCCTGGAGATGTTCGCGAGATCTTTTGCACAAGAGACTGTTCATGCCCTGGCTCTAGCGATCATTGTTGCGGACTGGCAATTGATTTTATGTGCTCGTCTGGCGGTGGTGTCAGTCCCATTATATCTTTTGACTTTCTTGTTCGTGGGAGGACACTGACACAACATCGTAGGTACGAACCGAATCTGGCCGTCCGATCGCCGAGTGGGTCATGAATAATCGTGCGTCTCTCGGTCTGAAGTATGTCATCTGGGGCCAGAAGATCTGGAATCCGTCCCGCGATGCTGTTGGACCATGGAGTGGATGGCGAGGAATGGAGGACAGAGGTTCTATTACGGCAAATCACTGGTATGTTACGCTGCTAATTGTTGAATCCATTGAATTCTCCACACAATTCCCCCTTTTATGGATCGAATCTGACTCAAATGATGTAGGGACCACGTCCACGTGAGCTTTAATTGAGCCAGTTAGGGAATACATCTACTGCTCCGTTGCCGTTAGTAACGTTGAACTCGACAAGATACGTAATACGCAAGGCTCACCCAACATAATCTTGTACTCTCCAGTCTCTCGTCTCCCATGCCGTCTTAACTTACAACGTGAACCGCTGTTTCACTAGAGCTTGATATTTGTATACGGTGTGAAAATTGAGGTCCTGAGATAATATTTCTCGCCGAGATGGACCATCACCGAAGTTGATGCATAGCTCGAACAGGTGGCACAGAGATCGGGGTAAAGAAACAAACACATCTCTTTTGCAGTAAGATGGGAGTATTCACTAAGGTGAAGTGATACGGCATTCTTGGTTGTGCCGCATGACCATATCGCTCTTCCTCACCCACAAAGATATCTCCACGGAATCCCTGCAGCACCGCAACATCTACCTCTTACCAAGTATGACCGTCACCTCTCGCGCTTGTTTGGTGGCATAACCTAAATCTCCGGTTGCATCAATTTAAGTTTCGGACTGATCTGATGCACCATGGCCTCCTCACAGCATCCTTGGCATGCATACAATTGTCCCTTTTCCCCTGTCAGTCCGACAAGTCAACTCACCACCCGGATGCTCCCTATGCTCGATCCACCGACATCCTCACTCCCATTCCAGCCAATCCGCCATAAATCCGTACGTCCCCATTAAAAAGAATTGCAGAACGACCTTCCCCGCTCGGCTCATCCAACCCGGCTGTCGGCTCGAGAGCGGCCAGATGCTCGTGGCGCTAGTGACGGTCCAGCAGAAGACAAATTAGCAGGTGCAAACGCGGCTTTCTGATGCGAATTATGCAATGAATAACAAAGGGGACAAGCTCGGTGCTCTATCAGAATGGGATGACTGCTTGGTCACAGAGATGCACAAGCCGCATTAGCTTGAATTCATTCTCCGGAAACGCCTTTTTCTAGTAATGAAGGACCGGTGGGGTCTCACCTCTCGCCCACTGTTCTGGATCTCGGTTCAAATATTCTTGGAGACTGCAGAGGGTTTCAGCCAATACCATAGCCAGCGAACCGGATCGATTCGTTCCGAGGAATGGAGATCGGTCTAGCTCGATACGGCTTTCGTATTTGCGCCACCTTACAACGGATATACATTCCCTCGTTTGTGTTCAAGGTTAATACCAACAAACTCCTGACTTAGACCCTGCTGATTCTTCATTTCTGAGATTGTGCCGTTCCAGGTTGTGGCTATTCGGTTGACTGATGAGACAAATGGTGCACCGACTATGCGAGTGGCTTGACGTGATCCACCAAGACCAAAGAATGGGTTCGCGAATCAATCGTCACTTTAGATGGCTTTGCTCAAAGACGATGTCTGCAAAGAGTACCTCAGCCGAGAAGTTGTCAAACAAATGTCTGCCATTTTACAGTTGCATACTGAGCGAGCAAGGAAAGAACTATTCGCCGTCATTGGTACAGGTCCTTTCTAGATGTGGTCGCTTGTTGAAGCGGAGTACGGAGTACTCTCGACTCTTTTTGGATTCTGCACCGATAGCACAGGTAACACAACTAAGACCCCCTTACACCGACTTGATTCTCCATTCGATGGGCCCTTCAACTCTCGATCTTGGCCTCATGTCCAATTGCTTATCATCCTCTAAATCTTTTCTCTGACTTCCAAATCAGATTTTACACATTTTATGACTACCTTGGTACGTAGTTTTTACTATGTGCTTGAGGTTACCGATACAGTTACTCCCTGTCGTTCCATTTACATTGTTACGTGTCCATCTCTATTTTGTTTTCTAAAGATCATCTTCCATTCCATGTGACATGTGTCTCGGTGCTGAGAGTGTGTTCTTGTCACATCCACTTTTTAGCATCGTTCTACGACGTCGACAAGAGCGAGCAGATGAGACCTCGCGCCTCGCTTCTGCAGACTTCTGTACCAAGTAACTCTACCGGCAACTCTACTCGCGCAGATTTCTGGAAATCTACATTGGCAGATCCTGTCGATACTTATTCGTCACGAGAGAAATTCGTGTGATTGATCAAAACCATTGTTCATGACGATGATTTGAAGACACACATTCGACCTAAGCGGAGAACTCTTGTCTCTGTCAGTTAGCACGGTCGACTGGAGAAACACGGTCGTCGATGTCCGATCCCACTAACATCTTTGCTCTTCGCTCTTCAGCTAATCCAACCTTTTCCATGAAACATGCTAGACCACATCCGCCCCAGGGAGTTTTCGCGCTTGAATCAGTCTCGCAGAAGGCTTGAATGCTGTAACCACCTTGCGTTCGTATTCGGTTTTGGTAAGGTCTGGGCCTAGGTATGTACTCAGCAGACATGACGGGCTAGCTGGGAATACTGTCATACAATTTTCGATTGCCCATGGTCTAGACTTCCTGGAGAAGATTATATAAAGGTCGAGCCCCGTCATCTACCTGAGAGTATCCCACCTTGTTATCGCACGAGTACACCAAATAGCTTTTCTTCACTTTCTCTTCTTCCACAGACCTTTCCCTGTAGAACACGATGCTCTTCTCAAAGCCCCACCTCTCAGCCCTTGCTCTTCTCGGTGTTACAACCGCAACTCCCGTCACCCCAAGCCCGAAACTCTACTCGCTACCCCAGATCGCCCGTGTACGCAGTCTTCCCCCCCACCAAATTTCATTCTCAGGCTAACTGCACACAGTTCGAAAACTCCCCTAACGCGATGCCCATCCCTGACGCCCCAGTCGGGATATATGGGGACTTGCTCTTCAACGGCTTCGTCGCCGTCAGTATTGGCGTCGGCGGAAACCCTGTCGCAGGCATTCTTGCGCAGAGCCCACCGAATGTTATCGGGTATGGAGCATTGAGCCAGCTGGACAACCTTCAGGGGCAGCCAGCGATGACTGTGGTTTACCCGGATACTACCGTGCAGTATTTCGACCTTACGTCTTTCTACTTTGGGTAAGTGTCATTCTCTTGTTTCCCGGTGACAGAGATCGCATGGGGAAAGATATGATCAAAAAATCGACCAAATCTTGGAGAGTCAATGCTAACACCGTCAAGATGTGTAACATCGCTGGGCAACGGCGAGGTCGCCATCCCCGCCGCTTGCACGGTGAGAGCCACCTGCATCAGTCCAGCTGGTAACACGGTCAAGAGTCAAGACTTTGTGTTCGCGAGAAACGGTACGTGTGCTCCTCCCTAGACACGCATTAGTTTTTATTCTACGCTTTTCACCTCGCTGTGCTTCTCATCCTTCCCATGTCCTCACTTTCCTATCTTCCCCCACCCACTCTCATCCCAAGTCTCGACATTCATTTCTCCATCCACTAATCTCAAATACAGGAGGTAGCATCCAGAACATGGTCGAAGCCACACCCACCGGATTCAAAGGCTGCCAGTCGGTGACATTCAGGACGACGGGCAGAGACGCTGTGTTACAGGCGGGTATTGGAACGGGGCTCGATACGATTAGCTACACGGTCTACAGTACCAAGCCACTGTCGCGATAAGGCCAGGTTGGTGGGAGGAAGGAATATTGGATGAGAGTGACGGGGGGAATGATGGTGGCGGAAAGGCTTTTGTATTCTCGGTTTTCGTTCAAAGTGTGTCGTTGCTGCCATCTACAGCTGAGAAACGTGTTTGGTGTTATGCATCTAAAGTTGAGCTTCCTGTTACGTATCTCGGTGCGCGGTTTCAAACACGATTGATCATAGCTTCATGCAATCAGACTCTCTGCACCGTAAAATACCACCACCACCACCAACAGTACCCTTCATTGCAACGAACAAAGATCTCGCTATATGCAGCTAGATTAATCGATGCAATATCGTATGACGAATCAATCCTTCGCCAACAAATCAATCTACTGATAACAAGAACAAAATCCATCTGTAAACAAATAACAGCCAACAACATAAATCGAATTCAATGCTGAACAACTTTCCCACATCCTAGCCAGCCCAGTCTCTGCTACGAGGTTTGCACGGCTTTTATTTTCGACAACAACAGAATGCTTGTCTTGTATGTATATCCATGTTCCCTCCTTTCTTCCTTCCCGTCTCCATACTCCCTCACATGCTCCCATCCTCGGATCCAACCCCCCAAATCCCACCATCCCACAACCGAAACGACCTTCATCTCTCAAGTCCCATTCCCGACCCTAGTCCAACATCACACTATCCCGTACTCTGATCTCCCATGCTGCAACACCGCTTCTTCCTATGACGGTATGCGGGAGAAAGTCACATACCTACTTCTTCGCATAACACAGAACTATATGAAGGGGATATGAAAGATTTGCTTGTATTTGGGGGAGCTTATATATATTCGAATTCAGTCGAATCAAGCAGCTTCATTGTGACTCGTTCATTTCTTGCACGGATACGATTTTCAGGGTTCCGATCTCGGTCAAATATCATCTTCTCTCATGCTCTGCTTTGCTGTCGATGTCTGGGTTGTGCAGTATGCATAGTCATCACGTACCTGTGCCTGGAGATTAAAGATCGCGCAAAGAGTAGTAATGTAAATGATAAGTGAAGGTGATATCAGGTATTTCCAGGGGAGTTGATTAATTGGAAGGTTCGAAACAAGCACTCTTTGAAGAAAAGGGTGAATTTTGGGGGAAGAGCGGGAAGGGAGGATGGGGGAGTTACACTACCTGCTGGATAGATATCGGACTCTGGAGGTCAGGGGAAAGAGGCCTTGAAGGAGTGTACATCGTATCAATGCAAGGAGTCCGCTACATATCAGGATCTCGAGCTCAATTACATTGCTGAGAGAGTATCGGAAGGTGTTGGATGTTTCTCTGCGCATTTTTCTTTGTTGACTGAATCCTTTTTCTCTCTTTTTTCTTTCTTTTTTGGCATGGAAAACAGAGAGTAGGACACAGCGTTCCTGGATCCAGCTTATTAGGGGCGGTACAGTGTGGATTTGAGGAGCTATTCCTGATATCAGCATTCGGGGTTTGGGATTGTGGCGAGGTCTCCGATGGCGATGGAATGAAACATATTCAAACTGTCGCTGTCGTTCGAGGCTCTCGGAATTTCTTATTTCATCAGAGTAATATCAGACAGCAAATCTTGCTGAACGTCTTCTTCAAGATCATCACCTACAAAGAAAGTACGAGCAAAGTAATAATTGCAACCTCCCGATATAAATTAATCGATATCTCAAGCAAAATCAGTCGATATCCAAGTGCTCTTTCGTGGAGACATATCAAGTAGTAAAATAACTTCAAAACGCTATGCTCGAGAGATTCCAGCCAATGAGAAACATGAAAATCGACAACGTACAAAGAAAAATCATTGACTTTTCGCATATCACGAGACATGCATTGAAACAAACTCGCAACAGAAATTACACAGATCTTATATCGAGTTTCTATATGCTGCTGTTGAGCGCTCTATATCTTCGGATATTCAGAAGTGAGCTAATCGGCAGTGCATCGAGTGCTCCTTAGTTCTTTCCGATTGTTCAAGGAGAGAGCAGGAGTGTATCAGCGCCTCGGAGAAAATGTGAAAATCGAGGAAATGAGATCAGATAAGACGATTGATAGCGTGTTACCACTTCTTTGGGCTGTTTCTTCTAATCTTTTGAGCTAAAGATGAAATGGCTTTGGGCATCTAGCTTACTAGAACGCATCACTATTTCGACTTGCGATTAGTATTTTTAGCGTGTGCATTGCTCTACTACTTCCTTTTGCTGTTCGATCGAAGTAGGTGATCGCTAATACGATAGAGATGTCCAGTACGCAGAGTACTCATTCATGTATCGCCCATCAATTTCATAACCTCCACACAAGTATTATCCCACAAGAGCAGCACTAACCATCTATGACAAACACCACATCCCCCCTTCCCTGAAGCCGTAAACATTAGCCAATCCCGCCCCCTTCGCTTCTCTCTCCTGCATCTCTCAGCATCTACACTCGCCAGTCCCCCTAAAGACCGCGCCCCAGATATCGCGCCTCGGCTGTAGCACCAAGCAACATCTTGAAGCTTCCTAGGACAGACGTTGATATCCCCTAGGCCTGGGACCCCTGATTCGGCACCACCGTCGCTTGAAGAAGGTGGAACTCCTATCACCAACTCTCTCGCCCGCACTAGATGTGAGTACTGGTGCCGGAAGCTCCTCGTTAGCTTTGTAGCTTGGTGGTGGATCGTCGTATACTGGTAGTGGATCGTGCTGCGTTGCTGATAGTACGGGCACTGCAGCTGCAACAGGTGCCTCGTCTGCTAGCGAGTGGTAACTAGGCGGTCGCGAGACTGTTGATGCGCTTGAGTGTGCATTGTCTCTATCATTCTGCGTCGCTGATGGTACAGAGGCATCTTCTGCTAGAGAATGGTAGCTGGGCAGCCGCGAGATTGTCGATGCGTTTGAGGGTCTGATTTCTGTATCATTCTGTGTAGTCGATGATTCAGACGCCTCACCTGCTGCAGAATGGTTGCTCGGCGGCGGTGAGACTGTTGGTGCGCTTGAGGGTCTATCGTCTGTACGCTGCATGTCATTCGGATTCTCGCTCAACATGCTCAAAGCGCGGGTTGTTTCCAGTATAGACGTCTCATCTGCTTCAGGATGATTGCTTGTCGGCTGCGACACTGCTGGGGCGTTTGAGCGTGTGGCGTCTGTACGTAAGGTGCCATCTGGGCTCTCGCTCGACAGAGTTGGAGCGCGGACTGTTTCCAATTCTGGTCTCTCGCTGGGCAGACCGGATTCCGGGGCCATGTCCAACTCTAAGCTCTCGCTCCATGGATTGAAAGTGTGAGGTGTGTCCGACTCCAAGCCCTCGCTCGACGGAGTGACAGCGCGGGCTGATTCCACTTCTGGGCTCTCGGTCCACGGATTGAAAGTGCGAAGTGTTTCCGATTCCGAGCTCTCGCTCGATGGAGTGACAGCGCGGGCTGATTCCAATTCATTGTCGCGGCTCCGGCATTGGCGCTTCCGCCACCGCTCTTCGTACCAGACGGGAAGGAGACAGACAAGGACGAAATAGATCACGAGGATGAGGGGATAGAGACAGCATTGCCCGGGGTCAGCGGGACTCGCGTATTTGTTCCCGTATTCGTGAGGGTAGAGGCAGCATTCCCCGGGGTCGGCGGGATTTGCGTATTTGTTCCCGTATTCGTGAAATTCAAACATTTTGATGAGATTTGAGTATGAAGTTGTGGTGTGATCGTCGGGCTGGTATTGAACAGGTTTCGTCGCATGAAGGAAGAACTCGTGGTAATTACGTTTGTATCGAGAAATTCTTGAAGACTTCGGTGCTGATGTATAATAGGTGAGTAAAAGTAACGTACGAGAAAGAGTTTTGAATTATGGCATGTTTCGAGTGTTCTTCTGTGAGTTGTGTGTTAGATCGGCTAACGAAAGCTACTAGTTTTAACACCATGTAGCAACAACTACTATTTCGCTTCTCAGTGTGATAGGCTTGAGACGTTCTCAGGTGTTGAGATTGTTTGAGATCAAAGTTCATCCTAGTCAAAATCCTAACAACACTGGCAACATTAGATCTTGATGGTGTTTGGGCCGGAGGGCTGTTGATATCATATGGTGAAAGGTACTGACTCCTTCTCTTTATTTTGAGTTGTTTTTCAAGAAGACAATTGTCTTTGGACGGTGATAGATCATTGTGTTGCCTTCCGTTCATAAAGATAGCTCATAAGAGAGTGAGACTTGACGAATTCAGATATCGCATGGCTATCCCTTTGTTCGCCGCTCTGCAGCTCACCCCGTTTTCGCGGGTAATTTTAGGGATCGTTCAACTAGACATCAGGTAGCCTGTAGAGCCAACAAAGGAATATCAGGGATGACTGATGTTTGGATAGACGTTCGTTGGCCAGAAAGCGAGCAACGCTGATTATGCAGTGGTACGGCTCTTGAGGCGGGACCCCATCAAGGATAAATCGGACAAGCGCTTCTCTGGTGACCAGAATTTGTTGGGGCTCGCGTTTTGCTTGGTTGTTTTAGTGATCTCCCCGGACCGATCAGAAGCTGGACTTCGGCATAGCTTCGTTTAAAAACCTTTTCGACGAGCGATCTTCTTTCCTCATGTCATCTTGTCCTTTCCCTAGTCCTCCCGTTGGAGTGAATGATTGCAATGGAAGTTAATCTCGAAATCGGAGTATTTGAGCGCTGCATACGTACGACGGCGAGTTCCATTCTTTCTGACGTAGAGTGGGAGTTGAAGAGGCAGCTGAGATACCCTCTGGTCGTTGATGCTGCGCCTCGAGTGCCCGATAGCATCTTTGCGATCAACAGGTACGGCCCAATGACCGGTATCGTGGTGATGATCATTTACCGCATCGAAAATCTTGGTCGTCTTATCTCAGTCATGCTGGATTATTGAGTAAGCACGAGAAAATGCTGATTCCATATCCATCCAATCTGACCTGTTTCGTCATCTTGGTTTTTAGCCAGCCAAAGCTCGCCGTTGTCCTGAATAACTTCAAAGATCTAAAACACGATAAGTCATGACGATCGCGATAAATGACTTTGGAGTCTTACCTCTCCAGCAACGTAGGTCAGATAAGGATAACCAGCTTCTGTTCTCGTTTTGTCGATGTTAAATTCAAACAAACTTGCCGCCTCGAAAAGAACACTCAAACCTGTGCGAACCTGCACACCCATGTCTGTTTGGAATCCTGCCCCGGATGCGCCAGGAATTTGTATATCTGCTTGGAAATTTGGCTTCTGTACGCCAAGTATTGGTAGAGGCCGAGCAACTAAACCAAAGTCTTGGGCCACGGGAGAAGTACTACGCGGTCCCTCGGGAACTACTGCATCATTCATGGGCTGTGTAATCACTGTGTCGCGATCTTCAAGCAGGCTCGTCGTGGTTGCAATAGAGGATGTCTCATCGTCCAGTTCATGGGATGGTAGCGGAAGTCTGTGTAGGCCAGCATACTCGTTCAATGTCGCATTCGATCCTTGTGGCAGTACCTGTGATATTGCAATCCCTGCTGATATATCCTGATCCCCCGACCAAGTTTGAGATAGTCGTTTGGGATTCTTGACTTCTTCGACCGTTATTGCCAAATTGAGCACAGAGATATCAGACACCTCAGACATACTCAACCTTGATAGGCACGACCACCTGGTGTATGCCTGCTCTGAGGAGTGGGTAGATAATCGGAATGCGGAATTCCTGCTGTACACCCAAGATTGTTTGAGCTCCTCCGTGAATTGAGGTGTGACCGTCTCCTCTTCTGGTGCTGGCTCTGTTGTTGGACCATGACCTGGTGGGATGCTTGATGCGAGAGAAATCTCGAAGTTGAGATCCCCATCGTCTGGTGCTGAGTCGATTTGATTCTGACGATGTAGCTCTTTTAGCTCGAGAGACTGAACCCTTTGAGACATCTCCTCGTAGCATCTAGATATAAGACCATGTAAGCGGTCGACGGAGTTTTTAGCCTCCACCATCGTAGCTCTGTTATTATTCAGTAGGATCCAATGGGAAATTATAGAATACGAACCCGTTCAGAATATTGAGCATCAGAGATAATGACGCTTTGTGACTCTGTAGTCGCTGGAGAATGGCTCCGATGTCGCTCTCTTTTTGTGCCCATTTAATACAATCATAGACCCCAAGATCTCCAGTTTCCAAGCCATCTAGAATCTTCTCTAGTTCGGAGAAAGTCATAACGCAGCCGCTAAGAATTGCGACTGTGTGGTCCACTCTGAGCAATGACATCCTCGATCTGTTGACAGACTGAATGCCAAAGAGAAATGACTGCAAATGCGACAAAATACCGCTGATATCACCAACCTCTGTGAGAACGTGACGTGCTTGAGCGGGAACATTCCTGCTAGCGTTCGTAAACCGGATAAGAAGCGTTGAGATTTGGGCGGCGGCTGTCAATACTCCTATCACGCCGGCAGCAATGCTTAATGGGTCGGACATTGTGCAATGCCGGTTTGCTGAGCTAGAGCCTTGAGTGGTTCAAGCTTGCCTCGTGGACGCCGGCTGCTCAATGTTGACACGCTTTGTGAATAAAGGAGTAAATATTATAGAGAAGTCACTGCAAGAGTGGGGAAGATGGCAGTCATGAAGCTGCACGAGGCTGGATGAGGCGAAGCTCTCAGCACTGGAAGGAGTATCGCATCGAGTCCCCATTGGACGAGGATTGGCATTCAAGGGCGCTTATGCGGTTTCAGCTGAGGCTGTGCAGCCAGCCACATTGCCAAGGATCAGAACACCCAAGGCTAGCTGGTCAGAAACGGGACCGTCCATGTGGTTGATAGAAGTTGAAACTCTCGATGGACACCCCTATGTAGCTAACGCAACCTCGAGTAACGAGCTGTAGACTCTTTTCGAGGCGTAATTCTCTTTCAAGCTTCTCGTCCGTGTGTGGACTACTCAACAGTGGTCTGTTCCGAGCCTTTCTATTGCGCATCGCTATGTTTCTCGCAACTTTAATGACTGAATCCCCACATTGCTGGTTCTTTCGAAGGTCGAGTGATGCCTCTCTCCCATGGCAGAAATTTGACGCGGCGGCGCTCGCGCCAGATAACAGTTTAAAGTGAGGGCTGGATAGGGCTGAGCCCTAAAAGGGTATGCCTGGAGGCCTGCTCGCCGATCGCGAGGTGTCAATACGGTAGTGCTGAAGTGGATAACCTGGAGAAATAACAGCATGTTGCGCTTGATGGTCTCAACCGGGAGCACTGGCGATATTTCAGAGGAAGCTCCCAGAACCTCATTACTAAGAGAAGTTTCCGAAGAGACCATGGGCGTTTGAGGAAATGACGGGAATGCCGACCATAAGAGGAAAGACAGAGGGGGAAATGTATGACTCGAAATCGATCGGCTGAATTGAAGTTGGGTTGACTGATGAACTAACACCGGTACGTGCCTTGGGTGATGATAGGATTCTCAAGTTTCGCTCAGACACCACTAACAGACTTTGTTCCTGTGAGGATCTGTCGAGAACGCAAGAGTGGATGAGGGGTGCTATCTTTTCACACTCGAAGAGCTTTCCTCCCGGGATCCTGAGGTTGCATCGCACTGGCCTAGTTCGCAATCCTGTCACAGTCCACCTTGAACCCGTTTCCCATACACCTTCTCCGCCAAAAGCCTCAACTTCATTGGCATTGTGTCCTCTTGGTAATGTTCCTGGATATCTTTTTTCTCAACGGCACAGCTCAAGTCAGCCCAATTGGCCTTGGAGGTATCCGCGCCCATGGCCTTGCAGGCAGCCTTGTGCTCGGCATTCCACCATCCCGGCAGCAGCCCCTTCCGCTTCTCAGCCTTATCAAGGTAACGCGCAAATTCGGGGTGCGGGTCCTCATTGGCGTAAATGCCATGGTTTTGATGAGCAAATACGTAGTCATCCTCAACGCGCAAGCGGTAGCTGTCGATTAGTTGTATGTAGCATTCCTTCTTTGTCAGCTTATCCAGATTGCTGCCTCCGAAGAGGGAGTCCAGAATTCCACCAGCTTTGCTCATGGTGGGCGGCGGAGTGTAGGCGGGCTTCTTGCTGGACGGCACAATGTGACTGGTATTATTGCTAGGCGGTGCGGTGTGGCTGGCTTTGTTGCTGGGCGACGCAGTGTCACCGGGCTTTTTGCAAGAAAGCTTATGAGATTGCCAGTCGGCTCGCTGGCATTCGAGGGAGCAATACTTCGTGGATAGACAACGACCGCATCGCTGGAGAGCTTTGGGGAGGGAGGCTTCCGTCGTAGCGCACACTGTACATTTCTACTGCGAGATCAGTTCAGGCTCTGGACTAACTTATCATCTTTGAGTTGATGCACTTCAGAGCTTACTTACTGGTTCACTCTCTGGATTGGACGCCATTGAGCCGACAGTGGCACTAGAATTGCACGCCGCGTGAAATTTGATAAGTGGTTTTACGAGCTGATTGAAGAGCTGGGATGCAAGGGGTTTAAGTCACTGAATCTACGCTTTGACGCGGATGATCAGGCGCTATGGTGGCTTGATACTAACTTTCTGTAAGCCCCGCACTTTCGCAACGAGCTTTAGGTTTCAATCACTCAAATCAACTTAATTACCATTCGACGATCGATTGAAGTTTCTTTCGGGCGGCTGTTTATCCATCTTGATCGCTGTTTGCTTCACAGATCCTTGGAAGCTAAACCACTTCCAAACCGTATGTCATTTAGATTTTAGCCGCGGTTATGACAGGGTTGACATGCTTCAGAAGTGAGACTAGGAGCATGCGATTTTAGAGGCATTTGATTTGGGTGGTGGGGATACCGAGATAACCGGGGCGCCCGTAAGAGAATTTGATGTACAGATGACTTGAACGGTCGACAAAGTTTCTGGAGGAAATAAGCGCGAGGATGATGTCATAGTACTCAATCCAGAGCAATGTGTAGAGGCTATGAATAAGTGGTTTCGAGAGATGAGGTGCTCGAGGTGCTCTTGAGGCCCCGAGATCTAATGAGATTTTGACCCACGATTTTGCCTGCTGCCGGAGAATCTGAATTTTCGCTCATATATACCTACTATGCCTGAGTGTAGGATTGGAGTACTGCAATATCACTGAAATATATGTGTATGCTTACCTTACACATGTTCTGAACTCATTCAGATGATTTCAGGATCAATCTCATTGAGACACCCCTTCCCATTCTTCGCTCTAGCCTCTTCACCTGGTCGGAGTCCTCACCATCAGAAAACCCGCTCCAATGACTCGCCCCTGGAGGCTTTCCTCCTGTTCCATCCTGATATCGAATTGAAAATCATATCCTGGATACGCATGCACATACTCTCTCAGAGGGCCCAACACCTGGGTCCACATACCCCACGTCAGATCCCTTACCCCGACTGCATGGGTGACACTCAGCACACATAAGTTCTCTGAAATTTGGTAGCCAGTGCCTGGCAACTTCGCGGTCGAGCGATAGACAAGGCTGTGATGTAGGGCTGAGAGGATGATGTAGAGAACTTTGTTTTCCGGACGGTCGTGCTGGTGGCCGAGGGGGTTGAAGACGATAGCGAGGTCAGAGCCTATAAAAGGGTAGTAGTAGTGGGGCTCAGGTGGGCCTGGGGGAAAGCTATTTAGTGGGATTTAGTAATGTGTATGGGTTTCGCCTGGAGGACTGGTCACTGATAATACTGACTATGTAAGCTGTTTGGTGAGATTAGAGCTGTGTGACGTGAGGTTGGCCAATTGACTGGTTCGGGAGGCATCTAGTCTGAGGGATGGCCAGAGTCGTGAGAATGTGGGAGGGAGTGCGCTTGCCGATAGCACATGGAGCAGGAGTTGCAAGGTGAGGTTGAACCGACTGTGCAGCTTCATTGTTGCTTGGCTCGGGGATCGGAAGAAAGAGGGCGCAACGTCTCATGTTCTCTTATGTTAAGCGTTTATATGCTGCATGTCGCTTTTCGCTTATATTTGATAGGCTCATGCGCCAATGTCGGATCTTGGGTTGCAAGTAAGCGCATTAGCTCGGCTGTGTGACACCGCATCTGAGTCTCTGAGACACATAAGTCCGGGGCACCATGGGGTGTTCGAGTTGAGCTGCCAGCTTGCCAGTCCACAGGATTCGTATATGATATGTGGACTCGTTTGAGGTCCTTGAATATCGCTCACACTTCTGTCGAAACAAGGCGATTAGCCTTATCCAGCTTCGTTGTCTACTCTGCATTTCAATGATTCTACTGAAAACTTCAGCAATTAACCTGTGTGCACACTCTGTTGTTGCAGACAATGAGAAGAATGGCGAGATATTTCGATGTGTGTGCATTGAGAGATTGCACTTGGAGCTGATTGTTCGCGAATTTGAAAACTTTATAAGGAGGACAAGTTTGCCCGGAATTTTATTCAAAGAGGAAACGATATACTTTGTTTATAGGAAGTGTTCTATGAAAGTCGATATGCTTAAAGATATGATATGCTTATATTAAGAGGAGCAGAACATCTACTGACTCACATAATCCAATTGTCTCGTCACGAGCCACAAGCTACCCGTACGAGGTACGGAGTCCTTATGTCTGGCTCACTAGGGTATTAGACATAGTCGCATATTGGGTCCAGGATATAGACTTATTCAGGCACTGGGTATGGGATCAGATGCCAGGTGGCCTACATACACCTTTTATGAAATGTCAATCGGGTACTCTCGTATGTACTCAGATGGATGAGTGGGTAGAATGCCGACCTACCTTAGTGATCAAGCATTACCCTTACATCCTTGAATAAATGGATGTGTAAGTGGAGTGATGGGTGGAAAACGATTCCGGATTGTGATGAACAATAGTAATCGATATTCGAGTGAGTGATTGTAGGAGTTTACCTAGAAAAGCTTAGAAGGTGCCACCCGGTAACCGGACAAACGGGGTAACCGGACAAGTTAGGGTTGGCCTAGGTCTTCCTAGGGCTAGGGTGTCAGACTATCAGACCAACCCTAAACTCGACGCCAGAACCCTAGAAAGATCCAGGTCAACCCTAGCTTGTCCGGTTACCCCGTTTGTCCGGTTACCGGGTGGCACCTTCTATGTAATGATGCCAAGCTGGACCCTGAGTATTACTAGCTTAACCCTAGGGACATTCGTGCCGTCCCCACACAGAGAAGTCGAGTACCTAGGGATGACGTATCCTGAGAGCGTTTCGGCGATTGCAGTGTCAAACCTTGCTATAAAGACTCTTCACCATACCTTATCTAGATACGTGTGTTCACTTACAGTGCATCTCATCATGGCTTGGCTTGGCCAAAGTAGTTTCGCCTCTTTGCATTAGTCTAGTACTATGTCTTTGTGCACGGATTTTGCACGGACGTCGGATGCACGAGCACGGACTTCAAGATGCAGCAGACAGAGGATCGGATTTTTTTTTCGACGGACAAGCATAACACTCGCAAAGGCTTTGGTGCAGTCTAAAGAGCCCCGTGATTAGTGCAGCACGATTGCAGCGCGTTTCACCTTCAACACTCACAAGATCCGGCTTTTCGGATAAGGACATCTGAAGTGAATCACCCAAGACTGCCTAATAGCTCCTACCATAAAACCAAACATGACTTCTGAATCTCTTAGAAGTATATATCAGCAGTACAAGAGTGACACCAATGACGTGGCGTCATGGCTAGCTACCACAGCCAAAGCTTTTGGCTACTCTGGCAAGGTTGGAGCATCTGCTACAACTAAACCGTCAGCGAGACTGAAAGGCAAAGAACGAAAGCAAGCCAAAGCAGGGCAAGTACCGAATACGGTGCCCTCTGAGCCATCAAAGCCGAAGTACGTTTTGGCTATAGCAGACTTTGTACCTTTGGCCGAGCACATTGTCAGTGTAACCGACTCCGCAGGTATCCAAATACCCAGCTACTTTTCCGTGGCTCTGGAAAGAGTCATATGGGTGCGCAAAAGCTTTTCTGAAAAGTTGGAGGATGCGGGCCGACGTTCAGACCAAAAGTCAGATGCCCGCCACTCGTACTTCGTCAGCGTTCTTGAAAAAGTTCGTAAAGTGCTGCAGCCGCTGAAGAACGAGGGAGCATTCAATGTGTCAGCTCTCAAGGATACAATCTCCCAGGTCGGTACTCATAGAGATGGGAAAGGTATCTCAAGTCTTTTCGAGATCTTGGACGTCTACGAGCCATCTGCAGCCTTTGAAGCCGCCCCAAATGTAGAGGTTTCCAGTCGAAACGAAACGGAGTACACGGTTGAAGTGGAGAAGAACTCGCTTTTTGAGGCTCTGTTTGCCATGACAACACTGATCGACGACCTTTCTCGAATGAGGACTGAAATCGCCGAGCTTTGGACGAGATACGAGGCGGGGGACATGGACATTGCGGCAGTATCTGTCGCTACGAATACGGCCATCGAGCTGGCACGGAGCTTTGAAGATGAAATCAAGCCGCTTGTGCAAGAGAATGGTGGCTCATCGATGTTTCACGTTGACTACTTCCATGCTGTCTCTGCGGTTTTGGGCGTTGATGCCGAAGCCAAGCAGAGGCCCACAGACGATTACAACTTCGCCGCTTTTGACACTGCAGACGCACTCTTGATCAATCCCCTTATTCTCATCATTGCACATGTGCGTGCGAATCCTCTCGGCGAGATTGCTTCTTACAATGGCCTCTATGGCTGGTACAATGAAAATTCAGGGACAACGTCGGGTTCAGGTCGCCAGAAGTATGCACGGTTGAAACCCGCTCTTTTGGAGATGCTCTCAGATCTCCCTCTCACAGCCAACCTTCCGAAACCGAGTCCGGTCGAGGACCAGCTGACCTATGGCATGATGATGACGCTAAAGACGGCAAAGAGAGATCGGAAAGAGGTGCCAGATGTTCCAATATGGTTCTCATTTGCCGCCCAGGTCTATCTCGACGTCTTAAGCATTGTTAAGGTAATAACATGATGTCTTCCCCAAGTTCCAGCAATTTTCTGACTAGAGGTACTGCAGGTTGGCAAAGGATGGACTGACATGCAGCGTGTCATGCGCAATGTCAAGCAATCTGTCCACAACTTGCCGAACTCATGCCCAGAACGACGGAATATACTCAAAAATTTGGAGGTGTGGGACAGCGGGATGGACCCCATTGCTCTCTTGCGAAGCGCCATGGGTAGGCCCTATAAAGACTACACGTTCCTCCGTCGCCATTTTCTGCATTGTGGACTATGGGTTCAGTACATGAGGACTCTATTCCACCAACAAGGAGCAGCGTATGCCGCAGTGCCAGGCACTGTTATGTGTACGGTACAGCTATATCACGCACTGAAACAGGAGAACTCTTTGAACCTTGCTTGGAGAGACCTGGAGACATTGCGGAAGATGCAAGGCGACTCGACGTTCTTTATCGGCGATACTCCATCTTCGTTCGAGGGCTACTTCAACAACTTCTGTCTAACATTAGGCTCGTCGGTAACCAACTGGGCACCCAACAAACGCGACAAGAAATTGAAAGTCAACAAAGAGAATAAGCCTTTGATGAAGTTCATGGGAATGACGTCCACATTGGCCACTACTCGGATCGGTCCCTCGTTATACGATCGAGAGCCTGTCTCGACTGATGTCGTAGAAGGCTGGATCCAAAAGAGTAATAAAAGTCAAACCAACGCGAAGACCAAAGACGTCCAAACTTCGGCAGTAAAGACGAGGCAGCCATTACTCTACCGGCTTGCTGCAACCATAGCTGCTGAGATACCAGATCTCGAGTTCAATTACTTCGCCATACATAACCTGTGCCGCGAGCTGCTACTGCGTCTCCAGACCGCGGAGGAGAAAGTTACAGGGCCAGAGTTTACAAAGGGTTACATGTCACATGGAGAACACAACGTGGCCATGGTAGTTGGCTTTGTCTTCTCCACACTCGCGGGGAGGCGAAATATTGGTACTACCACGGCGTCTACCACACGTTTACTGGAGGTAGCGGCTGAGACGGTTCAACAGTGGCTTTCCGAAGGGAAAGGAAGTCTTGTCACTGGTGCGGATGATGTATCGGAAGAACCCTCAGGCCACGATCATACATCTTCGTCATCAGTATCATCGGCATCATCCTCGTCGTCATGGCGCACAGAGGCTTCGGATGTTGGAGTTTGGTCCATGGATTGAGATTCAGTTGAGCGTATACGACTCAACAACGCAGCTTTCAAAGCTAGCGAGTTTCACTATCTTGTGATTGAGGTATAAAGATATCCTTTTTCCTTTTTTCATTGTTTTTTTCTTCCGGTCCTTCGGATATAGAAGATTCATGGAAAATGAAATACTTGAAAAAGCTCGGATTGATGAAAAATCTACAATAATCTGGAAGTGGAAAAACGAAGCAGAAACAAATACAATCGGCAGAGGTCGAGATGATTTACACGACGGTTCTCTATCTAAACAACGTAAAAAGTTTTTCAATTTTAATCACGCCAAGCAGATAGATGTGTCTGATGCCTTGATGTCTGTACCTTTTGAACAAAGCTGTGCGCATTTCCCCGAGGCCCATCGTGACACAAAGGCTCTGTGTGAAGCTAAAGGCAAATCCTATTGCACAGTGAAAATGAAGCATGAGGTCTTGTCGGTTTTGATGATGATGGGTCTGTCGAGTTGATGGTTCTCCTGCTGGAGATAAAGGGAGGGCGATCAGATTTGTTGAGTCATGGAGGTTGAATTACAGAACAGATCATCGGAGTACGGGGTTTCGATAGTGAATACCAGGCGAGTCTCTATACCGCTTGTAAAGATTTCAGCAAATTTCGCCAAAGACGATAAAATCGCCAATACCAAAGTCAAAGCTCATCTTATTGAACGTGGGAAGATCTGGAGAGCCTCATTACTATAATCATAAAGGTGATGGCAAGTTTGAAGGTTCGCTTAGTGGGATCCTTATCCAAGACTGCGAAGAGGCGATGAGGATCTACGATATGGTCCTGACCAAGAGGACTGATAAATTTATCAGGATGAAGCTCGGTTCTCTAGGTGGGTTTAGGCCTGCGGTCCAGACCATTGCGGGGTGCAAGCCTATCCGGTCGCCTAGAAGGAACCCTTCGCGGCTTCACCCGCATGCAAGACTAGAACTAATCCTTACGGTAGAACTAGTGGGGCACGGCCCAAATACCACTTTTCAGGGGATTTGATTGCACACTGCAATAGTTCCACCACAACTCAATTAATTGATTAACATTCCGTATATCAATTGTAGAGTACAATAAGCGCTTTCATATGACGCTGAGATGAAGTAATTCGATGCAATGTTGATGAAGTTGTTGCGTCATGAAGATAATGAATCTCAAATCATCTCACGAGAAGAAAGCAATCAATCGACCACCATTCATTGATCATCGACGTAATTCTTTGATTACATGTCCTGAATTGTCTTGTGGTTGGTCGCTCGCTTACAGATTCATCCGGCGCTATATGATTCACATACGAAAGTCATCTCAGGCTGTTGCAAGGACAAGCGAGCCTTCTCTAGTGCAGAATTTTTGCTATCTATTCGTTCCTTGCTGGGATTACCACGATCTTCTCCATGAATACATCCGACCACAGCAGCCATGATAAAAGGTCGAAAAGATCGCAAACATCAAAAGCCTTAATGAACGAAGTGCAGTGCAGAGACACGTTCCTGGCAAGTTACAAGGTCACGCTAGAAACAGCATCTTCGTTGCTGGAGGCCCTTCTAACGGTCTAAGACGCGACCAATGAGCCATCATTGGGTTTTCCGCGACCGACATAGCTCAAGCCGATATACTCTATAATACTGAGCGGCAACACAGCGTCTCTCCCTTCCCCTTTATTCCGACTTAAGGTGGGGTAAGCATACCATGGGGTGGTGATGCTGGACCAAGTGATCACCCACAGATAGCCCACTAGTCGCTTCCAAAGGTCCCCATCTGGGTTTCTGGGCGAACCAGACAAGTCTTTACTCCACATGAGCTTTCCATTCTCCTGGGGTTTCTTCTCTGCTGCAATATTGGACCATATCCACTGCACTGCGTCTTCCAGCATTATCGCCGGGGCCATCATGACAAAGAACATCGTTGCACCGGAATCTCTCCACCGCATTCCCACCGCAACATCGAGGACATGATGAGCAAGCCCGGAGACCAGGAAGCAAACAGTCAAATGCAGGTACCTAGCGACCAAGCGACTAAGCGATGCTGTTGACCCATACTCACCCTTGCCCCTCGCAGAAGCTGACCGTGGAAGCTTCAACACATCATAAGTCACCAAGTCAGCCACAGTAACAAGCCGCCATCTCTGCAACTGGTGCCAACTCTTCGACCAGAACCCTCTTACAGTATACGCCTTCCCAAAATTACCAAAGATAGGCCGCTCAAGCTCCGGCCTCGAAACCCCCAGCATAACGCCGATTAAGCTATACGCTGAGAGATCCGCTTGTACAACTAGATATGTCGAAAACCGCCATCCCGCGCTGGCCATGACCCGCACTGCGCATTCTTCGGCTGTGACCTCTCGCTGCCAGACTCGGCTGAAGAAAGGGATCTTACTGTCTGCGTAGCGAGTGGCGTTGAGAGCGGGATGGCTGCTTTAGCTTAGGATGTCGAGTGCGATGTAGCAGGTGAGGATAATCATGCTCTTTCGAAGTATGAACGCCACACGGGTCGGGATGTATGACGGATTGGAATAAGAATAAGGCGGCATCCCAGGCGCTTGCATGGGCGAGGCGACGTACCGATCTGAAAAGGCTATCCAGGCGCCGAAGCGGAGTCTGTCCCAAATTGATCCGACTTGCCTCATGTCTGACTTCTTACGTACTTTCTTGACGTCTGGCGCTGGGGTTTTGGCAGCTGTTGAGGAGGTGGTATACTGCGGGTAGTGCGCATCGAAGCTCCATCTGTTCAGCAAGATCTTTTCGATGTAATGCAGGAGCGTGCAGATTGCTTCGCCTGCGATGAAGACGATCAATATTTTCTTGGAGAAGTAGTTCTGGTATATTGGCAGGAGCTGCAGGTTCCAAGACACGAGTATCAAGAAAATCAGAGGCCGGAGCAGGGAGTTCGAGTGAATGAAGCCGGCCAAGAGGGCGATAGCAAAGCGTTGAAAAATGATTAGTGTGAATGGGTTGGAGAATAGAGACGACCACGCCATCGTGGCCATTGTCGGTACAGGGACTGTTACAAATTCGAAAAGGCTCAAGATCTCGACAATTCGCTCCTCTTATGGATCGAGATGTAAGCTAGCATTCGGCAAGGCTTGAAGAGTCGGAGCTGCACCTCATTATCTTGCATTATGCAGAGTGATGTAACCACACACTCGCTCAAATTCGGTCTTTTCTTTGCTTTTTGAGAATCTTCGGATGAAACGTCCGCTTCGGCATGGTTTTTCTTTAGTAGGCGAGAGCCTCAGGCTCGCTCTACGCTTTGCTAAGCACCGGAGACGCCGAACCACGCATTCGGAAATGCCACAGATCTCGACGTCAGAGCGCGTCTAGAACCATGGAAATGACAAAATCAAAAGAACGACAAACTTTTACCTGTATGTGCCTACTGATGCTGAATCTGCACGCACACACAACACAACTGGTTATCACCATTGAGAACCGACGAATCCGCCTGCAACGGATACGCTCTATTTACATCCATGTGATGATCTACCCAAACGGACTTGAGGTCTTCTGATCTATTCGCAGGCGGGGATTGTGTCAGCGCTGTATTAGCAAGGCCCCATTTGCGGTTTGGGAAGCGGTCAGCGTTGGGGAGAGCGAAACAGCCAAAGATAGACTCGAAGGGGATGGTTGTAGATTCGAAATTGAGAGTGCCAGCGACGAGCTGAGAACATTCATCCGGAATGACGATGGGGAGCTGCGCGCCAATGGAATATGAAATGAGGAACGATTTGCCGATGATGAATAGCAGCGTGCAACCTGCGTGAGCGTATCCCTTCTTTCGTCTTGAGATTTCACGGTCAACACTAATGCACATTAATGCACGTCATCAAGCATCCTCGCAGTTAGTTTCGCGCTTGTTTTAATTGCAATATAGGGTAGTACGTACAGTTTAACCTTGAGCTCAACCCTGATTTTCTTTATCGCAGCCTCTCCGTCTTCAGATCAACCTTGACGCTAAGCATTTAAGTGCTGAGCTAAAATTCATTAGCGCTGATCTTGAAAACAAATCAAGGGCTTGGCGTCGAGCAGCCTGATTAGCGGCCCAATGGGAGATTTACGAATACGAGTTCTAGATCCGTAAGCTCCTACGATGAGCGTTTGCATATAAATCTCCTGATAGGCCTGTTGGTTAATTCAAGTCGTTGGCACCCTTCAAGTGCGTGACGCATGGAGGAGTCGAGTCTGTCGTTGTTGATTGTTAGTGGGATTGCGAGATTTACGATTGCGTCGAATGATGGGTCCCCTTGGCGGCCTGTATCGGGCCGTTGCTGAACTTGCGCCCCGAGTTTTAGTGGGATCTTGACCCACGATTAGACCGGACGTGCTTTCGGAGAATGACACAGGTCTCTTCTATCAAGATCACAGGCGCTTATCGACATCATAGAAACTCCATTTCACTCGATCTCGCTTGATCACAGCCTCTATGTGCACGCTAAGCAAAAAAGTCACAGCTTTTAGCCGAATCATAAACGCATTGACGGTGAATACGTAGGACGTGTACGAATAATTCGTGCATGATGAGATATCTCCATGGTAGCTAGAACACCCACATCGCGTACAACACTTGTAAGGCGCTCGTCATAGCTAGGTCTCTGAGGGTGTTTGATGCATGACTGTGATAAGAGAGGAATGGCCAATTCATCACCTATTTCAGGTGCCTATCTTCTCCGAGGAACCCCGATTTCCTCAGAGCCTCAACTTCTCGAATCAATCGTCGTTTGATTGCTCTCATTTCCCCTCTTGTAGAGCTACAATGAAGTGTAGATAAGTACTTGTGGATGAGACTGTTTGTTAAAACTGACAGGAGAAGCTTAGCATGCAGTATGACCTCTGTGTAGCCGTCTGAACACTTCTAAGACACAGTGGGCAGCGAACGTCTGCCATAGTATTGTAGCGATCTTTCATGCACTATTGTCATGAATATTTTATGGGTCCGCGCCGTAGCAAGGGAGCGGTTAAAGATTCCGATGCTTGACGCACAAGCAAGTCATACCGGAATGCAGGTTGCCTTTTCCCGCATCCGATTCGATCTACCATCATGTTGTGTAACCTAGAACAGGGTGTGAGATTCCCCACACGAGACAATGTGCGAGCAAAACCGAAGTACGAGGCGCTTGAACACAGTCAGCATTACGTCAACGATTGGTACCGTCTTCGTACGATCGGCAGAATCTTGGATCCAATTCGGTGACAATGCATAGGATTTGCATGCCAAGTCTTGAAGGATCCTGCAAGTCGCGATGGCGGGTCATAAGACAGGCAAGAATCCTTTTTTGAGCGCTGTACCTTCGAGGGTCTCCAGTATCCTCGGCAGCGAGGTTTCGCCTTTTTTCTTATACGACCCGAAGCTTGCTATATCTTAATTTGACAGAATATACAACACCGAGACGTCTTAGTCATGGGTCGGTTGGATAAGCTGGCGTCGGTAGGAATGCTAGTGGTATGGTCTCTGTACTGGCTGGCGTCTGTGGCAATTTCACTCCCATGGTCCCTGTTCTGGCCTCATCAGACCTACTGGGGCGAATTTCAATTAATGGGCCTAAAGATCAAAGTGAAAGTGCCGAAGAAAGACGCTTTCCGGAGCGGTCCATTTGACATTCCCCCCTACTTTTGGGGCAGTGGTTTTCGAAATCGAGCTATGAAGCTTGTGGGTTGGAAGCCGAGATACGGTTCTTTCCCTGTCTATACCGGTTATTCTGAAGTGAGAGAACTCATAGGTGACGGCACGGTGGTGGAGTTGGCATCACTATCAGCTCGGGCCAAGGGTATTGTCGCCGCACTATTTAGAGAGATTAGGGACGCATCAGAAACCAAGTTTCCAGTCGAAGTGAAACCCCTGTCTGCGTTGGTCTCGGGACCCACGGTGGTCCAGCTGCAGCTATCCTCTAACCTGGAACGCTGGAAACAAGAACAACATTCCATGGGTAAGGTCCTTCCACCGAAAGGCGCCGGATTGGTCCAGGCCTCGGAAAAAGCCCTCAAGGCTTTCGGCGCTGGAGACTGGCCCGAAGCTCTGAAGACAAACAACGCCTTGTTTGGCTGCGGGCTCGCTGACTGCGTCATAGGCGCTGCTGATGCACCAACCATGTTCTCAAACTACGTGACTGATATGGTCTTTTACTACGAGCATGGATACAACTACATTTTTCCATCTCTAGAGCCACTACTGCAGAGAGGCCTGGTAGATCCGCGAGCGATGGGTACTGTGGGGGGCTACGAACGGCGCAATGCCGCCGCTATTGGCAAGCAATACGTTCAAAGTAAGATAGCCTTGGAGAAACAAACCAAAACGCATTTGTCAAACCGGTCAGCGCGGCTAAGCCGGCGTATGGCACAAATTATTTGTCTATCAGAAAGCAGCCTAGTGGGCATGGCTGGGGAAGCGATGGCACGTGGTTTCGATCCGGCTGCGGTCATGAGTGACTTGGTCTTCAGCTCGCCAGGCACTGATGTCGTCGATGTCGGAAGTGACCTAGTCAATTCGGAGATCTTGAACTCGTTTCTGAACGTGACGGATATCACAGATACAGGCATCGTGAGCGAAGACGTCCTGCGCAGGGTGTACGATTCTTATGCCGCCACAGGGGCCAGAATGCTGACTCAAAGATGGCATGAGCCCGTGGCAAGGATGTGTGCCTTACTGTATACTTGGCACATTGTAAACGACCGCCACATGTTCTTCCGACGCGCCATTCTTGGCTGGCCGAAAGCACGGAAGACGCCTGCCCAGCCGCAGTTCGAAGCGGATTTCGATGAGGTGTTTGACAAGGACTACCGCATGACAAGCTTCAGCAGGCCTCTTGATCCCAGGTACGCCTGCAACGGCGAAGAAACGTGTGATCACGTTCGCCATCTCCTCAATCACAACTCTGGAAAGCCAATGCTCAGGGAGCTCTGGTGGTCTCTTGTAACAGGTCCTCTAGAATATGTCAAGGGAGGCCAAATTGACGAGCAGCGGGAGTACGATCTTACGGAAGGCTTACGGCTTCGCATAGCCGAACACTTCTCTCAAGGCATGGTCCTGGAGATGGTATGGCTCATTGGTCATGCAAATCATCACGCCTGGCAAGTCAATTATCTATTCGAGGCCGCGATGTTCGGCAGCATCCTCGATGGTGGCACACTGGCCGGCAAGCTCGACCGCCAAGAAGAAGATTAGTGCTAATTTGATATAAAATCAGGAAAGGATGATCTAGATATGCAGGTATCATGATTATCAGAAGCGTTGACTCCATAGCTCAAGCACATCAATCCTCACGTCCAATAGAAGCCCTGGACGCACTTCATCATCATCAAAAGTCGTCAGCAATTGAAATGTAAAGCTCCGTAACTGCGTAAACTGTGTACTGTGTCTCTGCATAGTAATAAGTGCTAGTATATTGTAACATCGCGACCGTCGATATGAGTTCAAGCCACTAGCATAATGACTTGCAAGTAAACCTCCATTTCGATCACATGCTTACATCGAGATGGCCAATATGGCTATCGAACGTCAGCTTATCTCAGACAAGAACGGCAGACATACTCGGAAAGCAGATAATATCGTACCCATGATCCATCAGGCCACGTAATGCTTCCAGACCACGCAAGCTTCCTGTTAGGCGCTCCAATTGAAGAGCCTATGAGTACGAAGCTCCTATGACGTGAAGTTCAAAACATCGAACATTGCGCACTAGTTGTTCGATTAATAAGCACAATGAATTTGTATGTATACATGTATTTATATTAAACAATCAAATTGTCCGTCATCATTAATCAATTGAACGAAAACGATTAATTTGAAAAAAACTTTCGAGGAGTACAGCCTCCGCAGGTGCTGCAGTCAGGGTCCAGTTGTATGGACCGGCCAGTTGGAACTAGCGCCTTGGCACTTAGCGTGGAAAGGTTACTTGCGAATGCTTGGCATCCTTTTCCCCGCCACCCCCCTCCCAAATTTGTATGGCAGTAATTGAGATAATTTTTCAAATGATATTTCAATCATTTTTTCAAGCATATGTAAATCGTTGATACAAATGAAATCTTAAACATCTTTGTATAGTGCTTTTTTGATGTTTCACTGCCTGTCACCAAAATCCAAATTACTCTATTTTTCCAGCAAGAGCATCAACGATTTGCATAATAAACAAGCAAACATCATGCTTCAATTATATATGCTTGAAAAAGTGATAAAAACATCAATTGAAACATTCCTCAGGTTACTACCATACAAATTTGAGAGAGGGGTGGCGGGGAGGAGAATGCCAAGGATTCGCAAGTAACCTTTCCACGCTAAACCCGCACATCTTTTGTGCTTCATTTCCCGCATGTATCTTACACGGAACAACGAGATCTCAGAGTAATGCAATAGTAGTCATATCTATCTTTCAATAGAACATGTTGATAACATTAGTTTTTTCTTTTCGCGAACGTCGTTTCGACGATTAATGATTTAATCAATTTGTAAGTTTCCTGGTATCCAGTGAACTTTCAAAACTCACTTCTTCGTCTCTGCCCACCGTCTCATCATGCCAGACGCCTTCAGTACCCTCCCGGCACCACTGCCATTAATGATTGCCGAGGAAATCGAGGCTCTTCCAACGCTTCATCACCTGCTGCAAGCCTCGCCAACCATCAACGCTGTTTTAGAACACGATCATGCTAGGATCATGAAAGCGATACTTGCTCGGTACCCTGCCCAACTTCAACAGCTACTTCGGCTGAGGTTGAAGCTATGTGGAGATGATGGTATCGCTGAGAAAATCCAGACATCGTCGAGCATTGAATTCTACCAATACTTGGAGAAGTTCCTGCAAGACAGCAGCGAGATTTCTAAGACATTCACCACCTCCGAAGCAGTCAAGAGCCTTCTTAGCGCTGCTAATAACATCCAACAGCTTACTCGTCACATCCTTGATGTACATATATCGCGCATTAATTCCATCAAGCCTTCCTATCAGACAGATCCGAATTACACGTATAGGCTCTGCAAGGGGCTCCCGGAATGTCGAACTTACGAGCCAATAAGATATACTTCAAGTTCTTGGGTGGAAGAGCAGAGAATATCAAGGGCACTGTGGCATTTACAGCTCTATGTCGATATCGTCTCAATGAGGGAAGCAGGCCGGGTGAGCAACACTGTCGACGATATCACCCTTGTACTTCGTAGGGACGGGCCGCAAAGAGTCTGGAACAAGCTCGCCAAGTGGGAGCTTGAGGAGATAGACTGCGTGCACGACTACTTAGTTGAGATGTCCAAGACAACAAAGCCTTGTTCCAGTGACTCTCCATACCTGGTGAGCATGCCCGTCATCACACATCTGCCTGTTGCGCTACCAGCCTCGTACCCGTACGATGATGAGTACACACGTGCGTGGGCTCAGAGAGAGTTGCATCTCAATCGGCAAAATACCGCAGTGGGCCTCATGAGAATCATGCGAAATCAACATGATTCGCCTCTGCGAGGCTGTGACTTCAAACCATTCTGGCGCCTGGGGTTTTGGATATGGGACACGAAGAGGATGGCAACTCTTGGCTTAGTAGCTATCCCGACTTTCATTCGCGAGCAAAATGAGCAAGAGCTGAAGGAGGCTGGACTGGACCAACTGCCGACCAGGCACAGCTTATCGATGGATGAGTTGTTCACTCGATGGAGAAGTGTCTGGCCCCAAGGAGCGGAAGTTCCAGAGACGAAAGCATCAGTATGAGCACATCGATTGCCGCCCAATTGACCAGCCTTAGCAGTGTGCATCTATAATTTCGTTGGGATAGGCAAACCTTATGGATCATTTCCGAATCAGACTATATACCGACCCTCAGTCTTTCCACACGCGACTTGTGCAGTCTTAACGCTCGGCCCATCTATGTAAGGTGCCATATCATGTTGTACCATGGTTTACCGTTCTCGTCGGAATTGTCAGGACCTCCGCCTGTCGTGAAAACAGTAACTTTAGCGATCTTTTTGGTCCTTGCAATGGCCCCGCGATGATTGACGAGAAACCAAGCAACGCCGCCGCCATGAGGTGTTCCAAGCAGAGCCTTGCCTTCATTAGTGCTCATAGTGAAATCTACACCGGGCCACGGGGTTGCGAAACCCCCTGGTTCCGAGTTTGTAACCTATCGTAACATCAGCTTCAAGCTTTTCATGATCTTGGATATTTTGTGGATTATCCCGTTGCGCCGGAGCCACATAATGCGCCAAATCAGGATGACTCGACAATTCCAGTTGATTTGATGCACGATTGGAGGTCGAAAAGCATGAAAGTGAGAAGAAGGTATATTGACTATTCCGATCTCTCGTTAAGACGTAAGTTCGTGTCAGGAGTGAAATTCTTGTATGTGCTCAGTAAAGAGCACATTCACATTGCGATCCAGGCGCTACTAACATATTGACTTACCTAATCGACAATATCCATTATTACTGCAGGAAAGCCTAGAGTCAGCGTGTGCATTTCAGGATAAATACTAAAATCCAGAAAGTTTGATAATCAACATACCAGGAGTGATGACATGGTATCGAACAACATACTTGACTGCTCCAGCTGCGCCCTTAGCCAAATCTTTCCACTGGATCCATGCAATGTCAGACCATGCATTAACCTAGCTCTGGAAGTCAGCATCTGTGACCTCGTATCTCTAATATCATATCTGGGGATGTTCTGTGCCACCTACTTGGGGGAGGTTTTCGTCCTCGGCGGGCAATTCCTGCTGTTGTAGTTGATATCTTGGGCTGTAATTTGTAGCTGCAATGATTACCTGCAGATGTACTCCCTGTCAATCTACCTCACAAAGACATCCGAGTCCGCTGGCCGATGAGCACGATCGCAAACCTGCGGCGACTCCCGTGCACTCTACAGAAGTTTCCTGACCGAGTTTCGTCCTGTGCATAATGTGAGTGATCGACTTGGTCAACCGCAGGCCTGCGGCGATTGTTGGCAGCCGATCAAATCGCCTGTTCGGGCATCTTCGGCGAACCCCTACGACCAGCACTCATGCCTGCAGGCTGCAAGTCTTCCCGTTGAATGAAGGAGAGAGAAGTATGAAGGAACAAGCTTCGGATCTGCTTACCCCAGTCCCCACATTGAATTGGTTTGCAGAGGAGCCAAACGTAGCAGGCTATAACAGCAAAGTCAGCAAGTCCTACACTAAACGGCAAACAAATTTCATTTAAGACCACTCTTCGCTGTGGTCCTACCCACGCGTTGAGAACTAACACGACGTGTGAAGATATATTGCCAAAACAAAGAATTGAAAAGTACACCATAGCTGAAAGATGGGATACGCACGTTGCCACTTCCAGCACCATTCGTAAAAAGCCACCGGTCAAATCGCATTACGAAGCTTATAGGTGTCTTTTGCGCCGCCACTTAAACCCAATGCGTCAAACGCGGTTTGCAGATCGTTCGGGAAACGTTTGCCAGCTTCTTAATTCAAGTCTGGTACGTAACTTCCCGCCATATCGTTGGATTATCGTACAGACTACGGTGCATCTGTGTATAGCTCACCGAGGCTCCATTCACGAGCTTACTGCGCTTCCCTATATTACACAGAGTCGTGCTAAGACGAGGCAACGAGGGGAATGCTCTAAACGCTGTGAAAATGTGCTCGACGTGTTTTCAGCTTAATAACATCCAAACCTTTCGGTATCACAAGAAGGCACTGGGCTTCTGCCTTGGTATCGAGGGAGGCACTAGAAGTTCATTCGTGTTCTCCGGGGCTAAGGTCACTCTTTTGATTTGCTGCTAGATACGTGTCAGAAGCTCGAGTGGACCAAGGATAGTGGTGAGTCATCTGATTCTCCTTTTCTTCTCCGACTTCTCGGATAAAAGTATGGCTTGTTGCTACTTTATTTCTCAGTGATACATGCGGTGTGGCAAACGCTCTGATCCTAACGCTGAGCCAGACCGCCGTGACAAATGCTAGGAAATTGCAGCATTCAAATATATTTTGCTCGTTGCATTCTTTTTGGCACTTACTCTGGGCCAGATCGAGGCGAAGAAGCCGGATGTCACTGATCGGCAGGAACTTGAATAAGCAGTCAAGAGGATAATAAAAATCCTTGACTCAGTCAATAGATAGAAGACGAGTTATTGGTGCATCTTGATAGTCTCAACATGCTGTAGTGAGACGGAGTATAACATTGCCTGTGATCTATCATGCTAATTACCAAGGGGAAGCGCAACACCCTACACAAGAGCATCTACTCATTTCATGGGAATATCCCATGGTCTGGTGGTAAGTGGTGCTAATCTTATGATAAACCGACAGACCTGCGAGTACCCGAGTTGGGACAAAAACGGAAAATGATATCATCTTCATGTCGTCTTCATATGCTTTGTGCCAAATACGGGTACGCGTTTCGTCTTTATAAACGTACTGGTGGCGATGCATCGGTGGCAAGTTGGCACCACACCGGACCATGGGATAGACACGCCGCTCGATCTGTGCATCGTTGACGACCAAGTTTGAAATGTAGAGGCAAACGTCAAAGCTCTAACCTCACTACTCTTTCATAGTAAAGCGTCGTGTCTAGCGACGTTAGCGTTATGTTTAAAGGATAAAAGGGGCCAATCTGGACTGATTAGCTGTTTCGAAGTGCCATCATCTGACTAAGATATCAGACTTTGACTCGACTCCACTCAGAATCGTACATTACTGAAGAGGATTATCTAATCTTTATTCTGCTCGTGCAGATAACACTATCTATATGTCGTCTTGTTAAGATGTTCTCAGTCTCTCTAATGTATTCACAATTCCCGTCGTCTGTCACCAGCATATCGATTTCGTCAAACTTATTACTATCACAGAGTACCTTTGAACGAGCCGACAGACTGAATATCACACGCTCGAACAGGCAGAGTCAGCAATAAACCCTTTTGAAAGTCAGATGCATTGTTTACATTAGTTCATTTGAGTACCCTTCCGCACTGTTTCACTCCCAATCTACGCAGTGCCGCTATCAGAGTCGAAGCCCCCTTCGCCAAGTCTTATTTTGCAAACTGTGCTAATGACCGTTTCTACGTCGCAGTCCGAGTTTGTGGAGTTCCGCGTCAAAGATACTTCACTCTTTCTCATTCCACAAGTTTGGCGCGCCATTCCGGACGTGCTTAGCTTCGAAGGTTTTCTTATCGGGGGTTTTCTGCCAGCTGTCACTTCCTGACTATAACCCTCCCACACTCCATCTCAAAAACCCGGCCGAGACTTATACACACCCCAGTCCGCGAAATCGGAGGTTCTACATGGCGCAAGTGTCCTTGATAGCGATATCACTAAAACCCTCTGAAACAGTTTAGAGCTTTGATACTAGAGATAGGAGTATACAATTCCGCCAGTATGAACACGATATCTCAAACGGAAGAACAGTTTTTATCACACAGACAAGAGACGAGCATACGGATTGAAAGTTCGCATTTCTTGTTTTTCGATTGGTAGACTCTCGGCGTTCTGAGCAGTATAATTAGGCTGTGCACTCCGTAGTCGGTATCGCTAGGCAAGTGAGCGCATGTAGGTAGAGGATTATTTCGTCGTTTTCTTTTCTCTCGTTATGCATAAGTGGACCATGGAAGCGGGTCATAAGAAGGGGTTATTGGAGACCAGATAGAGGTGCCGGAGCGGGATACAGAGGTAATGGGTGGCAGCGGATTCGCAGGTGCGGGAGTCAGGAAAACTCAGGATTCAAACTCACGGTTTTGACGAAGATAGTTGAATAGAAAACAATATAGTAGAGATGATACGTACCGCAAAGGCCGGCGTCCCCCAGGCAAATCTTGACGGAGAATACTCCAGCAGCGCTAGTAAATGTACTTGTTTGGATGTCTGCGGTCAGCATCAGATTATCTTCGATTAAGAGACGTCTTCGAAAATTTTCAGTCTTACCCGTGTATTCTGATAATGCCTTCGGTTTTGTTTCTCGGTCCCTCTGCTTATCTAGCTCTTTTTCGAGCTCCTCGGCCATTTCAAGCGCGCGCCGTGCGCTTTCTTTCGCGAGCAGATAGTCGTTCTTCTCGGGTGAATCGAGCAAAGTCTCCACAAGCATCTGGCCGATCCAGTCTACTAAGTCGTTAGTTCGTCAAACCGACAGTTACAGCATTCTCTTCGGGTAAAATTGCAACAAAAGGAAATCCTACAATGCTACCTTGATGCCACCAACTAAGACTGCTGGTACCAGGCGCCGAAGTTGGCATTTCGGCTACAAGTCTCGGATAATATCGCCGATGGTCGTGGGCAATTGCGCCCAGGCCCAGCCATATCCGTATGATTCTTCCCGATAAGGGAATTGTCATGACTTGATGATTTGAGAGGCAATGTACATCCCTCTCGAAAAACTGTCTTTCACTCTCATCCAGTATCGATCGGTAGAACTTGAGAAGATCATTCACATTACTTTTTGCACCCGAAGCCGACGCCATCATCGTATTGCCACCTTCATGAGGACGAGGTATCCGGTATGGTGAGCCATCATCCAGAGTTTGATAGGCTTCCGCCATGTTAGTCGTGTCCTTGCGCGTACCATGTATTGAAGTCCTGGTCATGCCGAGGGGTTCAATATCCTTTTCGCGACAAAATCTGCATACTTTGCACCAGCCAAGTGCTCGATAATCTCTCCAACAAGGGCATAACTCCAGTTGTTGTATTGAAAGCTTCCTCTAAAAGACTTCACGGGCTGAAGATATTCGAAGATGGTAAGGGTACGGTCAGCGTTGTCATTCTAGATTTAGCCTCGAATTCTATGCCTTGCATAAGCAATCCCCTCACTGGAGTCCCGTCCCATGAGACAGTAAATCATTGACCTACAGCATACTCTTAATGCCATAGTCCTCATGCTCAAAGCTCGAAAGAACGTCTTTAACCAAGTTATCCCATCCTAACTTCCCCTCTTCAACAAGGATCCCAAGAGCAGCAGAAGCGAATGCCTTACTCATGAACTCAATACAATAAACAGTGTCATATGTAAACCCAAACCCAGCCTGTACATCTCTGAGCCCATAACTATGAAAATACACGCCTTCCCGAGCTGCACTCCCACCCTGGGACGCGACATATCTCCGCAATCGTCGGCTTCCAGGCCTTACTTAAGTCGAGCTTGCATATTCACTGATGAGTGGTGGGGTTTAGAGATAGAGGGACAGGGGAGCTCGTTGGCTTGGGCGAGTGGATGATAGTGTACGCAGCTCTCCTGAACGGGTTTAGGGTATTATAAGTATTCAGGAAAGGATTCGGTAGATGGAGGGCTTTTAGAGCTTGTATGCCGTTATGAGTCGAGAGTCGATAGGCTAATTAGGAGGTAGAAAAGAGCCGAAGATCGCTAAAGGCAGCGATGAGTATGTTTGATGAGGGTGCGAACTTTCTTTTCTTGTATTTCTTGCGAAAGCTACGATCATAAGAAAAGGGAAGGGGCCGGACGATCGAGATTCGATATCCGATATCCGTGAGCAAATCACTAAATCCATTGTCTACCCATAT
Source organism: Physcia stellaris (assembly GCA_018902385.1). Lineage (NCBI taxonomy): Eukaryota > Fungi > Ascomycota > Lecanoromycetes > Caliciales > Physciaceae > Physcia > Physcia stellaris. The sequence continues at coordinate 77,421 of JABSSW010000033.1, read as the reverse complement.
ACCACACACCTCCCTTTAACATATCTGTCTCAACACCTAATGCTATGCTACATGCTCTACTAAACATATTTAACCCTCAATGAAGTGGAAATAAAAGCACCCACATTATAATCGCCGGGCCAGACAATCTTAAGCCTGGAAGCTGGAAACCCCACCAAACAACCAGACAGCAGCCAGGGGAATCTTGCGGAATGCCAACCAAGCGCCGTTGCTTTGTATATCCACCAAACCCCAGAAACGATTACCATATGTAGTTGTAAAACAGGACCAACTTTTGGAGTGAAATGTAAGAACACAACAGCCAGCTGCTGTCATCGAAGAGATATCTCGGCCTTTGGCTGGGAACTGGTCGTGTGAGGCCACGTATTATTGTATCAAAGTGGATCTATAAATCCATATCTTCGCCAAACGGTGAAGGGTTTCCGTGCATACCATGCATGGTTGACGGCGTGATCATGAAGTTGGGATCAGGGCGGGGCTCGTTGTCGCATGCATTCGAATGGCTCTTGTGGTATTTGAGACCATTCAAGTTCTTATATCTTTTACCGCAAACGTCGCACCGATATGGCTTGTGTTTTTCCATTCCCATAGTACCAGGGTAGGGACACAGGGTTTCCGGATCAACAATCGAATAGGTTCCATCCTTATTATCTGCGAGTCGTTGGCTGTTATGCCCATGCTGATAGTTATTAGTAATAAGACCGCAGAATAAGCTGTTTTGCCACTTACCATTTTGTGATACTTCAGCCCATTTTGGTTTTTGTATGCTTTTTCACATCCAATGACTGGGCAGTGGAATGGCTTCGGTACACCACCGTCGGTCTGTGGCTCAGGTACGCCTACGCTCCTTTGCACTTCACGTATCGTCCTTGCAACCTCGCTATTCTCACTATACTGGCCGTCTCCAAGCTGAGACACTGGGGGCTGCTTGGGGAATTTCTTATTGGCATTGTGGAACAGACGTTTTGCTGGCTCGTCAATGTAAAGACTCCCCATATCATGACCATCACCAAAATCGTAATAAGTTCCAAATTGGGACTGATCTTGCATAAATGGATGTCCGCCAATTGGCATAGTTCCTCCGGTATAGTCTAAGTTAGGCTCGCCAGGTGTTCCAGGTGCTGAAGAATCTGGGGTGGGTACGTAATGTTGCTGATGACGCGGATGCGCGCTCAGTGTAGGGGTGTTTACGGAGGACACTGTAGGATTGTGTTGGTATATCTGCGCATTTCTGCCAGGAGCGATCGGAGTGCTTGGCGTAGAAGTTCGCAGTCCCTGGTGTTGCTGTAGCGGATTGACCATGTTCAGGGTATCAAGGTTCAGAGGGGGTACCCGCATGGATGGCGGTTGACCGAACTGCGAGCGTTGCATCATGCGAGGCTGGTCAGGCATCTGGTATTGTTGAGCTTGGAAATTGTCTGGTGGGGCCATAGTATCGTCGTCCATATCCATTTCCATATCTTGTAGACTATCCATGTCTTGACCTGGCGCTAGCGCAGGCTCATACTCTGTCGCTGGGGCTTCGCTTTTCCTTGGCGCAACTTGCGGGATTTGAAGATGCGCCGAAGGCCGCGAAATTGGGCTGTCTTGTGATCGATTTGAGGTGTCCGCCTGAAGTGTCTCCTTTTGAGATCTACTTTGACTTCTATCTGCCGTGTTCGGCGGCGCAGGCGACGGGTTGTTCTGTATTGACTGCTTTCGTAACGTATCAGGCATTTGCTGGGCGTGACATTCTTCGTAGTGATGGAGAAGCTCATGTGTAGTAGGTAGCGTTATGTCGCAGCATCGGAAGTCTTTCATAAAGTTGGCTTCGAGTTTTGGGAAGTATGAGGATGAATGGTAGGATGGAGATCGGTATGGGAATGGTGAGGATCCTTGCATGATGATACTGTGACGGATCAGCTGTCTGCTGTAAGAAAGAATTACCACCCTCCGCAGAGCGTGGTCAGTTCAATAATAGGGTAGCGGTAGTGAGGGTGGGATACGAGGGATTAGAAAGACTTACTCATCACGAATCCAGCTACCGACAGAAACGCCACCCCAGCTCATGCCTCCAATCATACTCCCTGCTAGACTTTCTCTTCGTGGTTTCTCTCGGTTCATGGATATTGGTTGCGCGCCGCTACTGCTCTTCCAATCGGACCCTGACACACCTCCAAGCGATTCCCTGTGTCCCAAGCCAAGACTGCCTGGCTTTCCACTGGTACCAATGATATTCATCGCTTGGGAAGGACGGGCTTCGTTGCCGGATGTGGACTGAAGGGCCGTTGTCAGATTCGAGTGCTGGTTTTGCCACGAACCGGATGAGCCAGTATCAATTGGATTTGCGAGACCCCCCATGGCGCTATCACTCATAAAGTCTCCGAACAAGGGGAAGGTCGAGTCGTCCAATCCGCCCTCGAGTAGGGTTGAGTCGACGTACGAGCTCGGGGTTTGCGCGAAAGCATGTGTTGGGCGGTGCCAAGAGGAAAGAGGGTGCTCCTTGTCACAGTTTCGCCGTTGAAAGGAGTGGGAAGCGCGTGGAGTTCCTACGGGAGTTGGCTCTGCGGTCGATGCCCTTTCAACCTCGCTGGTAACGGGTGAATGGTGCAAGGGTGGAGGAGTATCTCGAGGATCCAGCTTCACGGAGTCTTGGGGAGAGGGCGGGTAGAAGGATGGAGGGATGAGGGCGGATATATGAGAGATATACGCGAGAAGGACGCTTTGTTGGAGTAATGTAGAGGAAAGACGCTATGGGAGCTGTCAAATGGATTGCGCTCTTCGTGCAGGCTGCTGTCCAACTGTATGTACGATGGTGTCGCTGTGAGGGATAGATGCAGGAGGTATGACGAAGCTCGGGAAGAGCGATCGAGTGGCCATGGACCCTGAATCTTGGCCTGTGTGTTGATTGGTCGAGAAACGAGCCACACCACGTGGAGGGGCCGTTGGCCGGGGAGCGAGTGGCCAGCGGTACTTGCCCACCAATTACCGGCAATTGATATGCGAACGGTGCTGGTCGATTAGGGCAAGTATATCCTCGCAATTACCCTCGGGCCGAGTGCACTTCGAATGAGCCTAGACCGTTGAAGCAGCCATCAGTGCGATCTAGCGATCTGATCTCGAAGGAGGCGAGAGGCGGCCACGCGAGCAGCTGCTTCAGCTGCCGTTGAAAGCCACCATGCCCGCTCGTGCAGATACAAAGATGGAACCTAATCCACTGGAGCCCACGACGACCTTGCAACCTGGACTTTCATCAACGGACGTAGAGCAGCAAGTTCATCCACAGAAGGATGTGGCTCCCGAGGACTCGGCTATTACAAAAGCAGAGAAGTATGAGCGACATGCGGCACCAGAGACTGCCGAAGGATCCAGTCCAAAGCGGTTGAAGCTGGATCTTGCCTCTGACACAAACTCCACACCCGCTCCCAGGCAGAGGCAAAAAGGAGTGGCACCCATCAAAGCAGAGTCAGCATGAACACCGCTAATCAAATGAAGCTCTGTGCTCACTACGATGTAGATTCCTCGTCAGTCAACCCAGTAGAAGAGCCGATAAAGGCACCTCCGCAGCTGATGATGATGCCGCTGAAGGGGCTGCTCATGTGCCTGATTCTCGAGACAAGCGGAGCAAGAAGAAACAAAAGTCCAAAGGTCAAAACACTAACCGCCATTTCGGATCCTCCAGAGATGAAGTAGGTCTCTGCCAAAGTCGTGCCAACAGTTCCGAATTCTCGCCCAAAGAATGTAGATTCGGGGATGATTGTAAGTTCGAGCACAATCTCCGTAAGTATCTCAAAGACTGGAAGAGGGAAGATCTGACCACCTTTGGTGGCGTCTGTCCGATCTGGAATCTGAAGGGAAAGTGTGACATGGGCTGGAAGTGTCGCTTTGTGAAGTCACACATGGTCGAAGAAGCTACCGATGACGGAAGGGCCCAGCTGGTACTGGTGGAGAAGATTGATACAAATTCAAATCACTCTGAAGATCCTGCGTCTACTGAGGTTGGAATACTCAACGATATCTCCACCCAAGCAAAAGCAGATCTAATGAAACGGAAAATGAAAACCCCAAAAGCTGATGATTACATCAAATGGCTTGAGACATCGAACCAGGAAGGACAAGAACAGAATTTGCAGAAAACACAGCGAGACGATGATGCTAGCATGCTGGCTAACGAGAAAGATGAGCACGCTGTAAGGGAAGACAACAGAGCCCGCTATATTGAGCCTCCATTTTTACCGTCCGAGAAGCGGAAATTATACTTTGGACCGGAAACACCAGTTCTAGCTCCCCTTACTACACAAGGTAACATGCCATTCCGTCGGCTTTGCATTGGCTTTGGAGCCCAGATAACTTACTCAGAGATGGCAATGAGTCTACCTCTCATTCAAGGTCAAAAGTCTGAGTGGGCTCTGATGCGAGCACACGAATCAGAAGCTGCGGCTCCTTCCTACCAAGCGTCAGGTACTACCGTCAAGGATTATGATAATACTAAAGACTCAAGATTTGGTGCTCAAATAGCTGCAAATAAAGCCTGGCAAGCCCTCAGAACTACCGAACTACTTACGCAGCTATGCCCGCAACTCCGTGTGATTGACTTGAACTGTGGATGTCCGATTGATCTCGTCTACCGTGCTGGCGCAGGTTCTGCACTTCTTGATCGTTCATCAAAGCTCGAGAGTATCTTGCGTGGTATGAATGCCGTCTCCAATGAAGTCCCCATTACAGTCAAGATTCGTATGGGCACCAAAGATAATAAACCTACGGCGGAGAATTTGATCGACCGCCTTGTGTATGGAGGTCAAGGCGCCTATGAAAGCGGTCTTGGCCCTTGTGGTGTGGCAGCGATCACTTTGCACGGCAGAAGTCGACAGCAACGGTACACCAGGAATGCGGACTGGAAGTACATATCGGACTGTGCCGCTCTGATCCAGAGATACAACAACAGAGCCAACGAGCTTTCAGATACAATCCACGAAGCTGAGGAAAGCAAACAGCCAGCTAACGGTAAAGTCTACTTTATCGGTAATGGCGATTGCTATTCGCACACCGACTATGAACGCCATATTCAGGAAGCTCAAGTTGACTCGGTGATGGTGGCTCGAGGCGCGTTGGTCAAGCCTTGGATATTCGAAGAGATCGAAAAGGGTCAATATCTTGACAAATCTGCTAGCGAGCGGCTTTCCATGGTTGAGCAGTATGTCCGGTATGGTCTTGAGACTTGGGGTTCTGACGAAATGGGTGTTGGCCAGACGAGACGCTTCTTGCTCGAATGGTTGAGCTTCGCATATCGCTACATTCCCGTTGGTATTCTAGAGCATCTTCCCCCAAGCTTACAGGATCGGCCCCCCGCTTGGAGAGGTAGGAATGATCTGGAAACCCTGTTGGGAAGCGATGATTACAAAGATTGGATCAAAATCAGGTGAGATAGACATGGAAATGTTGTGTTCTGCAAGCTGATACACTGCAGCGAAATGTTCCTTGGACCCGCACATAGAGACTTCAAATTCGCGGTATGTCTTCCTAATCCATTTTTTTGAGAGTTTGGCAATTACATGAGTACGGAAGCGCTGACGATAGACCACAAATAGCCCAAACACAAATCGAACAGCTATGAGATCGAGGCTGAAGGCTAGCCAGTAGAAACCATCTAACCTCAGATATTCCCTATACATTGATCTTGATCTCGCTCCCTCAGAGAACCTGATAACATTTGGTCGTCCTTCACGACGCCTTGATCGGATGTCGAGTATCCTGTAGGATATTTATTGTCTGCTTACCAAGATTACAGAGACCATAGTGGTTGGCAATCTAGGCAAGGTTGGCAGGTGTCAAGAAGCTCCCAGGTGAGAGCCACACCTAGAAGCATGCATTCTCGTAGCCAAGAGGAATAAATTCGGAAGTAAGGCGAGCTTGCCCTTCAACTGGAGTTTCATCCAATCAAACAACAGCATTCCTTGAGTGTGCATACTGCATTGACGCCACCACGTCATCGTCAGACATGCCAACTAATGATGCGCATCCCTTGGAGAGCCTTGCGCTCCGCCTTCCGACTATGGCTCACACGCTCAGCTGCCATCTCACGACGGGTTTTCCGTTTCCGAAGCGCAGCCTTGCGCCATAACCTTATGGTGTTCATAGAAAATAATAGGTCCCCCATTTATAAATCAGACATAACAGCTAATTGATTCTATCCATACTTTGTTGTTATCTCTCGATATTATGATCGTTATCGCTTGGCTGCTCTTCTGCTTACTATCCTTGCTCCCAAGCACAGTCGAAGCGTCGAACAACTCTGCAATTATTGAAGCCTTTCCTCAACTGACCGCGTACTTCCCTGCAATCGCGAACACTACACCAGACATTACCTCTGCCTATACTTACGGACGCCAGAGCTTTGAGAAATGTTGCGCCCTCGCGGTGTATCAATCGTTGATACAGACCGACAATGGCAGCCTCAAGCTAGCAACTCCATCCTTTATCGGTCCAGATTTGAACGTCTTCAGAGATGGGCAATTCCCTTGCGGTGCCAGCTATGACGGTAGCAAGGCTGGTGCCCCGCCGGTGAGCGTCACCTATGATTGGTGTTTTTCGCATTGTCCAGGATGGCAACGCTCCGAGAGCACGAGACTCAACCAGTGGGTTTTGCCAGTATTCGGGTTCATTGTGCCTGCGGTGGTCTTCTGTCTCGCGATACCTCGACGTCGTAAGCTGGAAATATGGGAAGGGCTCTTCAATGTGCCTTTACATGCAGTAGCCTCTGCCCCTCGCACACCTTTCATCGCTATCGCAGCTGTTGTGCTTGTCACAATTGATACGATAGTATGGCTCGCGGCCATATTCGCTTTGGCGGGACCCATCTTGACGAGCGGCGTCTACGAGGCTGTGTTAGATAATCGGATTTTGGGATACCTCCAGGAAAAGATGAGGAAAGGAAAGCTTTCCATCAGGCAGCGTTGTCAGCTGATGTACATCGTTCTCGTTGGAAACTTGGACATGCTTTCTGTCCCCCATGAGTCCGACGAGGATGACACGACCTGGAACCATCTGAACGGTCCATGTGGTTTATTGGAAGGACTTCCCATTGACAACCATCATAAGGTTGACCCATATAGCCTTGAGTCCACGAAAACACGACTCAGGACGATCCTCGCCAATCAATACAGCTTCGGAGTCACTGTCGGAGCCCCAGTGGTCTTCTTTTGTGGTGGTTTCCTCTATACTTTCATAGACAATTACTCGCATCTTGGTGATAACAACACTAGTCACGCTTTAGGTATGTTGCGAGTCTCCCTTCGCGTGGCGTGGCTGTTCTAATCGCTTAGCAACAGCATTCGGTATGTGGTACATGATAGTTCCTCATTGTTCAATTTTATCAGGTCTACTCCTTGCTGGAAACAATCCAAACGCCCTTGAAGGTATTGTTGGTAGACCAGCTGCCAATCAAGATGGCCTCAAGTGGGGTTTTCTCGCTTGGGCATACGACTCACGCTATCATCCCGCCTGGATATGGGACAGAGGCCGCAGTAAGAGATTGTGGGCTTTGCGATGTTGCCGACAAGGTAGTCAGACGCCAGAAGGTTTTCAGGAGCTTTTGAGTATGAGCGTTGGTGACTGGATCGGGATTGCGCTCTGTGCCGGATCGCTCGTCATCATCCCTTCAGTCCTTGCCTTCTTAACCAGCTATCACACGCCGAAGATCGGAATGAGCTGTCGATCTATGACCTTCCTTCTGTACATGCTGTCTCAACTCTGGCTGGTTGCGTTGTGGATTTGGAACATCGAGTCGGCGTCATTGGATGATAATGGCGTGCCAGAAATACCGGTGACCCTATCCCTGTGGGCTCGCAATCCAAGATCATCGAGCTGGCAAGCCTATCTTTGGTACCCTCAGACTTCGATCGCATGTAGTATATCTATTTTTACTGGCATTGGAGGGACACTCATGCAGATAATTGGTGTTTACAGAAACTGTCTGTGCGCAATTCCAGTAGCCTCCTGGGGGCGTTCACGGTTCGACACCCATTTTGTCATTAGCACCAACTCCGCCGAAGCTATTCGACAAGCATCGACATTTTGGAAAGTCACAGGTGCTATCGCCATTACCTTTCTTGGTATCATGTCCTTGGTGGGCTGGTGGTCGCAGAAAAGACTCAGATATCAGTTCAAGCTGATGATCAGCAGCGTCGACCAAAATGCGGACATTCCTCGGAGTTCTGCGAAAGGAGAGAGCTAAGCCTTTTGGGGTGTCTTCCAGCTGAAACCATCTTACCCAATGGAGGTCCTCCAAGCTAGGAATTTACGTGATCTAGTCGAGAGTCATGGAAAGCTTGGTACTATTTTCAATACCGCACTTTCTTGTATACACTTTCTTTCTCAACGTGCGTTCCAATCTTACACCCGTCGCTATGGCTCGGTCTTCTGCAACAACTATAGATGAACCCTTCGGCATAAGTTGGATCGTCAACCAAAGCCTCGATGGTTCCATGACACCCCTCGTCATGATCATCCCAAATATCCGCCCTGTAATCCGGCTCTTTTCTCTCTGGGCTGTGTTAGTGATGGTGTCCCTGGCCCAGTGAGGCTGATGGGATAAGGTAAATCAGGGAATAAGAGGGAGAATACCAGGATGCCATTTGCAGGAGTTCTTCTCATTTGTCTCAACATCGAATTCGTCCTCACAATTTACACAAAATGCGTATCGTGGCCGGAGGCGTTTCAAGCTTGGGACCGAGACACCGTTGGTTTGCTCTCCGGTATCCTCATCCTCATTATTCTCCGTGTCTTCGTCCTCGTCCTCGTCGTCCTTCCCCTCATCACTCTCATCTTCATCCACGTCACCCTCACTGTCTAGATCTTTTTCCACAATCCGGTATTTCACTTTTTCTTCCGGCACCAATAACATTTCCTGCACTACCCTCGACACCTCCCCAGAGATATCACATGCATTGCGCAACGCGAGGCGTATGCGCGACTCGGGTGCCGTGCTGATCGCGTCATGGAGGACGGTTTTGACGGGGCGTGGGGGGCTTGAGGCTGTAAGGTCGACGTACGGGGTTGGACCCGGCGCGAGGTTGGGCATTTTCTGTGCGAAATATGGAGTTAAAGGCAGTGGTGGGAGGCCAGATGCCGGTTACCCTGGACTGGAACGTGGATTGAGATGGATGGCGGCAGGAATTGGAGGATTTGAACGCGTCGGTTAGGAGCAGTAAACATTCTAGTTGGCGAGGACAATGCCAAGCTCCTAGCTCGATATCACCTTTGGCAAGCCCTAGGGTACAAGAGCGGGCCGCGGCAGGGATCAGGCAGCAATCCGCTCCGGGTGCCCCCTCAACCCTAGTTTTGCTCTCTGTAGGGTTGAGTTTCAAATACGAAACATAAAGTAAATCCCTGTCACTACTATTTACTGCTCTGTGTTCTGATCCGACATGATCACCTCTACGGTTTAAAGCTCAATCACAAGACTCATAAAACTAAGTCATGGCTAAGTCGGCAGCTCTCTCGTCAGGCATTAGCAGTCCGAGTCTAATTGGATTACCTCTCGAAGTCCAGAGCATGATACTGGGATATGTAGGTCAATCAACCTTTGGATCTCTGACCCTCAAAATGCTCTTGCGACATTTACTTTTAGCACAATTATCGCTCATCACCATATCCACAGTACTCTTTACTTTCCTCCGAGCGATACCCCCAGATCAGACATAGCCTATGTCAATTTTATACTGACCTCTTAATGCAGATCTTGCGACCGAATGACCTAGTATCATTGTGTCTTGTGTGCCGAAAACTCTCCAGCCTTGTCATGCCTGTTTTATACAAGCATTTACATCTTTCAGCTGAGCCTGATGGTTCCGATGAGGCCGATTTGGAGAAGTATACCTCTCTGTACAGCAGTAGAGGCTTGCAATATGTCCGAAGCCTGTACATGGATTACCCTTTCCACACGTCTGGGAATAATTGTGTGCTTTTAGCAAAGCTATTGCCGATGCTGCGTCCTCATTCCCTTACAAACCTCGATGTCAACTATTTTGGAAGTCTAACACTCCGAAATCTCAAAAACTTATGGTCAACTCAAAAAAGCCTGGTGAATATTCAGCTTGATGTAGGATACCGTTCGCCGGAGTCGCCATCCATTGACGATTTGTTGAGGGAAGTTGTCGGCGATTTGCGCTCGTTGGAGAATGTCCGCAATCTGAGATTACGACTCGGTGCTTCTGCCGATCTGGGATCATGCGCTGGACTGTTGATGTTGCTCGACTATACAAAGCTTGAGCAGATCTCGTTGGAGCTCGAGCGACCTTGGCACAAGGAAGAAGAAGTTTACGAATTCCGAACACTGAACCATGACCTCTTCCCACGATACATTCCATCCACCATACAGAAACTCTGTCTAGACTGCATCTGGCTACCTCAGACAACAACAGTCCAGCTAGATGACTGGCCTTGTCTGACCGCTCTGAGCGTGCTCAGTTGCCGTAATGTACGGCCAATGCTAGCGAGTTTTAACACACCCAAACTTGTGTCTTTCATCTATCAGGACGAGGCTAAGGACGAACATAACTGCACTGAAGAGGAAAGGCTACTTTCTGTTGCTTCTATGATTGGTCGATTCGACACCCTTCAGACTCTGATTCTCGACACTGTCTGGGTGCAAAGGGGAGCTTCTGCGATTCATGGTGTGATTACATCCTTGCTCAACCACAGCAGAACCCTGAGGTCATTGGCGTTTTCCTCCGTCCCAGAAGGAGAGGAGCCCGAGGACGTAGTAAACGATAGTTTGATTGTCTTCTTGAGTACTTGCACGCGTCTGCAAGAGCTCACATTATACCTAAGGTTGGATAGAGTCGGTAAAATCAGCCAGGTAAGCCGCTTTGATTTAGTACCTCTCCTGTTAGCAGTATTTTTCTGTCATGTTTGACCAGAAAATTGATGGAGGGAAGTAGCCACAGCCCTATACATCTACATATCAACACATCAATCCATTCCTGTACGTCACACAGTATCTTGACGCAGTCTTGGTGGCCTAGTTGAGGCACCGAACGCGCGCTGAACTCTGGAGATTGAATTTTCTTGTGATTTCCCGCAGAGTAATGATACAAGCAGTTGATAATCGCGAACCACCTCTCTAACTTCGTTCTATGATATCAAGAGTGAATGCTAACGTCAAACTGGTCTAGCTGATCCTAGGAAATTCAGCCCGGTTGTCCTTCCTGAATATTATCAGATCCATGATGGATTACGGTTACAACGACGGTGTAGACAGTCATCAATTCAGGGCGGTCGCAGAGCACATCTTCTTGCAGAGCATATCCTTGAAGAGCTATGCAACGAAAGCTCCGATTATTACATTTGGACAACTTCATCAAAATCGATATGACGAAGACAATCCGCCGACAACGCGTGAATCGTTCATGGTAAGCATTCTTTGCAGCTGACACCGTCTTGACACGGCACTACCGTTTCTTTTTAATGAAAAGCATCTGGTACATGATATAATGCTGACTGCCCTTCTTTTATCCCTGCAGCGTATCGAGCATCCTAGCCTTAAGGCGCATGGACTCAACCCTGTTGTTGCAGTATCTGTCCCGGAAAAGGAATTGAAATACCTTCTACCAAACAGCAAGTTGTTAGGGTACCGATATGGAACAACGCCTTGAACTATTACGACCGGAGCAAGATGGACACACGGTTGATCAGCTTCGGAAAAATATTGAGGAGGCGATTCGTTAGACGACGGATCTGTACTGGTATCTCAAGAATCAGTTGCTGCTGAACACGTAACTTTTATGTAACGTTTTAGGAGCAGAGCGCCAGCCAGGCTGGTTCTCCACCAGGTGGACGACCGCCACCATGGAATCAGACTATTGCCATTTGATTGGGGAAGTCTTCAGACTCTCCCGGAGTAGGTATGTCTGCCTGCCTTCTCTAAGCCGATTTCAGGAAAACACACTTAGACGGCCACCACCACTCGTCCTTCGAGCCACAATTCCAGATATCATTCCAGGGTCCGGTCTCCATACAACTCCCCACCTCCCCTCATAATTGATAAACTTTCCGATGAGGCCACATTATCGCCAATCATTTGAGGAATTCCTTTGAGCTCTCCCCGTGTCCCCAGATACGTATCCTTGCCTTTTCTCTCTCTCCGCCGAAGCTATCACAATCAGCACCCGTTCGGGTTTCCTTCATTTCAGACGCGATCAGGAAGAGTGAATGTTGGATGGTTTTGGAATTCGGGGCGCACTCGAGATTGGGATACTAGAATGGGGCGATGAGCTTTCCGCACGCACCAGTTTACTGTTTCCTACAGCATGGCACTTAATATATATAACGCTATACAGATGTGGCCAGCTTGCATACTACATTCGTCTCAATATTGGTGATCTGAATAATGAAAAGGTCTGCATCCCGTTCTCTTACACCAGGGTAATGCTCTCGAGCACGATGATTTGGAAAGTGGCGAGGTAAAACCTTATCGGATGGGATGCTTTCATCCGGGCCCTGCTTAGAAGGTTCCCCCACCCCTTCCACTCTCCACCCATTGTGTAGGGGTCAAAGCGCTAGCGAGGTAGTGCCTAGGCGCAAACTACGTGACTAATTCTTATACACAATTCATGCTTCTACACAATAAAAGGCTAATCCACCGCCTTCAAACCACAACTCTCCACCCATAAATCAAACTCTTCCATTCTTCTTCTTTACCTTTTTCAATGCATGGACAAAGCGCCCTTGCATTAGCTCAATCCCCGGCCCTCTCGTCCAGAACGATACCCAAGTCACTTGATCCAATTCATCCAAAGTCCGCCACAAAACCTTCCATCTGACCGATGCTTCCGGCAAGATACCGGGGGCGGCGTATGCCCCGAAGTACCTTACCCATTTGGGCTATCTTTCCATCTGATGAGAAAAGAGGATAATTAGCACAGTGGCAGGAGGGCAGGAAATCGAGGCCCAATAGATCAACAATCGAACGTATTGCTCCTGGTGTAAGATGTGTGGATTATGACTATCTAGGAGGATGCTACAGGCGGTTTTGTAGAACGCCGAATGCCAAGCATATAAGGCTAGTCACGTGCAACATGCCATGCGAACCAATTACCAGTTTCTTGTTCCTGCCCTCCAACATGATGCTATTTTTGAGCCTCACACGGAATTATTCCTCATCCACTCCCTCCCTCGACCCCAGACCCACTCCCCCTCCCCACCTCCTCAAAACCGCACGCCAAGTTAAAAAGCCCTCGAACATCCACCTGTCTTCCCCTATCGACACCTAATAACCCTTAAATGTCGAGGACGTGTCCCCTGCACAAGTTTGATAAATACCGGGTTTTGGGGAAGGGGGTGGGGGTTGGTGGGTTTGGCTAATGTTATAGATGATTATGGATGAGGAATGACCGACAACAATGGCGCTGTGTGCATGGGTTATTGGAACGTCGCTCTAGATAGTAAATTCCGTAGGATCGCCCTGTCATCCTCACCGGATAACAAAGATATCAAACTGGCACTGCCTCACTCACGTCGTATATACCTCTCTCGCTGGTGACATACCCAGACATCCCTTCCGAACAAACAACCACATTCACACAGTAATCAAACTCGAAAACGCGAGGTTGTAGAGTCGGAGTTAAAAAGGGTTTGGGCTGATGGAGATCTTCTCGTGGAACCCGTGGAGATAACTATGGGATTTTCGAGTTAATTCAGGGGAGCTGTTCGGCCTCTGATTAGACAGACACACTCTCGTGGTCTGAGATTCAGAAAAGTCTTCGAAAGAGATGTTGAGATAGGCCCTCTATTTGACAGTCGAGAGTATCCATACAGCTTGAGATCTGGTTGCGAGTAGTAGACAGGACCACGCAGATGTCGGTTTGGGTGGGTGACTGAACATTTATCATATATCAAAAAGCCTGCCACATGGCTAGATTTGAAAGATGAGTGCCCGGGTCTGGAGATCATAGTTTTATTCATTCCCGTTGAGGGCTTTTGGTTCGTGGTTCTAGGTTCGGCAGGTAGGGAGGATGGTGATACGTAGCATGCTTTCATTATCAGATGTTGTAACACGTATGAGATACCGGAATTGTATCATTCGTGGGAATGTCCCATGGTTGTCTTGGACCCTTTTAGCGGATCGCCGTTGCTACGAGTAAGTCGTTGGCTGATTTGACATCCCTTTTCCCATCGCATCCGCTCTTGGAGGTGGATGGGGTCGATTCTTCATTCTTGCCTGACCCCCTTCATCTCCAGTCCCGAAAAGCCAATCCCAGAATAACCAGACTCGGAAACCCACACCCGCCATAACCTCCCCACCTCCCCAATTCCATGGTATTATTTTCGCTTGTCAGTCTTCCAGCAGACAGCTTTCTGCTCAAACAGATGAACGGTAGTCCCTAAGCCGCCAGAGCAACAGCCAAACATGACCGAACCCCTTCTTATTGTAAAAGCTACGGTGAGTGTGCAACTAGTGCCACCGCTTTTCCTTTATTATCATGTGAAAAGGGCTTTACTGCTCCTTGTCGATGATCTAAGGAGGGTCTAAAACGCCAGGAGAACAGTTCTTGAAGTCAATCAGTATCCCAAATCCGGGGGACCGGAACAGTATGGGTGGCGCAAAAGTTAGATGAACCGGCGAAGGTGGAAAGGGTGGGACGAAGCTTTAACAAAAAGTTTTGTCGAGTCCAACCACCCCGGATCTGTGGTCTCTGCATTAGTATCCTTGTTCTGTATGCCATTTTGCTAGGCAGTAGATTAAGACCAAAGTGCGGTTGCCCCTGTACCTCTTTGTGGTCACCAGTGGCCTGACCCACTATGGCTGATCCAAAATTGCAAAAAGCATGAAGATAGTGATTCTTCGCTGGTTGAAATGTTGATTGGTTCTTTGCGAGGTGCTCCAAACAACCGTTCACAGACCGGATAGAGCCTCACAAGTACTGAGCTCTTCGAAGGTGTGTGAAGCCTCTCCTTAGGTGGATGCTTTACACTCATGCGGGCCTAACGCGGTCGAGTCAGTGCGTAGTCCATGAATTTAAGTGAAAGTCTTACCGTGAGATGAAGAACAGACGCCGGGATCAAATATTGCTCACCTTACGTGCAGGGAGGAAACTGATCTGATATGTTGACCTAGTAGTGGAGTGAATGTCCGACGGGAATGCGTCCAAGACTTCTCCGAGGAGCTAGAAAGACGTTGGGCTTATTCAATGAGAGAGCGGAGGTACTGTAGTTGTTCACGACGGTTAGCCAGCACACTGTGAATAAATTTGAGTAGTGAGCCCACCATCAGTCGAGACTGGCTGGCATTTCCAGGCTTGACAGCTTCCTTGGAAAGAATTAATTCGGCTAAGTCTCTCTTCTTTTCTTGCAATCTCGCCACGTTCTAGAATATGTCAGTCAAGTGGTCGCAAATCATCACATATATTACCTCTTCCCAAGTATCCCTCACTATATATCTTATCGTTGTTACTGGCTTCGTTTGTCCAATGCGGTGTATGCGGTCCAACGCTTGTTCTTCAGCCATGGGATTCCATTGAGGCTCCATGATATAGGCTCTTGAAGCAGCGGTAAGGTCTAATCTATAGCAGAATTTAGAATGGCCATTACCATCGAATATGAACTGGGGATATTGAGTACCCCACTGCGCCACAAGTGATGGATATCAGGAGCACCGCAGCTGCAGAGCGAGATCGAAAGTCCTCCAACACACGATTCCGCTTCGTGGCTGAGAGTCGCCCATCGAGGCGGTTGTAAGGTATCGAAAGTGCTTTCAGCTGTGTTTCGATCAAGTCCAGAGTTTGAGTCCAGTAGGAGAAGACGACACTAATCCAAGTCAGTCAGTCATCAATGAATTAGGGTCTTGGAGTACTAGCCTTTTCTCGGCCTGAGAATCCGCGGAAAGGCTTGTAATGAGAGCCTCTATCTTCGTCGAAACGGTCTCTGGAAGCTCACAGCTTAAAGAGCTATGGCTCTCGCACGATGAAGTGGGTGTACGAATGCCGAATGTCTGAGCAAATGAGCATCTTGGTAAATGATTACACACAGGCAAGAATGCTTGGCCATGTTGTGGTCGTTGCTCAAAACAAGAAGCGCACAGGACTTGAAGATCCTTAGAGACTTGAGGTTGTAATGTGGTCGTGTCTCCGCAGTCAAATGTATCAGTCATGACGAAAGACAAATCTTGTCGACAGTTCAGGCAGTACGCCTGCCCAGTATCACGAAGACTCTCAAAAGTATCTTGGGCCAGCTGTGCACCCCATGACAGGCTAGTCTTGATATTTGCGGATTCTTGTGTCATCTCATTTACACCATGATTGCAAATTAGTCGAAGTCTTGTGATGAGCTGAAGCGCATTGAGAGAGCCTTTACACTGGTTGCTATTCATGACAGCGTCTATTTCGTGCAAAGTATTATCCCTGATAGTATCGTAATGTCTACGCTCATCCAAACGCATTTGAATCTTATGGATCGTGTCTGTACGGGCTGGTAAAGATACTTCTCTTTTGGGTCGGCGAATTGTAATCGACTTAATGAGTAACTTGAGTTTAGTGATAGCTTGTGGGTCGAGTCGATGTTTCCAACTTCTCAACACGTGATGTCGGAAACTCTCTAGATCATCGAAAGGGTGGACTCGAAGAAATTTGAACAAACTTGCTAGGTCTGTAAGCCGATTTTGGATTGGCGTACCAGTCACAGCCCAGCGGCAACAAGCATTCAAAGCAAATATAGCACGAGCGAGCATCGTAGAAGCCTGGCGTATGACGTGCGCTACAGCCATCAGAATTATAGCTTGACAAGGGTTGACCTATCCATACCTTCGTCGAGGATGATACGATGCCACGGAAAGGCGTGCATGGACTGACCAGCATCTGATCTCTCTGACGTTGATCTTTTCCATTCTGCGAGTACCGTATGGTATGTAGAAACGACTATGTCATAGCAATCAAAGCTTTTAGCAAGCCGTGTCCGATTACTTCCATGAAATACAGTCCACTTCATCGCATGAGCATGGACATGACTGTTGATTATTAGCGACTGATCCAATGAGGTGCCACTTGATATACTCGCCATTGCAATTGGCTCGTCCAGACTTCGATAACTGTCTAGCGCATCAGCTCATTACGTCCTGCTCAGGGACTCCAAGAGACGTACGAGATAGAGGAACAATGACCAGTGTGGTTCGGGAGGAATGTGATGTACATTCAGGTGAAGAGCCATGATCTCCCCAACTGCGGGATGGATGAGGTGCTTGCCTAGTAAATGCCAGTAGAGCCAGTACAGTCAATGTTTTACCTAAGCCCATGGCATCTGCCAAAATACCTCCACGGAAATCGGGTGGTGGCAGCTCAGAAGTCTCTCCAGTCACGAGATTGAGGTATCTGTCAATTAGCCGCATTCCTACAGGGTTTTGGGTGAACTCACATGCGTTGTCCAGCCTCATTCGTAGAGCGGCTCCACATTTCTTGCCCGTTTCCATCAAAACACCAGCCACGTTCCCGTCGAAGCATAAAGGTCAATGCCTTCTTTTGATGTCTGTATCACTTGTCAGCCTATAGTCATTCCAGGTATTGTAAGTCTTGATGGAACACTGCCCATACCCAACTGTTCAGACTTACGATTGTAATGTTGTCTTTAGAACATCTGCAGGAGGACTGGTTTCAGCTAAATTTTCATCTAATTCAAAGTCACAGAACAGATCCCGAGGTTGTCGAATCACAATCTCCGATGGCGGCAATGCTGGGTCCGGTTTTGGCAGAGATTGTGTGTAACAAACCTCATCAAAAGGCATGCGGTGGGGATTGCAGTACTCCACATTCCTGTCACAATATTTTGGATCTTGTAGGAACATTTTACAATGTGAGGCAAATGTCCCGATGGTTTCGAACAGCTCTGGCGGCCCATATATGTTGATCCATAGCGCATGCCCTTTGGTCATGACCTCTCTCTGTTGTTTACTTTTTTGGGCGTGTATAACATTGGTGGGGACGGCGAGGGCTTGAACATGAACCGCAGCCTCGGCTTTCAGAGCTTTCAGGATCTTTCTAGTCCTCGTATCCAGGTATGTAATCTCATCCTCGTTGCTTGCTGTGGCTACCGCGCTGACGTCATTCGTTATTGTCATTGGAGTGGGGTTTGAGTCGCCTCGACTGCTGAACTGTGTCTGAGACGTTGTGGGAAAGTCGAATATAAGCTTGAATTATGTAAGCATATCTTCGTGTGCAAAAGATATGACGAGCTTACCATGCCATAGCAGACATCCTTGACCAGGGCAGGCCGCTCATCTGGCGAAGCATTGCCGACCGCCGACAGCATGCAAGTCCCGTACTCGAATTCGTTCACCTCTTGGATCTCCCAATGTGATGCAGTCTGCTCATGCGATGAGACCAGTGACCCTACTTGCTGTATGCATTGCTTTTTATTGTGTGGACGAAGGTCTGGAGTCGGACATGCGTGTTTCAATGGCCTGTTTCCCAGAAACTGGACATAGTCTATATCGTTAGGGGACGTAAGCAAGAGATGGACTAGTGCCGCCGAAAAAGGATTCACTTGCGTAGAGCTTCACCATACGTACCGTCGACCAGTATCCCACTGCTATCGGTCAAATGTGCATCTGCCGGCTCGGCTTGGGAGAGCTGCGACGCACTTTGCATCGCGTTTTCACAATGGTCTCCTAATTGGGGAACTTCTCGGAGGGATTGGTGAAGTTTTGCTCGCATTTCCTGAGTCAATGATAGCAAACATGTCGCTACCAATCGTTTCGCTGTATGTTTCCAGGGTTAGGGTTCATTTCCTGGAGTAGGCAGCACCGCCCCTCGCGCCCCAATTCCCAGGCGCTTACGTTGTGGGGCTGATTTGCAAGGCTTTCATTCACTTACGGAGTACATTTCTTCGAAATGGCCCGATCCTTCCCCATGTTTTATCTTTTTTCCATCCAGTCTGTCAAGTGTTCAAAAACGATCGATGGGAAGAGAAAGCCCGAAGACGTAGTAGTTGCCGTCCCTATCTCCAGGCTATATGTAAGCGCTTTGAAAGATGACAGCAGATGTGAAAGATGCTTTTGAAAGATTGGGCACCTCTATCTCACGTGATGATGCTCGCGATTTTCACTCTACGACACTACAAGATGTACGCTCCGCTATACGAAGAATCGAGCAGCAACAAGCAGAACGACAATCGATCCAGAATATGCGAAGGGTGGATCCATTTCTCAAATTCATGGAAAACTACGCCAGGGTTATTGAGGCTGGATGTCAAGGGTTTTCGCCGATGGCCTGGGTTTGGGTATAGACCGTCTTGGTTCCGGCACATTGTACTCAGCGGCTGACTGTAGGCATTGATAGGGGCCACTTAAACTTATGCTACAGGTATGTATTAGCACTGAATCGTATTGCACTCTACCAGCCAGTCCGATGACATATATCAGCTAGCAAGCCAGTACACCAATGTTTTCGAAAAATTACTGGAGGCTTATAGACAAATTGCGGAGGAGCTACCAAGTATTGACAGACTACGCCAAACTTTTGGGAAAGACGAGGGTTTTCAAAAAGCCTTAGGTCTTATCTACGCAGATGTAGTTGACTTCCACGGGCGGGCGTACAAATTCTTTCGCAGGAGAGGTAAAAAATGCCTCCAATTGATATTCACTTGTTAGTGCCTCTTACTAATCGAGAGATAGATCCCCAGCATGGCATTTAGTGTTCGAGTGCACCTGGAAAAACTTTGAACAACGCTTTGGTTCCATCCTCGCTAATCTGAGGCGCCATTCCGATCTTTTGGACCGAGAAGCAGCTTCCATCCATTTTGCGGCCGCCAAGGAAGCTGCACTAGAATCTCAGAGGCAAATAGAAGATAGCGAAATGCAGAGAAAAAGAATGGAGCGGAAGGAGGTGCAGCAGTGGCTTGCTGTGGATGATGAACAGGAGGTCCGGCTTGAAAGACTATTGAAACGCTGCCAAACCGGATCTTGCGAATGGATTTTTCGGAATGACAGCATCTCCTCATGGTTGCACGAGAGTCGCAATAGACCCAGTATATGGATGTCAGGTAATCCAGGGTCTGGTACGTGGTAGAGGCTTTTCCTCTCAATCTGAGAGCTAATTAGAATGTCAGGCAAGAGTGTGGCATGTTCGCAACTAATTGACCATATCCAGAAGCAACAAAACATGCAATCTGCGTTCTACTTCTGCAGCTACAGTCTTAATTCCACTGATACGTGTACAAAAATACTACGAACCGTTGCAGCTCAGCTGATACAGTCCCAGCCGGAGTTGGTGGCATACATTTATCGATCTTACGTTGATTTTGTGAAGAATACCTCTACAAAACGAATGAAGGATCTGCTACGCGAGATTCTTTCTAGCCTAGGAACTTGCCGTATAGTCCTCGATGGCATCGATGAATGTAGCGTCGAACAGCAGAAGGAGATTATTTCAACCTTCCTTTCTCTCCAAGATAGTGCCTCGGAATCTTGCAAAGTGCTCTTCTCAAGCAGAAATGAAAGCCACATCAAACGCTTACTTGCGAGAAAGACGGTAATCCAATTGAAGGGTCAGACTGATGATGCTATCATCCTGTATGTCAAACACAAAGTCGATGAGTTATCTCATTCGTTCGAAGACCTTAGCGGTGAGCTGCTTAGCAGAGTCCGGCAACGAATCTGCGCAAAGGCTCAAGGTATAATTTACAAGTCCCGCGCAACAAAACTTCTGCTGAAATACTTGACTAGGGATGTTCCTGTGGGTGCGGCTTGTTTTCAACGAACTCGAAAATCAATCAGACTACGGCTCAAGAGATAGCCGAAGCTCTTGAGCGACTACCATCAGGTCTAGAAGAAGCGTGATTGCCCCTTTGCACAAAACCTCTCATCGCTGCAAAAACCCACTAATCCCGTGTCTAGGTACGAGCGAATATTAGGCCGCATACGCTCTGATCTGAGCGCTTCCGAACGTCGTCAGGCGTTAGAGGTCTTGAATTGGATCTGCTGTGCAATGCGGCCCCTACGAGCTCGAGAGATCGAAGATGGAATAGCCTTTCGGCTAGATTGTGCCAAGCCTAGCATGCAGAATCGGATCTGCAGAAGCATTTTCGACATCTGTGGGCCTCTGATTGAGGAGTTACCCGATGGGACTGTTGACACAGTCCACTTTTCCGCTAAAGAGTTTGTGTTGATCTTCCATCTATCCACTTCAACTAAATTGAGAGCAGGTATCTCCTCCATCAACATAGTGGACCTTTCATCGATCACGCTGTAGCTCAACGGAATCTCGCCCTTTCTTGCATATTCTTTCTGCGGACCAGATTTGACGTCATCTACGATAACAACTTAGAACGGACCACGTACGATGTCGAATCCCTTATTTTGGACAACTTTAATGGCCTTGATGGATATGCTAATCGATTTTGGATCGACCACGTCATCGCCTTCCTGAGATGTACTACTGATGGTGCACAAGTGACAACGATGATTGAAGTATTAGACGAAATATCTTCGACCTGGCGGCGAGACAGACCATGCCTATCACAAGGCAGGGATCACCCAGCCATTGAAAATTTCGCCTCGTTCCAATCGCACCCGGCTGCACTTGAGCTGATTTGCCAAGTTCTCGCTTTTCGCAAAAAGTCAATAAATCAGGAGGAACTATTTGATACTCAAGATTGTATGATTTAGATCCTTCATGCTGCTCATAACGCTGACACGGGCTCAGCACATTTTGCTTGGCGAAAAGAAAACGACCCCACTTGCCTTACCTTCATTGAAACTCGGGTTTCCAATGCCACTCAGAAGTTGCTCGCTGCCCCTGCTGATCAGCTGCCAGCACATCTTGACGTAGAGAGATTCCAGCGCTTCAAACGGCTGTATGGATGGCTCGGTTTCAGGTGTCGTTCGTCACGATGTAGAAATACCAACAAGCTTTATGGAACGGATCAGGAGAGGCAGCAACATGAAAAGTCGCACACCCGAAGTTTCAGATGCACTGACTGTAACTCAGTACCAGGAGGCTTCAAATCTTCCAGCGCTCTGCGTCAGCATCGAGAATCATACCACATGAAGCCTCAAGACTTTGATATACCGCAATCCTTAGTAAGCTACCTGAGGAATTGAAAGCAGCTCTACTGTGCTAATAGACACCTAGCGATCCAGCGTAGTAGGACAATCTCTCTCTTCTGGGCGAGGTTCCACACCAGGGCAGGGTTTTCGTAACAAGGCCCTGCAGGTAAGCATGGGGCCATCACCAAACCTTTTCAAGGAGAAAGTGAAGAGGCTCATGAGGTGATACAGGACTACGAGATGCAAGTGATGCTCCTCGAGCAGCAGCGTAAGAAGCGAGATCTCATGGCCCGTGAAGAATCCAAAAACCCCAAGGAAAATATGGCAGCACGATACCCACGTAGGCGACCGCCTAAGCAGGCGACGACTGGTGGGACTGAGATGGTATCATCAACCCAAAATCCGCTGCTCGGTGTTCCTCGCGGCAAAGATCCGTTTAGGGAGGACCACGGATTAAGGCACGACCAAGTTGCGGAAAACCCAATAAATCATAAAGACATGCGTTAGGTCTCTCCTTCTGGTCACATATGCTTTCCTAATAGCATACAGAGGCTCAAGCCAAAGCCGAAGCGACTACCCATGCACTTGCCCAACACCAACCACCCAAAGACGCACATGTATCAAAAATCATTTTGCCAAACGAGATTCTTCGCGTCCTCGATGATGCTCAGCTGTACCCCCTCTCTCCGGACACTGACACAGCGCCAGTTCTCAATACCAATGCATCTTTGACACAAAGATCTGATCAGTCCATGATCTCGACTGCTTCGCTGGAAGAAGACGAAGACTACCCTATTAAGTGTTTGTGTGGATCTGAAAATGACAACGGAAAGAAGGTGTTATGCTGCTCCTGTAAAACTCTGCACCATCGGCCATGCTATTCTTTTGTTTTCAATGGCGAAGAGTTCATTTATCCAAATGATTGTGATGACTGTTATCCACGCCCATACGATGAGGAGGTCCAGTGGAGAAAGCAATGGTTATGGGGAAGGCCCATCAAGAAGCCCTACCGAAGCCTTCCTTGAGGCCCATTCATCCAATGACACCGCAAAAGCGATCCAAGCGATCCGATCAAGCTGAAGAAGGCTCCATAGCGACGTCGGCGGAGTTCGAGCAGCTCAACAACAAACGACAGCGCAATAGTGGACATAGCGAGATAATCCCTCTCGACTCCACAAACTTATCTGACCTGAGTTCATCAGTTCGTCGACCACAGTCCTGGCGACTGATTCGTTATGGTCTCAGAGGCGAGTCGTGTTCTGAAGAGGAACTTGACTTCATGCCCCAGCGATATTCACCCCCAGCAATGGCGCTTCCAGGTCTCAAATCCCACGGTATGGGTACTGAGGCCCCCAGATTTTAGAGCCCAGAGTTCGTCTGATTTTGTTGGAGTCCCTCGGGTACTAGTTTCTAGGCGGCCTTATAGGAGGCGAATTTCTAGCGCTACCTTCCAGCGGTGCATGGGATACCATTGGCCGACCTCCAGTGAATAACATTGTCAGACCAAGAATAAGAGATAAAGTTGTTAAAGAATGATTATACAACGAAATTTCGAGACCTTACTTCAATAGTAAAAAACCAAATCTTTGGTCTGAGTAAATACCTCAGCCAATCCTCTCGTCAGAAGGGTTCTGACAGAAAGACCATGATCCACAAATTAGAAAATTATGAATGGCTGGGGTCTCGATTCGCCTTCGAACAAAAATGCATCGCTGTTGGAAGGAAATTTCCCATCCGCAACATAATAATTCAATAGAAGTGTGTTATAGACACATTTCAA
Source organism: Physcia stellaris (assembly GCA_018902385.1). Classification (NCBI taxonomy): domain Eukaryota; kingdom Fungi; phylum Ascomycota; class Lecanoromycetes; order Caliciales; family Physciaceae; genus Physcia; species Physcia stellaris. The sequence goes on along the minus strand of JABSSW010000033.1, from coordinate 53,632 downwards.
CTGATCAAAATGCTACGATTGAAAGCACTAGCCATAACCGCTGAAATCAATGTCCAAAATCAACTGCCAAATTGCAAATCCAGGAAGAACTACGCGGAAGAATGATACGCCGGCTATATAGAGGACTTGATCCATTTAGAAACGTCGGACATCGGCACTATTTACATGTTCCCATAGATGGAGATTTCGATTCTGGCAGGAGTCTGTGCTCTTGATAATAATATTTCTGAGTAAAGCAAAGTATATACAGAAGAATAAGAAAGTCTCACACCCCTCAAGAGCTATTTACACTATGCACAGCACCACACTCCCTTTTACTCTTCAAACCCCACAATCGACAATCGGAGCTTTTTTCTCAAGGGTGGTTGAGATTTGCGAAAGAAATGAATGACCTACTCTTCAAGCGAACAGCTTTCAGACCTCACAGCTATCGTCCTCCTGCTCCTGCGCCACAGGCTCAACCTCCTTCTGCTCCTGCTGCGGCGCGCGGTGGTGGTGCCCCTTCCTCGACACCGGCTTCTGCGTCGGGACAGCCTTTACACTGGTGGTGCTCGAGCTGCTGGAGGTAGTCGTATGCTTGGCCAATGTGGTTGGGGTCGTGGCTACGAGCAGCTTTTTGATAGTGGACGTCTGCTTGACTTGCACTTTCGCGGGCGTTGGCTTGCGCGTTGGTCTCTTGGATGAAGAGGAGGTAGTCTTGGTGGTGGCTTGAGTCGAGGTTGTCTTTTTAGATGAGACAGGCACAGGTTGGGGCGAGGTGGGGGCATTATAGCCCGAAACTGAGCAGCCAGATTTGGCGACGATGGCGGCGGGGCAGGTTACTACCTCGAAGTTGACACTGCAACATAACATCAGCAATCACCCGAGAAGAGAAGCAAAGGGGTATGCTAGTGGAGAATAAAGTACTAACGTTGGGTTATCAGCGCCCTTCATCCACCCCCAGCGGAAACCGCAGCCCGGCTGCAGCGCCTGAGGAAAAGAAGAGCAAGTATTGGTCGAAGGACCACCATACTGAGCGCCCCAAACAGCAGAAGTGGCGCCCCACTCCTTGGAGCAGCCGTCGAACATGCCGAAGCCGCCTCCTGGCATCTGAACAACTCATCAGCCTCATTCATCTTCGCGATGCATAGTAAAACGGAGAAGAGCTTACAGCAAGATCAAACTGCGTGTTCCCAACATCAGACCCGGTGTTCGTAGCCTGCACGATCATCTTCTTGCCCTTGACAGCCCCACTAGTGAAAGTGAGCTGATAGCAAGCGCAGCAAGCCGGGCTAGCGCTGTTGACAGCTGCAAAGCCGTACGCGAGATCATCGCTGACGGCCCAGGGGGACTGGTCGCTGCACATGTAGGCTGAGCCGCCAGCGCAGCCAGACTGGGCGTTTTGGTCGCTCAGGGGTTTGTCGTGGATGTCGCAGGTTTTGACAGGGGAGGCGATGCCAGGCTTGTCGCTCCAGGCGCAGCTGGGTTTACAGCAGTCCCTGGGGATGGTGAGTAGATTCTTGGGCATGAGGTAAGAGCAACGTACCAGTAGCGAGTAGTGGTACCACTGCCGGACTGTGCGGTGGCGAGAGTCGCTGAGAGAGCAAGAAGGGCTGCGAGAGCCTTGGACTGAAAGAAGGAAGGCATGGTGACTATTTTATATACAAATGGCGACTGGATGTCAAATATTTATGGAAGAAGTGAATGGAGGTTATTCTGTCAGGTCTCGGACCTTCGAATGCTTCTTCAAAAGAATGGCTTTGTCAAAGAGAGGAACGACTCGACTGGGAGTCTTTATGCAAAGGTAACGAACGACGGTCAGATACCTGACAGAAAGAAGATACAGCGAAGCAAGCGTGCTGCTAGAGACGATGAAGAGAGAAAGAGAAGAAGAAAATGCAAGGGCATCGACATAAGTACATGCAGCCAAATTGCATTTTTCCCTGGTCGTTGAACCATGTTACCATCTCGGTTAGAGAACCATGGTGGGGAGTCGATGGACTAGTGGGGAGAATGTCTATCAGAAACGGCCAGACAGCCATCTAGATCCCCAAGACCCCGCCAAGGTGGACGATAGCGCTTCCTTGCATCTCGGTTACAGCCCGATGCCACAATCGTTCGTTGGGAATCTGGAATATCAGCTGGTCAACGGCGTGGACGCACATGCAACGTTTTGACCTCTTCAACGGTGGACTACTGCAGGCAACACGCCTTCTAACAGCTTCCAGTCCGAGCTCTCTGCACGACAGCTCACGGTGCATATATTGCAACCACTTCCAGTACGGCCAGGAGCAGAAGATAAGCCTTGGACCTGCAGCGAAAGAGGGGTAAGATCCTGGTATCACTTAGTGAAAGGAAGGTGGTTGAGATTTTTGAGCTAGGCTAGTGACTCTTAGTGGGCACTGGGGCAGGATCTCATGCAGGCACCCTGCCAGACGCCGGCAGCTCAGACCAACCTCTGCCCCTAAACGTGGGGCCATGTGGGTGCCCCTGTAGCCCGGAGGATTAAGGAGGGCTGGGCGGGGAAATGAGTGGAGGTTGTGAAGCTTGGCTCTTTTAGGGGGGTTTAGTGGCGTCTATCGAGTGCCGAGATGCAGCTAATTGGGAGCTAGATGAGATGAAGGGGAGATCGGTGCCTGTTTCACTTTGAGATCCATCCCGTCTACACACCATGAAGATCGTGGGAAGCTTTGAAGGTGGAAGTATACCTACAGTACCTTACGATGTCGACTCACAACTCTTGGAATGAATAGGGGCTGATCCCTGTGTATTCGTCTACTGATCGCACCATCCACAACTCGTAGCCACCAACATGCCAGTCGAGTAATTATCGCACCAGCCATAGCACCACTATCTTTAAGGATCAGTTCTGGACAAAACGAGTAAGAGACCTCTGCCGAGGTTTCTACTTTCCCAGATCGTTGCTTGCGTACCTATAACTTTCTCGTCACCTCATGCTATCTGCATTCGAAGAATCTAATTGCAACACACATGATCGAGGGATATGTTAAGGATCTTCGAAAGAAAAGAAGGGCAGAGAACAACCCAATACCTGTGCGAGGCTTCAATCAATATCGTATGTATGTCTTCACTCGTTGACGGGTCCCTCCACGTCTGTGCCGTCATCTCGCCCTTGAAGCTTTAAGCTTATGGGAAATGTATGGCCATTCACTGCTTATTGCTTGTCTTTTAGTAGCATCCACAAAGATTGTTTAGAGTTGTGCTATCTTCCATGAAAGATACACATGTCATTGGTGAATTTTTGCTCGGATTTCTTTCAAGATTTTTTCCCTAAAGAAGGTCCTCTCAGATTAAGTAAAGAGCTTCTCAGAACAAAATCTACAGCACCAGGCAGGTTGATATCACGGAATCAAGGCCAGAGTGCTGTCAGAGGGAGATATATCGAGATTCACAGAAGATATCTCTCGAATAATGCTTGTCTCAGCTACTCAGACCCCTGGCTAGCCAAAAGTGTAGAGAAGAAGCCCGAGCCCTGCGACGCTTCGGCTACACGGCCCGAGACAAAATAATGCCTAGTTTCCTAATCTTACCTCCTCCATCCAAAAGTCGCATAATGTACCAAAAGTGCAACCTACCCCCTCTTCCCACAGCAATCTGCTTATATAAGCTCTCACGCCCATAACACCATCCCTCCCCCTCTCTCAACCAAACCCTCACCGCCCTCGCTCTCTTCACAACGACCTCTACCCCCTTCACCCCCTATCCTTCCCTTCCTTCCACCTCCCCCTCCCACCCGCACCCCAAATCCCTACAAGAACCCAAACCCCCCAGATCGCACGGCTCACAACTCCCGCCCCAATATAGGCACCACAGGATCTTATGGTGACAGTTTGGGTTCGCGCAGTAGGGTTGCTTTCCGCGTTGCCGGCGTGCGTCCAGGCGCAGCGGCAGCATTTTATTGCCATTCCTTTTTTTTTTGGTTTTTTTGGTTTTTGCTTTTGGAGATGAAGTGATTTTGGTTTTAAGGTTGAGGTTGAGGTGTGTTGGTTATACTGGGAGCTGTTTTTGGAGATTTGTTTGCTGAGAGAGATGTTGATCTATAAGAGAAGTGGAGGGGTTTTCGGTATTGATAAGTGAAGGGGTATAGAACTGCCCAGATATAGGCGTGATGGGAAGTCATCATGGTGTTGGTGACTCTTTGGTGCAGACACACTTGCTATCCCCTTTTCCTACAGTCAGAGTCGACAGAGAGAGAGAGAGAAATGAGTCAGCAATGTGGTTTCGAAGTCAAACTTTGAATCACTCTGCTCATCTCCCTCAAGAAACTCCACTGTTCTCTACATCTCAGGAATACCCGCCGTTCTCATAAAGTTATTATTGAGCGCTTGGGGATGATTCGATGGGCTGTATCTTGTGGTCTAGGAAACTGTGACCAGATCGTCTGTTTGGAGGTGGAGTATGTAGTACTACTATTGTTGATGTTCGAATAAATCTATTGAGATTGGGTAAGGTCACTAATTACAGACGACCTTGCATTGTCTGAAGTCTCGCAACTCATGGCAACGTCATTGCGCGCCCCCTGGACCCATTCATGATCCTGACGACGAGTAACTTTTCAAAGGAAGCTGTAGCTCTAAAAGGTTCAGAGAAGTTGTTGGTTTGACAGAATTAGAACTGTAAGAGGGTATAGGTACTACGTGACTAGTATGGCTGATGATAGTATAGACTACTGTCGTGAATGCCCAGCGAATTGTTCAAATCGATTCAAGACCCAACAGAAAGACAGGCCGAGCGTCCTTTTTTTCCCGACAGATCATGTTCTTTTCATTCGACAGCCATGTCTTCAACCTCACCATTTTGCACACACTTCCCTTCACAATTTTTCTCAAAGCTAACCCCCCAAAAAGCCAGCACGCAAACTCCCAGTAGACAAACTCAGCATATCAATCCCTGCCCCAATTCCTCACTCACTCCCTCCCCAACACCGACCCTGACGCCTTGCTCAATCAGGCTGATTGCCTCACACAGAAAGTTTGGCAACTCGCCACATAATGCCCACAACGGGACCACTCGTGAGAGTGGTCTTCAAAGGCCGTCCCGCAGGTACAGCAGACGACGACGGCTTTCCATAGCATATTTCTTCTGCCGGGGAGTGAGAGTTTGGATTGGATGTACCTCTTGTTTTGGTTGGTGGTATTGTGTCTTGTGTGGCGGGATCTCGTAGTTTGTAGTTGATGATCTCGGCAGTGAGGATTTCTCTTAGTGTTCTGAAATAATTCGATGGGTTGATAGATTTTCGAAGGTTAGAGGGGGTTAATTCCTCGAGAGGGCAAGGAGGGCTTTTGTGTAGTATGATTATATGAAGAGGCATCGAAGAAGGGGGATCTATTCGCTTGTAAGTAGGACTTGAAGAATCGTATTCGACGTCGTATCGAGTAACAGATTGAGTCATATATTCATAGTGGCGAATTAATTTTCCGCGTCGTGTCTGACAACCCTTCAGATATGTCTATTCTAGCGATTCTGCTGATATTCTTATAGGAAAAGTTACCACGTTTGCAGACAAGTCGACCGACTGGTATTCTACTCGTGTCCATGACCTACGTCCCTGTTATCGAGGCTATCAACAATGTCAATGCAGCCCCAGACACAGGTTTGGGTTTTTCAGGTCATGATGCCTTTGTCAATCTTCGCGATGATCTTGAAGTAAGGTTTGTTGGCTACTAGCCGGCGAATAGGGCTTCAATCCCAACTTGTTCCTGACCCTGGGTCGTAGAATTATGGCAACATGGCAACCGGCAGCCAAATGTTTTGTCTCTCGCAAACATTACCTGGCCTGGTCAGAATGATATTTTCCTATGTACCTACCTCAGTCGTCTTACTGCTCCTCGTAAGCTCCAGCTTCCTCTCAGTCTTCGTAGCCGGCTTATCGCTATCTTTATCCTTCTGCACCGTCGTCGAGGTGACCTCAAACTTCCCATCCGTCTTCCCGGCTGCCTTCTTCTCTGCCCCTTTATCACCCGGCTCTTCGACCTTCACCGGCTCCTCAATAAACCTTCTTTCAAGACTGACATTCAAGACTCGTCGACCTTTGATATCGCCCACTTTCCCGTCTCTGTCTTCCCATCTGAGCTCCCAGCCTTGGTTGGTCTCCACCGCTACAGCACCCTCGGCGCCGTCAAATGTGATTCCTCCTGGTCCTCCTTCTTCACCGGCTTCCCAGCGCCATGGGCCGACTTCATGGTCTATACTTTGTGTCCTATTACCGTATTTAAGCTCCCGTGTGGCTTTGTCGACGTAAATCCAATTGAGCGCTGGAGGGTTATCGGATATAAATGACACGAGTCCGAGTTGTGGTGGGGTTCGTGTGGGATCTGGGTATTGGACGTAGAAGCCGGTGAAGGGAAAGCCTGATAGAGAGCTTCCCTTTGTAGAGATGTATAGCTGCGATACATGTCAGTACGTTTTCATATTTATACAGCCTCGTCAGCTGTTCCACTTTGCCACGTGCTGTCTCACCTTTCCGTCTCTAAGCACTATCCTCCCGCCATGGACTTCCCCTCGTTTTGTGCTCTGGGCGTCGCAGAAGCAATCTAGCGTGAACTTCCGCATGAGCTCCTCGTCATCTTCGGCATTTTGCTCCTTGTTTCTCGATGAGATACCCTCAGCCACAGCGACGGTCGTGGGGAGCGCTGTGATGGCTAAAAGACCGAGGACCATTGTTGCTACCCTCCAACTGTCGGAGAATCATGAAGCGCAATTTGTGAAAAGGTCTTCTCTCACCAAGAAGAGTGCTTGACTGCTCCATCGTGGATGGTACTGAGTCGAACGATGATGTATTCTGGCCTTCACGCCAAAGCGGGGTGTTCTTGGCTACATATTCAGGGGTCTTCAAATGCGCCGAGGCGGATTCGCCTAATTATGGGTCGTCAGAGTAACTTTTTTTCGTTCTCGCTCCGGTTCAATTTTGTGCGGAGGCGCTAAAGGCATGCCACAGTTTATCCAAAGAACATCAAAATTCTCTGAATAACATGACGACACATACATGTAACATTGTGAATAAATATTAATGACAAGATACATTTCAAATAACATATACAATGATGTTCATAAAGCAATCGAATACGTGTATTGTTGTGCGATGAAATGTGTTGTTGAATGCGACATTTGCGAAGTTAACGAGCTCTAATCGGTCTCGAGAGACCGATTAGCTAACGAGCATTACGAGTACTCGTAAGGCTTGTTAACTCTGATTTTAGCGTCGGCTCTGATCCGATGAAATTATTCTGCAGACACGCTAAGGTGCGGGAACTACTGCTTGCGAGGTCTGCGAGGTCTGCGAGGTCGAAAAAGTTACTCTGACGACCCCTATTGATTTGAACGTACAACCCTCGAAGTCTTTGATCCACACACGAAGCCACCTATCTTCGATATCATTCCAGGCCTGGCTCTTTCAATATGACTGACGATTGTCCTGTCTTCTCGTATGATGCACCGATCCATGGTACGAACTATCTTACCAACTGTTGAAAGAACGACGAGCACTGAGCAACAGTGCTAGTCCTCGACCTCCCACAATTATACACACGGCCATCAGCGCCCATCCTTTTCGACACTCTGACCAAACTAACAATCAAAGCCACAGCATGGAGCTCAGAGTCCGAAAAATGCAGCAAAGGCCCGGATAGCACAGTCGCTATCGATGAAGATGGTATACCTCAGTATCTCACTTCTATCATAGCGAGTCAGCTTCGCTGGATTGAAGACGAGCATGTGCGCGAGCAGGTGTGGGAGATGGCTAGTGCTCGACTGAGCGAGAGGTCGGGGCGTACTGGTGAGCTGGACTGAAGTCTTCTCCTCGCACAATTTTCATACATTGTCACACCTTCTTTACTTAATGCAATGCAAAGTAAGGTGAGAAGCTTGCTTTTGCTCATTCAGTAACGATTCAAAAGCGATTCGAGAGGAGTACATTAGACATATCTCAGTTTAATCGTGGGTCAGAAAGCCCATTACAAGGCCAGGCCTCCCTTAACGAGTTTTAGTGATGATCCTGAACCACGATTATGCTGTAGACTTATCTCAACTATACTATGCTTACTCCTATGAATATCTTCTTTTCATGCCTACACAATAAACATCCCGTTTCTTTGCTCAGCCATATTTGGCCACTCCATACCATCTCACAAAAGTTTCATCTTCACCTCAGTCCCTTTTAATTTCAAAATCTTACCGTCACATCTACCACTTTCCCCCCTCCATATTCTTCCAACCAGCTAACCTCCCCCTACCCAACAGCCCGCCCAACCCAAACCCGCACCTTCACCATCCCTCTTCCCCCACCACCCCCAACCCTCTCAACACCTCACCTCCCAATCCCCTCCACATAACCCTCCACGAACCAACCCTCACAGCCGACAACCTAGGCCACAAAACCTGGCTCTCGTCCTACCTCCTCGCGCGCCGACTGCCCACCCTCCTCAATTCCTATCTCCTCCCTCCCCCACACTCCCCACCCCTCCGCATCCTCGAACTCGGCTCCGGCACAGGCCTCCTAGGCCTCACCGCCGCCTTCCTGCTCCCCCGCGCGAAAGTGCACCTCACAGACCTCCCCCCCATCCTCGCCAACCTGACCAAAAACGTCCGCCTCAACAACTTCCCCCCGGACCACAATATGCCAGAGGTGCGGGAATTGGATTGGTCCGCTCCTCCCGCTCATAGCCACTCGAACGGAGACGGCGGTAATACGCAAGAAGGAGGTGGAGAAGAGAATAGTATTCCCCTGCCCCAGGATGATAGCCCCAACTCCCCAATCGCAGAGAAGGGTGGGAAATACGATCTCATCCTGTCCTCCGACCCGCTCTACTCCCCCTCGCACCCGGCGTGGCTCGTGCGCACGATCTTGAGCCATTTAGCGCCACCTCATCCACAAGCACAGCCACCGATCGTCGTGATTGAACTCCCGCTTCGTACTGCGTATCTCCCACAGGTGCATGAGCTAAGAGATAGATTAAGGGAGGGCGGGCTGGAGCTGTTGGAGCAGGGGGAGGAGGTTGGGTGGGAGGATTGGGGTGGTGGGGGTGGGGGTGGGGGCGGGGGCGGGGTTGGTTGGGGTGGGAGAAGTGGCGGGGACGATGAGGGCGATGGGAGGGGGATGGGAGGGGGAGGTGAGGTGTTGGTGGGGGTTTGGGGGTGGGGGAGATAAAAGGGGGAGGGGAGGTGCGTAGAATGGGGGAAGGTGTGGGGTGTCAGATCGGAGAGGTAGATTGTAGGGAGGGAAGATAGGCGGCAGAAAGGACAATTGGCATTTTGGACCAGGTATTGCCGTTCTCAGGCTGTGGTTGTTCGTCGGGGTCAAGTGCGTGTACCTTATCCGTTGAGGTGGAGTCCCTCGGCTGCCTGTTCGACGACACAAGAGACAAAAGTCGAGAACGAGAAAAGAGTTCTAAAGACCGGTCTACTCGCAATGCATTTTGGTACATCAAATCATCCACCCTCAGACTCCACCCATACCTCAAAATTTATAAACCTGTTCCTTCGCATACCCCATCTCCTTCAAATACCCCTCCAACTCCCCCTGATCCGCCGGCTTCGGCTTGACCCCGCTGATGGCTTTATACAGCCCCGGCGGGCCACACACAAAAAGCTTAATATTCTTCTCCTTCGGCTCCGGCAGCACGGTCTTGAGCAGCTCCTTCGTGATCCTGCCTTTTCCCTGCATCCAGTTCTCGGTCGGCTGGTCGAGGACGTAGAAGGCGCGGAAGCGCTGCGGGTATTCGTTCTCCAGGGCCTCGAACTCGCGTTTCAGGAGGATGTCTTCTTCGGCGATGTTGCCGAAGACGAGGGTGACTTTGGTTTTGTCGTCGGGGTTTTTGAAGATTGCGCGGCAGAGCTGGTACATCCTGTACACAGGAAAGGGGGAGGCGGTAAGTTTCGGTGTGGAAAGGAGGGAAGAGGGGGGGCTTACGGTGTGATGCCCGTTCCTCCGGCTATCAGGGCGATGTGGTCGTGTTTGTTGGCTTCCCAAGGATATTTGGGTAGAGGTCCTTTGAAGTCTAATCTTTGACCCGGGTTCATGTTGTGCATGTGACTTGACATTGGTCCGTCCGGGTATTTCTTGATCACGAAGTCGATGTGCCCCTTGGCGTCTGCACAGAGTCAGCGATGCGGTGAACCGATACGCTTTAAGGTTATTCTAACCTTCGTCGCTTGTAGGTGTGTAGGGTCGCAGCACTGGCTATTCTTCGATCAGCTTCGCCCGAATGATCATGGGACTAATAGTGACTCACCTTCTCCATCTCAGGTCCTTTGTACTTGGTGAGAAGCGCCGCTATATGTTATATCAGCCATCCCATCCTACCCTGGCACCACCATTTTCAATAGATGCCACGTACAAGCGATATGCAGCCCAGAGACATCGTCCTTCTCCGGCAGCGCGAAACGGAGTTTTTTCGTATTATGATTGATCTCCTCCACACTCTCCAGCTTCAGATCCACAAACCCCTGATCTCCCCCCTTGAACACCGAATTCGGACTCTTGCCCTTATTTTGTGCATCCGAGTCGTCCTTGTGTTCTCCTGGCGGTGGTAGCTTTTTGCCTTTGGCAGGGTCTGTGGCTGCGTAGTAATAATATCCACCACCCAACGCGACCGCACCGAGGCCCAGATATAGTATACTACTAGAGCTGCCGGCTGAAGCTCCTTCGGTGGCGTATCGCCGCGCGTGCTGTGGATGATGTTTATTAGTAAGAGATCTGGGATATATAAGGCCACTGAGTGCCAAATGGACAAGACGCGGTTAGGAAAGAACTTACAAGCTTCAGAGGCTGGGCTGCCCTGAAGGTACTTCGAGCGAACATGATGTGGATTAGGAGGAGAATATGTGGATCTGAATGTCTGGGTGAGCTCGAGCTTGCTTAGCTCATAATGGATCTTCGTTCGATGAATAGCGGAACATAGCCGCACATCGATTACGTCAGCGTCTCTCAACCGCTAGCCAATCAGTGTATTAGGCACAGTAAGCTTTCATCTTCGACTCAATCAGACAATCGCCATAGACTAACCATAAGCACGAAGGCTGCTCTCTATCAATCTCTACTAGGAGAGTCGTGTCTGGTTGTAATATCTCAGCTTCAAGCCTGTGCACTGGACCTATCTATATTGTTCTTGCTCGCCGGTGTCAACTCTCGCCAGCTCCCGTCATGCTCTGCCACATTAACATCTCATTCCGAATCAGCTGTTTATGTATAGCGTCCAGGAACGAACGATTAGGATAATTAAGTTATAGCCGACTTTCGGAGGGGAGTAAACGAGAGGACGGATCTAGGGAACGCCGTGATGTTGCTGGTTTTTGATCGTCTACTCTTACCGTGAGATACTGAAATCGTCTCTTTTCCAACTACAACAAGGTTGATGTTAATTGTTGAAGTATCATCTTTCTTTGAACATGTCCATTATCATGTAACAAGATTGGAAAGACATTATCTAAAAAGGAAGAATTCTTACTGATGCCGACTGCGCCCCGCTCGGTTTCTCTAAGGATATAGAAAGTGGCGGTCACAGAGGAGAGATAATATTGATTGGAATATGGATAAGCAGATGGAATGATGAGGAGGAGAATAAGCAGGGAGTTTGAAGGGGTAGAAGGTGGCAGAAGATGGGATGCAACGATGAAAAGTTTGACGTTTTCTCTTGAATGATGATTCTGGAATATTGAATCAAAGGAGAAGAATTCCGCTCTGGATCAGTCTAGGTGTAGAGATCATCTCGATAGGCGGTTCTTTTCTGAAGCATCGACTGTATCACATATCTTTCAATGTAATGAACAGTAGGAATCTCGATCTCATTGATTGTTCGTTTTATTTCACACTGTTTTCCTCAGTGGGAGTCCACAGACACAATTTGTTGAATTAACAGCAGCAGATTTCACCCAACCAGGAGAATTCATGTGTGAAACGTACATTGATGTGTGACTTCCGTTAGTACATTTATGCAACTGCGCGACATCTAAAGAAATCTAGCGAACGCTCATGTCCATCGCTCGTCCCTCATTATACCAGCAGCATTAGCTAGCAAGATTTTTGCCTCGGAGCAAGTGGGTAACAAATTAGTGGCCAACAGAGCTACTTTCGGTCAAACATGCTGTGATGAATAACCCAGCCCCAACAAGAACAGTGCAGCAATCGTTGACAATAGAAAAGAATCTAGCAAGCAAGCATCAGTCGGTTTAAGGAATCCGTAAACCTCTCCAGTCGCGAAGCCGTAGCTAAAGCGAGTTGCATATTAGCAGATCGTCAGTCATTCTTTTGTTTGCCCACCATAGCTCTTCCAATCTCCAATGCTCGTGCGTCCCAGACGTACGCCTCTTCTTATCCCTGTCAGCCAGAGGAACCCCGGCCAATCTCATCCCTCCACTGCTCAACAACTTTTTTGACATCACTAACACTCCTCTTACATAGCTCGTAGCTGATTTCAGCTTTACGGGCAGCATGCTTCGCTTCCTCGAACGCTTTCTCAGCGTCACGTGCTTGGGTGATTGCATCGACTAAGATCTTGCCTACCTCCAATAGTCGCTCTTTCTTAGGACTGGAACTCTCCCTGCGTGCGGATTCGAGGATCTGCATTGCCATTGTCGTGGTAGTGGCGAGCTCGGACGGAGCGGGGGAGTTGAAGGCCGGAGTGGGTGGGGCATGCGTACCAATCTCCGGTAGCGAGGACTTTGGACCTCTGGCATTGGAACGGCGGGCAGAGGAGAGAGTCGGCCTATGCACAGGGTGTATCTCGGAAATAGGCGGGAATGGGCTACCATTGGCTGTGACAGAGGCTTTATGCTGCTTGTGCTTTTTGCCATTTCTGTGTGAACCTGGGATCGGCTCGTCGGCTGAACGCTTGTGAAATAGGCCCTTGATGTTTGACAGCATACCTTTTGAGACAGAGCCTTGTGACTTGTTGGACTCGCGAGCCACAGAGCTGCGAGTCGAGTTACGATTGACTGGATCTGCATAGTCAATCTGAGAGGTTCCATGGCCGCGGAGACTACCAAGGCGGTTTTGGCGTTCGGTGAACGCCTCGGGTACATTCTCTTTATTACCAAGAGGTGATGTGGGAGTATGCTTATTGCTTATGAAGTCTGGATGAGTAGTACGGGAAGAGCTTCGCGGAGGTAGACTACCGGAACGCGAGCTGCCCGCAGCGGTACCTGATTGTTCTGGAGTGGCTGGCGAAGGCGCCGAAAACCTCGTCGAGATGTTCTTAGCAATGGTTTCATCAGCTTGAAGCTCAACAGCAGCGTGATTCGCCTTTGTAACACCAGGCTGCGTGGCTTCGAGGCTAGCGTCTTGCCGGTCATCATGACTAATCATTGAGAGGATGTCTGCCGTAACAGAGTCAATAGCGTTCTCATCGTGAGTCATCATAGATTGGACATCTGAAGGGTTGAGCATAGCATCGCTATCTGCAGTCAGACCGAGGTGCTTTTGGACCGGAGCCACCCATTCGGGCTCTTCGACTGCCGCTGTGCCCTCGTGTTGAGCAATCCGGTGGTCAGGTGCACTCAGACGGGAGCTGCGCTTCTCAATTGACGACTGAGCATCGTAGAATGGATCATCAATAGATGTATCTGTGTTCTTTCGGCTGGGCTTTTGAGTCGTGGTACTCAATTGCGAGAAACGGGCCAGAGTTGGCGAGGATTCAATCTCTGCACTTCGAGCTTTTTTGGCGCGACTTTCGCTATCAACCGTGCCACGCCGAGAAGTGGATTGGAGAAGACCATGGCTAGAGGATGGACGTCCTTGCAGAGGGCGGTTGCTTTTTGCTGTTGTTGACTGCTTGTCCTTACTAGATGACCCTATTTCGAGGGGAGTGAGGGCACGCCGATTACTCTTCGATTTCTTCTTGGGCTCGTCATTCTCTTTGTCAGATCCTGTACCCATGATTATACGGTCAGCGGAAGGCGATATCTTGAGCGTAGGACCATGCTCTGGGGACATCACAGATAGCCGTCGAACGTGATATCCTTGACGCGGAGATTCTTCGATGGCATCAAGTGAGGCGAAGGGTTGGCTCTCTTTACTATCTTCAAAGATGAGAAACTGGTCATGGGATGAACTGGCATTGCTCGTAAGTTCTGACGACTTCGTCTCCTCGGAGGTTAACTTTTGGTCCGCTTGTGTAACAATGTCTGAGACGGTGTGACGAAAGACGGGAATTGAGCTTTTCTACGGGCATTCTCAGGCGCCATGCTGTCTGTGTTGCTAGCGGTATCCAAGGAGGGTTCGACGAGCGGTGACACCGACGGCATTACATGGTCATGTGTAACCTTCTCCAGTGGTTGAGCCTGAGTAGATATGGCAGAGGCACGAGACTCGCTCCGAAGACTACCACGACTTGTTGCTCGACGGCTACCTGCAACGAATTGAGCTGGCTTTTTGCCCCGTAAGGAGTCCTTAGAAGGCTTGGGAGCAAGAGGGTAGGCACCAGGTGGTTTAGGAGTTGAGCGATGCTTGGAATCCTTCTCTGTAGCCGGGGGCTCAGCTGTGGTGGAGATATCAGTATGACCAAGCGCTTGGTTGTTGCCGCTAGAACTATCTTTGACTGCTCCAGCGGAAAGTCGAGCGCGGAGTGATGATGTTCTCGTCTGACGAGGCTCCATAGCAGGCTTAGACGCGGGAGCCAGCCGCTCACCCTGAACAGCGCTGTCAGATGTATAGGTTGATGACATCGAGGAGCTTGTTTGTTTTCCTACGCGAACGGGACTGCTGGGCTTGATGTTTGGAGCAATAGCACTGTGGTGAAGCGTGGTACCGGGACGGTTATTCTCTTTGTTTGTCTGCTCAACATGCTTCGTAGCCGGAGAGTTTGTACGGAGATTAGGCGAGGAAAGTTTCTTGCGCTGAATTTGGTGATTTGAGGCCACCTTTGGGTCCTGTTTCTTCTCAACGCCACTTGTCGGCTCATAGCTACCTTGGCTGGGCAGGCGAGGATAGCGTTCAGCTTGGTGGTATGGTTTGTCAGATGTAGCGAGGACACCATCACGTTCAGAAGTCATCCGCATGAGAGTACCAGGAGTTGTAGGTCGAGCGGGATACAGCACTGGCCATTCTTCTTCCTCCTGTGGCTTTCCCGGAGGCGAGCGGCGAAGGGGTTTCTCGCTTGCATCAATCAGGCTTCGGTTTTGTCGGAGAGGACTAGAGTCCATCACTTCTGCCACTGGTGGGCTAGGAAGTGGTTTTGCGTCCAAGGCAGCCTTATCCAGTTTCGGTGGCGACGTGGACGGAGAAGTCGAGGAGTCGGGTATGCTGACGTGCGAAGGGGCGGCGAACTATCAGGCGACTTAGCAACATTTCTAGACTTTCCATGTGAATGGGAGCGTTCAATGAGCAGGCACGAGGGTATGAGATGGGAACAATGCCTGAGCGACTTCGTAGTACAGCCTACTCTTCAACGTGGTTCTCCACAGTCCAAGTGAGCCAATCCACTTGGGCCTCTAGCAGGTAGGCCTCGAAGTACAATGGATGATAGACATACCTTGTCCGGAAAGCTAAGTGCCTTGGGTTGTTTGGAGAAGGCTTCTTTCCTGGAACGAGGTGTTCCGTCGCTGGAACGATTGAAACCCACTCGTTTGGCAGCAGACGACATCCAATTACCGCTTGCTCGTGCCTTGGCAGAGGAAGACAATGGCGTTGAGGAAGCGCTTCTGGAGTTGGAAGTTCTGGGGTTGACTTGTTTTGTGGACGAGACCGTTGGGGACATGAAGCGCGGTGTTTTGGTGCCAAGCAAATCCTCGATTGGAGGCGTGTCACCGAGGGTTTGATATCCTGTGGAGGCAGTCGATAAACGTTTGCCGGTATTGCTCGCATTCATCGTGATATCAGACAGCTTCCCCATACTCAATTGCAGAAAGCCACGGCTTTCTCTGGTTTGGCTCGCTGGCTTGCGGATAGTTTCATTAGTCACGGAGTTATGAGGGGAAGGCGAAAAATAAATAGTGGCGGAAGACGCGTTGATTGTTTGACACTTGACACGGCTGGAAGCTTCCTGCATCAGGCGCCCCGCATTATGGGAGATTATCAGAGATTGCAATGTCTCCAAACCGATAGCTCGGAGTAATAGTCTTCCTGAAGCTCTTGAATCCAGGTGATGCGTTCTTATTCCATGCATCCACCAATTTAACACATTGGTCAGGAGCAGAGGCAGTACAGCAGAACTGGGAAACGAAGCGAGCACAGATGGCTCCTCTTCAATGGATAAATGCGTTAAAGAGATAGTGATAACCTAGGCCTGTGATACTGAGGTCCCCAATGTAGAGCCCAATTAGTCTCGCTTTTCAGCTCCTGTTGCTCTCTGCTAGACGCAAGTTCCACCATTGTGAAAATGCTCGTGACTGCCAGACACCATGCGTCGGTGTCTACGTGTTAGCCACTCCTCATCTCAACGTCATCCTCAGCTCCCATCACACCAAGTTTCCGCTTAGCAGTGCTAGTTGCTGTGCTTTCAGCCTCATCACCACCTATTTCCACGACTTCCCACTCATACTTAGTACGACCATCCGTGCTAGTCTTTCCGCCTCGCCGTCTCTTGATTCTCCCCAGATCACTACCCTCAACCATTTCCTCAAACCAAGGAACGCCCCGCACTTCTCGATCACTGCTTCGACGCGTGACGGCTGTGCGATTTCGAGGGGCTTCTTGATCTGAAACAGCCTCGTTACTGGCTTCTTCCGGGGCGGATAACAGTCCTGCATCCTGTAGACGCTCGAGACTCTCATTTCGTAGGCTACTTAGGTTGACCACGATCCATTCGGCATCCTCTGGTGTCTCCTCGCTCCAGGATGAGAGAGCCGTACCACAGAATCCACAGAAGTGTTTCTTTGTATGCGGTGCATGGTATGGTGTAAAGACGCGACGAATGGTATTGTGGGTTTCGTTGGGGTAGAGGGCGTAGGTGGTGCTTTGTAAGTGGGATAGAGGTATTCGAATAGATAGAGGGTAACCTGCGGACTCGTGAGCTATCGTATACTTCGAACAGTCAGCTCGTTAACTTACCGTTTCCAGCGCTGTCATCTACAACAACCTGCAGGTGACGGCTCACTGGCGGCGGAGTGTGAATGATGTAGTGGTTTCGCCCGCAGGAACAGGCGCCTTCCAATAGGGTATCCGGGTCCATGATGTAAGATCACGACATACACTCGCAATCGGGTTGGGTTGTCACCGAAGACTGAAGAAATGTGAAGTCATTTCTGCTCGTGGTTATGGGTTGAAGTGAAGTAATCCGAAGATTGGAAGTGACGTCGGAATCACGTGCTCAAGCGAAGTGTGCGGAACGCGCTTCTGGCGGCGACGGGAGCTTCTACTCTCTAAGCAACCTTCAGCCAGGCCTCGATTCATCCGCTTCATGTCGCATTGGCCCAGCATCCAACTGCGTATAAGCAATTGTTGATCGAGTGACCCGCGGTGCAATGGCCCAGAGCTACAAGTCTCTCAAGGAAGATTTCGTGTCGAACCTCTCGGGCGGAACCATTGGCGAAATCAACACCGTCACAGCAGTGGCTCCGGTCAGTGCCTTCCTGTCTCAACTTATGTTTGGACCCTCTACTGACCTCCATGCCAAAGGCCGCATATCTGCTATGGTCGGCTCTTCAAACACGCCAAGGGTTCTTCCTGAATGAGAGCCCAGCGACAGCTCTTACAGATTTCCTCCTCCATGTTGTCTGTCTGCTCCTAGCAATCACCCTATATTCTTCCGTTCCTCTCATTCTAGATCTGCTTCTCGTGGCGCCTGCCTTTGGAATCTTTCTCCTACCTCAAGCCTTAGCATCACAGAAGAAGGCTCTGAAGCCGACCCCCAAAGGTCCCCCATTCCAGTTGCCAAGGACCCGCCTCCTGCCCTACCAAACAGGCCTTTTGTTACGGTTTGGAGAGGTGGCATGATGATCATCACATGTCTTGCAATACTGGCCGTAGACTTCAAGGTCTTTCCTCGGAGGTTTGCTAAGGTTGAGAATTGGGGAACGTCATTGATGGATGTGGGAGTTGGGTCCTTCGTCTTTGCAGCTGGTTTGGTGTCCGCGAGGCCTATACTGAAGGCTAATGTAGCAAAAGATGCGACGAGTATATGGAAAAAGCTAGCAATTTCCACAAGACACTCGCTGCCTTTATTAGTCCTCGGTTTCATCAGGACGTACAGTGTCAAGGGCCTCAATTATGCGGAGCATGTAACGGAATATGGAGTACACTGGAATTTTTTCTTCACAATTGGACTCCTGCCGCCCTTCGTCTTGCTTTTCAATTCTCTGTCACCCACATCACCCACTCTGGTGGCTTCCTTCTCCTTTCTACTTGGCAGCGCTTACCAGTTGCTGCTCGAGTTCACTGACCTCAAGGCCTACATCCTCACTGCCCCTCGTACAGACTTACTGAGCCAAAACCGCGAAGGCGTTTTCTCGTTTTCGGGTTATCTAGCGATTTTTTTGGCTGGACAAGCCTTAGGCCTCCACATACTGTCGCGCCATGCTTCAAGAGGCTCAAGCCCATCCGAAAATTTCGCCTACCGAGCACGACTCTTTATCATACTACTGATTTGGACGCTACTTTGGGGTGGATTGTACTTCCTTACGACCTCGTACCAGTATGGGTTCAACCTGAAGGTCTCACGTCGGCTAGCGAATCTCCCCTATATCCTCTGGGTGGGTACCTTTAACTGTACTCAGTTGGCACTCTTCTGTCTGATCGAGACCTGTTGCTTCCCTGGATTAGGTCGTGCAACAAGTGGGAGTATGGAGAGGAAGGAAAGCGTGCGTGCTACTCCTCGTATTCTAAGGGCTTTCAATAGGAATGGGTTAGCAGTGTTTCTTGCTGCTAACCTTCTTACTGGGCTAATTAATTTATATGTCGACACGCTAAGCATGACGCAAAACCAAGCAATTTGCATACTTCTCACTTACGCCGCCTTCGTCAGTTTAATTGCATTAGGATTGGATTACTTGGACGTTTCCATCAAGCTGTAAGGTCATGGTATATCATACATCGTAGAGGAATATTCTACATCGCTCTTGTTGTACGCGAACCCTCCAGCCTTAAGGCAATAACAACAGATCGACTGTACAACGCCTGCCAACTCCGCCAGCTATGGGAACCCAAACGAATGGAAGAAACCTGCCCAGAAGAAAATCTCCACGCACTCAGCGCAACCATCACCAATCGTGAAACTCCGTAGCTCTCAAGCATGGATCCATGTCGCATCACGATTCGTCAGACTCCTCCACCTGTGGTACCTGGGACAAAGGATTGAACTGCCGACGGTCGCCTTCGTTCATACTAGCTATGGAGGATGAGGTGCTTATACTGCTGGATCTTCGTTTCAGTGCGAATCTTTGGATCTCCTCGCGCGTTGGAAGCTGGGACTCAACATGGGACCAATCGGTGGTCACTCGATTTTCGGGCCTGACGTAGGCCTTGGCGGGTAGGAATTCGATGAATCGTGAAGGAGACTGCATTGGGGAAGACATTCTGAAGTTTGAAGAGGAGGTTGAGGTCCTGGGAGGAGGTTTCGTATCAGGTATTAAGGATTAAGATTAGAAGTTGTGGTTATCGATGGCTGCCAGAGCCTGTAAGTGCGACGGACTATTCGATTGTGTAGAGAAAGTGGAAGATGACCCAACTGATTGTTGGCCGGCGTCTCGTCTTTAAAACATGGACAGGAGTGAGGATAGCTTATCTGGCCAAAAACACTTTCCTTTCTGTTGGTCCGAGACTGGTAGTGGCTGTGGCCTTCAACAGTTGCCCGTGACTGTAGGGCCAACCAGAAAGTGGAGGAGCGGAAACATGAACAAACATGCTCAACCAATCCATCGCTGCTTATATCTATGTTTGACTACTCCCTCAAGACAGTTGCAATAGCATTCATGCTATGTGTCCGTCTGAGACGCGAATCCGCCAACATTCGCGTCCCCCCTGAAATTCCTGCTAACCCCAACCACAACACGACCGCAGCAATTCCTTCTCAACAACTTTTCCACTCTTCAAGTTCCTCGCATCCTCCTCCTTATCATCTAATATATATACAGCCTGTCCTCCTGATGAGGCGATGACCTGAATGAGTGTGAGTCTGCGACTGCTTGTGTGAGAGAAATGACGTCGCGGTGGAATATTCGGCCCTTTTCGTTGAGTTAAAGGTTCGGCCACGTAGCACTCAAAAGCAAGCCACCGATTCCTACCTCTTCTTATGTTGTACAACATGTGCATTGGCTCGATTGCCATCAGATCGAGCATCCATCGATCTCTGCTTTCCGCTCCGTCGAGACCCGAAAATCCCGTTGTGCCCAAATGCGACAGTCGTCTGGCTCGGCACGGCGAACGACGTCAGGCTTGTCAGTGGTCAATTGAGCGGCTACCTTATGCGTGTGATCTGTTAGTACGGTCCATCTAGGGGCTAAGAGACTGTTGACGCTACAGGACTGGTCTTGAAGCCAGCTTGGCGGATGTTGCTGTCCTCTTCCCCCCGCTGCATGCTGAACGCAGCTTGCTCTTAGTTCCAAATGTCTTGCAAGTCAGTCCACATCGCTACGAGACTTCCTAGCCAAGATCGATCATTTTCAACGGTCAAGATTCGTCGACATCAAGACGATGCATACGCCAGCCACATCTTCACTTCTATTTGCTAAGAGCAGCCGCCGTCAGCTGCTAGTGCCGATGCAACGACTGCTCATCGTTGAATCCTCGGCCGAGGATCCCTTGGCCCCATCGTACACGAAGACAACGTCTTGATGGCTTCCATGCCCGAAAGTAGCAAGCGTGAAGGTATTCCTTACAAGGTCGTACAACAGGTGTAGCGCTACAACCGCTCGGGTGAACAAGCTGGTTGCAGAAGACGAGACCTCATTGCACCATATGTCTTTCGAGATCAGTTGCACGGCGCAGTTGCCGTCAGGTCGCAAAATTCTCTACTCTTCACCCGGAGCCAGGACGGACGACTGCTGTTGGTGAAGCAGTATGACAGCTCAACAGCGCAATGCTCACATGGAATCCCTGCCATTGAAGGATGTACCCGAACACGCTAATCCCTCAAGCGAGAGTCAGTCGAGTCAAGCTTGATGCAGGGATAGATATGTACAAACAAAGCACTACGTCGAGCAACGACTAGTGGTAAGCTTCACATCATCTACCTACTCCGATTTGTCGCTCTGCCCTTGCTCTTTATATTACGACCTATATAAGATCTCGAATGCATCCGGTAAAGTAATCTATCTCTGTATTCTCTCTACTAACTCCCTAGCCCTCGATCTCGCTTCTCGGCGTAAAACGGTTGTAATATCGTGCTCTCTGTCGTCCTTTTGCTTCGTTTGTGCAACGTTTTGCGAGCTACAAGAAGTAGGATATCCACTGTGAGACAGGACCTGTGGTTCATCACACATGCTCATTACCGCTTCCATTCTCGCAATTTTCTTGCTATCGGGCTTTTGCATTTTCATCATCTATGCCTGTAGGTCTCCTTCAAAACAGGGCAACTCGGCCGAGGGGCATCGTGCCAGTGTCTCGGTACCGTCTTTCTATATATCTTCATTGATTCCCCCATCTCGGCTTTCCACCAGACCGCCAATTGTGAAATTCATCTTGCCATAATCGTACCCCGACAGTATCAGAAGGTAAGCTTCTGTCAGCCCAAATGTAACCCTCGGATGCTAAGCATTTCCTTAAGCTTTCTCGGAATATCCATCAGCTCTCTCGTCTTAATCGAGGAACACCTTCTATTGTCGCAAGATGTGTGTCGATGTACAACACAAGTACAGCTGTGGTTGCACCAAAGTTCAACGGGCACCATGTGCGAATTGCAAAGCGGCCGGATGTAAGGGGGTTTCCACCAAGGCCGTCGTCCATGCCGAGAAATGCCCCAGTCACGGCGGCTGGTATGTTCCCTAGATCTATGACAGATGACCCATCATTCATACCTCTGTGTAGACACCAATCTACGATCTACTCGATCACAGACGCAGCCCGTGCGCATGGAGTCCTTCCTTTCGCTTTTTCGCCTTTTGATGGTATGGACAATGGAGTTACGGGCAAGATAGACTTTGCTGTTTGCATATGCTCAGTCGGTGTTAATTTCGAGATAGATGATTGCTTGAGCCGCATTCTTGGCGCTGGACACAAGATACCCATCAATTCGCATGGCTAGCCGGGAGCACGCGCAGGAGCTTGGATAAATGATAATAGTGAGAATGAGAAACCCACTATAATACAATTTCCACAAGTCTTGCTTCCATTTTAACCAAGAACCCATCTTTTTGCAAGTCGAGCGCGATGTTCCCTATCCCGCCCTTGATATTTCCTCAAATTGCGCTTTTCAGGTATCACGCATCTGATCGAGCTACAGATCAATAACAAGGTCCTCATATCACTTCCAATGATCGTCAGGCACGCAGCAAGGGTTTCCGAAGGATTTGCGCTTCCATGGCTTCTGTTGCACCCGCCCTCGGCAATCGGCCTCTATGTCAGCGTCACACCAGATCCAGCTGCAGCTTGCATATGCACGACTGCGTAAGCCTCGCCGAGTCTGCTCTGATCGCACATCCACATCTCCTTAGCGTCGCGTACTTGGTACTGCAAACGGGAGCCCGAGTCTGAGTCGCAATCCTTAACGAGATTGATTAATCTATTCGAAAAACCTGGCTTTACCTGTCATCTCAGCGATTTTTCAACACTCCAGCACCTTTCTTTGCCCTTTTTCTGACCTGCCTTTCCGATCCTGATCCCGGGCCCCAGCGTCCCCGACGGTAACGGGTCGCCACCCTACCTTGCCCACACATTCCTCTCCCGCAACTTTCGTTCAAGCATCGGAATGAGGTCAACGACGATTCGAGCGCCTCCTTCCTTGATCGCTACCCGAAGTCGGGACGGTTGGCTGCAGCGGGTCTCGGCTGGTGCCGTGGTGAACCAGCGGTTTTCGTGAGATGAGATGTGCGCTGGAGATCCGGGAAGCGGCTCTTTGAGGCTTGTGACCTTGGAGCGGTGAGGCGTCGGGAAAGAGTTGCCTGAATGGGATGGTTGGGTCGTACGGGGTGAGAACGGATGAAGGGAGTCTTTTCGTGGGAAGGGAACGTGGTGGGGGAGTGATGGTAATGATGGAGATGGTGCTGTGGATGATTGTGTAGGGGAGGAGATAAAGTGAGAAGGGAGATGCTGCCAGATGCTGTGAGTGTGAGGACGATAGGTTGTAAGATCTTGGGTTTTTGTTGTTTAGGGGCTTGAGAGAAGCAATGGTCTTCTCGTTCCATGAGTGCTATACCTTGATATCATCTTGGCGAAGATATCTATCTACATTTTCAGGTAGTCTTTTGTTCTTTTGATTGTCTTGACTGATCACCGCAACCATTGCCCGTGTCCACGGACTGCGTCGTCCGACCACGTGACTCCTTGATATGTACAACCCTACGTTGTTATTAGGGTTGTAAATAACAAGTCGCCGACCGCTGAAGTGGAATGCAATAATTCTTGAGATACAGAATGTAATGTCAATCGACATAGACTGGGAGACTCTGACTACCGGGCCCGAAGGTTTAGCGCTTGCAGAGTCAATCAGAGACTTCATCCACGACAAGTTCCAGCAGGTACAGCTCCCCGGCTTCATTCGGTCGGTACACGTCCATTCTTTCGATTTTGGCAAGGAATGCCCCGTCGTGGAATTGAAGGACATAAGCGACCCGCTTGCTGAATTCTACGAAAATGATGAGGATAGCCAGGACGGTGGAGATGACACAAACCACGACATAGGCTTTCCTCCTGAGGCGCCTCCACCTAGGGATGGCGACACGCCTCACAGCAGTAATATTGCGAGTTCGTTAGAAGCGTTCAAACGGCCCAGCTTCATAGAAACGCGTCTACCTACCCAAAGATCGCCTTTTATACTAGCAGACCAGATAACGACACCATTTCTCTCACGATCTAATACTCCTGGCATACCAGGTGGGACCTCGAACCTCAGCTACTTCCATCTTCCACTTAGCAATGGTCTATCTGGCTCACAGACACCTCTGGCTGCTGTAGCGGGAGGGACACCCCTTTCAATACGGCTTGATCAACAGCATACTTCAACGACTTCATCATATTCGCGGAATCATTCTCCGCAACGGCAATGGCCATCCTATGCTGATCCTTCTTCCCGCCCTGGGACATCGGATTCGTACAGTCAGGCACCGCTGGCTACGTCTAATCCGCTGGAAGCTGACCCTGCCTCGAAAGATACATCACCATCACCCGCCCCTCCATCGCCCACTGATACTCAGATCACCCTCCACATCACCTACACAGGTTCAGTCTCATTATCCATCACTGCCGCCCTCCTTCTCGACTATCCTATGTCCTCCTTCGCCTCAATACCTCTCAAACTCTCCATCACAGGTCTTAGCTTCGATGGCGTTGCTCTGCTCGCCTACCTTCGCAAGAGAGCGCACTTCTGCTTCCTTGGAGCCGAAGACGCACAGGTTCTGATTGGTGCCGAGGCTGGTTTGGAGAGAGCTCGCGAAGGTGGCGGGGCAAGAGGAGGCAAAAACAAGCTAGGCGGGTTGATACGAGAAATACGGGTCGAGAGCGAGATTGGGAAGAGAGAATGTGGGAAGCAAAGTCTCAAAAATGTGGGCAAGGTCGAGAAGTTTGTCGTTGAACAAGTGAGAAGGATATTTGAAGAGGAGTTTGTGTGGCCGAGCTGGTGGACATTCCTGGTTTGAGCACTGTACTGGAGCCGTGGTTCTTATTCAGCTCCTGGGACCAAGCCTCCGATGCCGAAGCAGAAGACGGAGGGTCAGAGTAGAGGCAAAGCAAGTCCTGACACAGCAGTGCAAATGTCAAAGAAGGCTTACATGGGGAGAACGGAATCCTTCAGAGTTGGATTTATAGATTCGCCTCCAGATTACCCAAATTCAAAGCCACGGACGAAGGCATTCATACCAACAAAAGGACGACTTGAGTCATGGTCAAGTTTCAAGCGCTTAATGAAAGTAACAAGAAGAAATCGAGGAAGCGAAATTAGTTTGAGGTATTTTCACCACACGTTGTTGACATAGAAACGATAGCTTCTCCTCGAAGAAATGGTTGTCAACACTTGTCACAAGGCTGTCTGACCACCCAGATAACCTAATTAAACTTGCATCGATATCTGGGATTGTATTGACTTGCGAGATTCGCCTACAGCTTAGCTTCCAGGTCTCCAAGCACTCTCTCTTGTCTCAGCTCATCATCGCTGATCTTTGTCAACAAGCTCCCTTCAAGCACTAAAATCACCGCATCCCAACAACCACACGAGCATCGGAACCCAAAATCGCAGGAGTGTGATCCAGACCATAAACCAGCCCATCTCTCCCACGAACGCTAGACAACAGGATCCCACCTAAGAAGAATACGCAAGGCACAAGCTCTCAAAAAAGCGCCCATTCTCGAAAGATATACAATGGGTCTAATAATACGTCCTAATCGTATTACCCTCCCAGTCCCAGATTTTGACATCGGGGTTGATCCAGTTACGGGGTGGACTCAGTTCCCTGAAAATCTTCACTACCGATTCGATCGCTACCCCCCCTATCGCCACACAGTCTGCCTTGCTTTAAATGAAGCTGGACGGCGGGCGTTGTCGCTTGGACCGGTGATATTGGGCAAGCATTACGTCGGGCAGGAGTGGAGTGAGGTAAGCTTCTCTATTTCCGTTTAAGACTAGGCTCTGTTTCTTTGGCTCTAAAGTGTTATCCTAAAGGAGGTTCGAGCGCTCCATCCGAGCGGAATGTTACACTCGCTCTACCTTAACATTTTAATTACAGGTCTAGAGATGCAATGATGCTGATATGTGTGGAATGGATAGCGCGACTGCCAGATCTGGGACAGCCAAAGTCACGATGAGCGGTTGAAGTCTTGTGCTGCCGCAGCGTTCCTGTTGATGGATAGCCTGGTACTACCGATTGACTTGCAAGCTGAGTACGTAAGTTCCTGGGTTAGGGAAGAAGGAGATGTGGAAGATGAGGATGATCTGGATGTAGAGGAGGACGGTGCGTTGTTTTCTTTGTTTCCGGTCCATTCTATTGTCAACCTATCTACAGCCTCGGTTGCATATCCTCTTCATTTGAGTGGGAATTCTAGCCCCTAGAGTCACCTACATCGTGGCCTTGGGACTGAAAGGCTCGGACACGTCGTCCTTCTCAGGACCGAGACATAAGTCACCGTCCCGTACCCAGAAACCCCTCCCCCTTCCTCCAACATATGCCCACAAAAACCTTCCTACCAAGAAGAAAAAGAAGCACCGAATCCTCCTTTCCTCACCTCCCCCCTTTGTCTCTCTCCTTTTCGTTCACACGTACATCAAGCCCTCTCCCACGCTCATCCTCGCTGCTAACTCCCCACCCCCGACAGCCAATCACCACTGCACTCAATCCATCCCCCAACCCAAAACCACGCCACCACCACCAGGCGCATTCCTAACCTACTCCACCGCCCGCTTCGGCACCCACAACCCACCGGACATCAACCTCAGGCGCGAACAAGAATTCTCAGCTACACCCAACGGCGTGCCCCATCTGAGCAGCAACGCAGCGGAGGCGATTTCCAGCGCGGCATCGGGTGGGAGCGGAATAGGGCGTGGATGACGGAGGCGGGGAGGAGGGATAATGGTGATGTGATGCGGGCTTTGGGGCGGATGTGGGAGGAGGCGAAGGGGGGGAGGGGAGAGAAGAGGGTCGTGGTGGTGAGAAGCGTTGTGGAGTTTTGAGAGGTCTGGGGAGATGTGAGCTGATGGGATGGATGCGAGGAGCGGGCAAGAAAAGAACGGAAATCATAGAACCATCATCCCATGCACTCACTCGCCGCTAGGTGCCACTCCAGTGCGTATACATGGGATGGGATAGAGGGACGTTGGGGGGATGGTGAGGATGAGGAAGTAGTAATAGCCGATGCCCCCTCACAACCTCTTTTGTGCCATTCGGGTTTCTTACTACGTCGGCGACAGATCAATTAGGTCCTGAACTTCGAGGGCCTTTCTTCGCTTTCCTTTTCTTAATATTCCCCCCTCTCGCCCAAAAAGGAAGAACAAAAAATCCGATTCATCATCCCTGACGATATTCACGACTTGATCTTCCTGGCTTGTTTTCTCCTCCGAGTAATCTCGTGCATAGTCAGTGCTTGAGAGAGAGCTAAGGACAACCACACTAAGGTAAGTAGTCTCCCCCGCCCTTCCCCCCTCCCCTATCTTCATGCCAGCAACAACAGCATTCCCCCGGCCCCCTTCTCTCCTTTCCCACAAAAATCGACTTCCCCGTGTCTGGTTGGGTAGTTCTGAGAGAATTCCATATCCCCACGCCCCCTCTATAATGAACCTCTCTCCTTTTTTTCTGGTTCCTCGCATTTCTGAGAGCGCCGTCGGGGTGCAGAGAGAGTATGGAGAAGATGAGGGGTGTATGGTGTCGCGGATTGGAAGGAGTGGAGAAAAAGAAGTGAAAGAGGAGGACTTGGGGGTGGGTTGGAGGAGGGGGAGGGGGAGAGAGCGAGAAATGGGATTTGTTAGCTTGGGGTTCATCTTTTCCTATGCTTTGGAGCTTTGGAGAGGAGAGGATGAGCTGTTACTGTCTACTGTCTTTGATGATCGATATAGGTTTTGATTTTGCGGGGCGCGGATGGGGGTTGGATTAGGTGATGCGAGGGGGATGGGATGGGATGGGATGAGGAGGGGGATGGGATGGGATGGGATGGGATTAGGTGATGCGGGGGGGGATGAGGAGAGGAGATAGAGAAGAAGGAAGATTAGGAAAGTGAAGAAGAAAGAGACAGGGCGGAAGGAAGAGAACCGGGTGATGGGGATTTTTCCATCGCCACGGTTTTACTTGCATCTCAAAAATAGCATGAATCGAATTTAATTCTCATTCGCACTACGAGATCACACAATCGCATATCGACACGCGCAAAAGAATTTGGGAAATAGCAGACGAGGGGCTGGGAGGTTTCTTGAGACCGATTGACAGTGAAGGAAGGATGAGGAATGAATCCTCTTTCAGCGCCAGGATCAGCTTACTCATAAACGCATATGGATCAAGATTCATCTGATATATTATTAATTTGCGCGAAAGATCTATCATTCTTCTACTATCATGTCGCTATTCACACAATCGCATATTCACATCCAAAGAAGAATTTGAGAAATAGCAAAAGACGAACTGAGAGATTTTTAAAGATTGAGCGAAAGAAAAAGCGAAAAGAACATTCTTTCAGCGTCGCGATTTTGCTTGCATGTCAAAAGCGATCTCGAAATAAGAGTAAATTGATTTATTTCTCATCCGCACTACGAGATCACACGCTGTTCTCAAACAACCGCATACCGACTCCGGCCTCTAATCCCCGGCCCCCACCTAAAAAACGCATACGGCACCGGCACCAGCAGCGCACTCAACCCCGCCAATATCGTAACCGTCCAGCGCACGCCCAACCGCTCATAAAACGGAATCGCAACCTCCACCATCCCCCCCGCAGCCACATACCTGATGAGCGTGACGCTGGCGAGCGCGCTGGCGCTGTAGGACTCGTAGCTATCGATGATGTACTGGTAGCAGGAGATGAAGACGCAGAGGAAGAGGACGCTGGCCGCGAGCGGGGACCAGGGCGATATGGACGGGGAGCTGGTCCAGGCCATCCAGAGGAGGGAGAGCGGGATGGCTGGGGCGCCGAGCATGGCGAACCAGAGGCGGAATTCGGGCGGGAGGCGGGTGCCGCCGTTGCGTTGGATGGTGGCTAGGTCGCGCTTGGCCCAGATGTGGATCAGGGGCACGAGGCTGGAGGCGAGGCAGAGCCCGATGCCGATGCCCAGGAAGGAGAGGCCGGTGAGACCTTCGCTGAAGTGGTGGGTTTCGGTGAAGATGAAGGTGTAGCCGTTCAGGAAGGTGAAGAGGATGATGTAGATGACGGTCAGATAGAGGGCGATGAGCATGATGATCGGTTCGCGGAAGGTGAGTAGGAAGGGGCGGTATAGAGCGTGGCCGAGCTGGTCTCCGCGATGATCTCGACTTGGCCTTTGTAGCGCTCGTCGTTTGTAAGAGCGCGGAGGTGAGCTGCTTTCCACTTCAGGAGGATGGGCGCGTAGGTCTCGGGTTGGAAAAGGATGACGAGGATAAGGATTAGCCCAGAGATGATGAGTGTTATCCATTCAGTCCAGCGCCAGGATACGAGCGATGATTCTCCAATGAAGCCGCCGACAACGGGCCCGAATATGGGACCCATGAAGGCGGCATTCGCAAAGACAGGAAAAGCGTAGACACGCTCCATAGGAGACCACAGATCAGAGATTGAGCCTCCGGCACAGGTGAGGGGAGTAGAGGCAAAGCAGCCCGCTATAAAACGGAAGGCGAGCTGGGCGCGGATATTGGGCGCGAGGGCCGAGGCCATGATAAAAATCATGTAGAGCGAAAGAGTGGCGATGTAGACGGGGTTGCGTCCGATGGTCTCGGAGATGGGACCGGCGAAGAGGGCACCTGTGAAATATGAGCTACCGGACGAGGAGAGATCATGATGGACTGACCAACGCCAAATCCGATGAGAAATATGCCTGTCGCGAGAGACTCGGTGACCTGGCTGACCCCAAAGTCCTCGGATGCTTGCATCAAGGCCGCCGAATCGACGCTCGAGGCGAAACCAACGATCCATCCGATGGAGGCAATATTGATTCTACAATCCATTAATCTCGCTCGAGATTTGAAGATCTCCGCTTACGTCGCGCCTATTCTGGTGGCTCTGCTCCAATTGTGCGGATTCATGATGTCTCTCTCTCCTTCATATCCCACCACGAAGACATTGCCCTCTCCGCCCTCTTTCGTACTTCGTTTTCTGACTTCAATACCAGTCAATGCAGTCCCCAGTGCTGTTCCCATGCTCTGCTTTGATCGTGTCGTCGTGACGCTGCTCAATGGATCTTGGCCCTCTTGGGCATGATCAAATGCTTCTTCAGCGGGTAGGGACTCCTCAGCAGAAAGCTCTTTTTGCAATGGCGCTGCACTTCCATCCGTCACATGCTCAGCCTTCTCCGGGTCGCGCACATCCATTGAGGTGTCATTGTAGGTATCTGGGCGGAGGATGATGGCGAGACAGATGTTGAGGTTTCGTTGCCATTCAAGGCTTGCGCCTTGGCTTTTTCCTGGTCTCTCTCATACTGCGCTCTGACATGTCTTCCGAATCGACGATATTAATGAAAAGATTGCATCCTCTTGCATTTGCGCAGGAGGGGAAAGCTTTTAACACTGAACAATGATTGGGGACAGGCGAGAAGGTAAGCGGTGAAGAAAAGGACTTCACGGTCCCAGATGGGTTTCCGCCATGTCCGGCAGGTTACTGCTTACGCAAGAGTCTGCTTGAGAGATGAGGCAGCAATGACCTCTGAATCGGACTAAAGCCACAAGTTTCCACGCCGTGAATGCCGGTTTGCTTGCAATTGCGTGGGCGACGATGTGGGTTAAACGTTGATGCAGATTTAAAAGCCGAGGCAGCATGGCCAAAAGCTTATTCGACCACCCGTCAATAGCCGCTATCCGATGCAAATCATTTAATTCCCGGCCGGGAATTATCAGATAGACCAGTACTACTCCGTACGAGTACTTACAATCAGCGAGATAGAGTTCAATGGCATCACATCGTTAGACTCGTAATAGAACTCTTCGCGGTAAGCTTCAGACGATATCAAAAGAACATGACATCAGGTTGGTGTGATATCTTTCCACCTTATGATGGACTCAATACCAGGGTCCCTTTTTATGTCGTGACCGTTACCTATATATGTTACCCTCGTTAAATCATCCAAGACATCGTATGTACACAACGCAAAACAAAAGGGGTATCCAATGCTTCACCCCCACCTGTCCAGCAAGAAACAAATAGCCACCAACCATACCATACAGCCCTCTTCCCTGTTCGGGTAACCGGCAGAGTACAAGATCTGGTATCCGTCCGATTCTGTACGTGATGAACCGACCTGTACCAATCCCGTGACTCATCCCATAAGTACAACGTCCCCCCTTCCACCCTCCCCGTCTTCCCCTTCCTCCACATACCACCCCACCACCCATCGGAACAGATCTTTCAACCAGATGTACTGCCCCGTACTAACCATCCACCTCACACTCCTCGCCACATCCCGAGCACTCGCCCTCCTCAACGGGCCCGCATGCCGGAAGCCCGGATCGCTGGCGACCAGTTTCTTATACTGTTCCAGGAGATAGATCTGCCACGGCGCATTGCCAAAGCTGTCCGAAGGGAGACTTTTGATAAAGGATGAAAGGGAAGGGGAATGAGGTGGCGATTTTTGAGGTTGTTGCTGGGACGACGAGCGGGAATGGGGATGGGACCGAGGGGAGGATGGAGGCCGCTGGTACCCCGAGATGAGGGCTGCTTTGACGATGAGGAGTTTGAGGCAAGTCAGGTGCGGGTCTTCGGCTGGGACTGGATGAGAAGGGTTTATGATGGTTGAGGTGGAGGAAGTTGTGCGTTCGGACGGTGGAGAGTGGGAGTAGCCTGAGAGGGAAGAGGTATTGGTGGAGGTGGAGCTGCTAGGGTTCCACTGAGGTTGAGGTGGTCTGCCGTGGTTATGGTGGTGTGTTTGCTGGTGAGGCTGACGGGTATTGCGTGTGGTTTGATCGGGGCCTAGAATAAGAATGTTCGGAACAGGTGCATCATCCGGAGAAACTTGTTGGGTGTCCTCGAAGACAGTGGTGGGTGTTTCGGGGTTGAGGCGACCAAAGACGAAATCATCGTCTTCGGAGTCGTAGGAAAAACTCTGCTTAGGAGTCATCATTAAGGATGTTTGCTTGGCTTGTTGGAAAGCTTGTGTGAAGGTGGTTTGGCTGGGTCGAGGAGTGCCACGGTCAGGTCGGACTTGCGTCCAGCCCTCGCGGAAAATGTCGCAGAGCTCCCAGCATGCCTGAACTGCTGAGCCGAGAAGCTCCTCGTCTGCAGGTTTTCCATCCCGTTTGTTTTGTCGTAGGCTGAACAACATTTCTGCAAGCGACCAACATGCTCGCAGAAGTGAATCTGTTTCTTCGGCCAATCGCGTTCGCTGCTTCATCAATCGGTGGCAGAGAGTTATGTAGAAGTCCAGTGTTCGTTCGCGAAAAGCCTCTGGCAGCGTCCTATCATGTGTATTGTACAGGTGGTTATTCAGCTCAAAGCTAACCCGAAGCACCGAGTCAGCCACCTCGTTCTCCCGTTGTCGAACCTCGAAGAGCGATTGGCAGAACTCTCGGCATAAGTCCAGTGTTGGCCGCACCTGGGACTCAAAATCCTCGTCCCGAGTCTCGTACAACTTCTGGCATAGTTTCCAGCACGACTTCCACGCTTGTTGTTGGGCATCACCCTTCCCGGCAAAGTTGAAAATCCTTTCTCTATGAACGTAGCTAAGCCCGGCTAAGGTATTGCAGAGCGTCCAACATTCGCTAAGAGCTATCTTGAGTGCAGCGACTTCATCTGCCGTCTCTTGAAAGCGCTCAACCGTTTCGTCAAACAGGGTCCCATGGTGGCCAGGAGTTTGAACATCCAATTGCTCGATATCATGTGCCTCCGGAATATCTGAATACGAATGCTTAGCGAAAGTCCCGCTTATTCTTAAGTCGCAAACGTACCTTCCAGGCTGCTGGGTCTCTGCTGACTTGTACTTCTTGGTTGATCTATCGCAGCTTCTGCTTCAGGTCGCGTCTGGGCTCGAGGCGTGGCAGACCAGTCTCTCACTGGTGGTACATTGGTTGTGATAGGTGGAGGCGAAACGGGACTTCTAGCGGGGGCAGAACTTTGTGCGATTTCTCCTCTTTCCGTCTGGTGCTCCTCGCGCAGACCAGGCGAGATGATAGTGATTTCGGATAATTGAGAAGGGGTGGGAGTAGAGCGACGTATTGAGGGCGGGGACCGTCGAGCCTGTCAAAGCATGTCAGTGGAGTTTCTATTCGTGGAGGAGTGTTCATATTACAAAAGATTCGAATCCTTGTGGAGCATGGATGACAGACTTGGGTTGTTCATCTTCGTCGGAATGCGGCTGCCGTGCATCGTTGCCCGCTTTCTCGGTCTCCAGCTACATGGTCGGATTAGCTCGAGTCTGTGTTTCCATCTGGACTCCGAGTACCTTCAGCTCTGGCTCAGTAGGCTTCAAGGAGGGCGTCGCGTCTGCATCATCGGGTTCGATGCCTGTATCATCGATATCTGTGGTATCCGTGCCGTTGGATGAAGGGGCAATGGGCGAAGGATCGGGAACATCGCTTGGGCTTGACGCGACTGGAGAGGTTTGGTTCGGAGGATGAAGGTATTGAGAGCCGTCGGAATTTCTGTTTTGTCAGGTACTGTTCAACAGATTGGGCATTTGCTTGCATACCTTTGAGAGTTGAGTGGGGATCTGAAAGGCTGAGGCGATGTAGGCGAATCGGTGTAAGGCGAGAAAGCTGACATCAGCGGTTGATTGGGTGAAGGCATTACCGACGCTGCCATCCTCCCGTCGAGTGAGAAACACGTCAAGGGTTTAAGATGCCTTCGCTCTCATCTCATATCCAAGAGATCTTGCTTGAAAGAGTCGCGCGCAGAGGCAGGAAGGTGATGAATGTATCTTTGTACAGCTGCGGGGCATGATGCATCGAAGGATGCAGCAGACCAGCTCGGTGTTCGAATGACCAAGGCACCAAGAGCTGCAGGTCAATAATAATTCCCTCTGATAGCTCGATAGCAACTATCCTCGACGCTACACCTTCTAGCGGAGGTTCCAAATATGCAGCCTTTGAAAGAGGAGACGTTTGCTGTGCCGCGGATTCAGGATCAGTTTGCTCAATTGGCCCAACGCGCATCCTTGCTCGCCATGCACACATTCCCCCAGGCTGCATGAGCCGATTCTCGCCTTCCACCAACTGCCATACCGACTTCCGCCCAAAATATCCTCCTGAAGCTTGACTGACAAATTTTCGCTGTTCTCCCACACAGCGGACAACAACCATGTCCCGTTGCCTAACACCACCTGCCCGCGTCCTTTTCCTATTCGCTCCCTCGCCCACCCTCCCTGCCCGCGGCGCTCCTCTCCAACCCCATCTGATAGGCTCCCAAAGCGTCTAAGCGCCCATCTCGGGAAGTCTACCAATACCGGATCTAAGGCCACCAAAGCCGGGTGTGATGGGCTCAGAGCTATGACTGTTCTATTCGAGGGCTTACCAATGGGGAAGGATGCCATTGTGTTGGCGAGGGAGCATGGGCGGCGAGTGGTGCTGCGAGGTCACCGAAGGGAATTCTAGAGGGGCCGGGTGTGAATGGGTGGTGGACTTGGGATACCGACACCATGGACGTGGTAGCGATCGCGTGGGTAAGGTGAAACGGACGGGATGAACTGTAGAGGGGATGCTGGTGATTGGAGCATGATGGTGACTGTTCAGACACGTAGTCAAGAGGCATCTTGTACAATAATGTGGAGCGCTGTAAACGCTCGAATGGTTCAATACTGTCTATGAATATCATCTACTGCTACATTTTGACTTGTTTGGTGGAAGTCGAAACCAAAACGCTTTCTCCACGCTTCGAGTCCACGTGGTCTCGGAATTTCTGCTCATGTCGTTGGCGACCAGGAACGACAGCAGGGGGAAATCGTCCCATCATTGCTGCTCTTCAGAGCTGAATATTGCCTGACGGGAGCTCTACTCAAGACCGTACTCTAGCGATCTTTCTTTGGGGTTCCGTCAGCGTTCTGCGCGCCAAACTGATCACCCAGCTTGCCGTATTCGCGGTTCAAGCCCTCGCTCTGCTTCTTAAGATTCTCCAAATCACGGTCCTTCTGAGCGAGCTTGTTCTTCAAGCTAGCAATCTCGCCGGCACCACCAGCCTGAGAAAGCTTCTCGGACTCTTTGCCTTTGGCCTTGGGATCACCTTCGTAGCGCTTGACTTTCTCTTCGAGCTGGAGGGTTTCGAGGATCATGGTGTAGGTGCGGTTGAGGATCAGAGAGAGGAACAAGGTGAAGCCGCAAAGGTACATGTTGCGTTGTGAGTAGAATTTACGGGCTTGGACTTCCATGCGTGCAGAGCCTTCCATTACGCCCGCCCTGCTTTCAATGTTAGCTCCTGTGTCTGTGATTTCATGAAAGTACCCACCCTTGGCCGTTGCTCTTGGACGCTGCCAACTCAACCTGAACGCGGTAGACCCTATTGACACTGTCGATGAACAGTATCAGAATAAAGATGAAGGTAATCTACATCGCTCAGTTTATAATCTTTGATTGTTGCTGGGGATTATTCCAACCTTCATGCCATATTGGAATTTGGCTATCAAGGGATTTTCAGATATGAAGGTAAAGAGTTTGCGCTTCCATGTAAAGGGTAGAGGGACGATAAGCAACATGAAGATGGTCATCTCCACCACCAAGAGGACAAACACCTAAAAGCAAGGGAGGGTTAGCATGTGTTCGAGCTGGAGGCAGAAGTGGGGTGTGGAGTAGAGACCGGAGCGAAGATGAGAGACGGCATAGTATCTTTGAAATGCTGATGTTATGTAGCAAAGAGGAAGAAGACATCAAAGACCGGCATGGAAGATGTTCAAAGTGAAGAGACTTACGAGGCTGTAGTAGAGCGTCATGCTGGCGGTTTTTCGGATGCGGAAGAGGTAAGATGTAGCCTGGCAGTCAGAAGGTCGCCTTGAGATTCAACCACCTTTGAGGTCTCTCTGACTCTCGTGTTTGTTGGGGTCAATTGAATTGATGACCAAACTGGGTGAGATGAAGAATAATGATTGCGCGTCTGTCAGTGAAGAATTGGGCGAAGGAAGCGTTGAGGAAGCAACGTCATCCGTGCAGGACACGCGAGCAGGGAAACAAAAACCCGCTTTGACACTCGGGGGAAAATCAGGCTTTCATCACAGCCACTTCACTACAATATGAAAAGCAACATAACGAACTCCGTATTTACGGTCAAAATTTCTAATCACTAGGTGTTAACAGTCGGTACATGGCGAATGCGACGCCAAAGCTGTCTGCTACACAAATTGCACCCTAAAAGTAGCCTTTCCACCTTTCACATGCTGCAAATATGCCTGCAACTCATCGTCTTCGTCGATCGGATAGCGCATCTCTGCTCCTGGCCCCATCCCATCCACAGAGGACAAGGCCAGCCCCTCCACCTTGATCACCGATACACTGTTGTGCATGGGAAAGTGACCATGTGAGGTGAGAGCCAGAGAGCGTAGGTTATCGACTGACCGCACGCCTGCCAAAGTAGCCAGCCATACCTTCGGCTCCTGCTGAATCGGCGAAAGAGGGGAAAGACGGAAGTAGATCGGTTGGGCCTGCGAATAAGACACGGACTCTTGATGCTGCATTTGGGGCGACAGTTGAGAGGGTAGCGTATAGTGGCCATTTGGCATCGTCGAGGTGAGACCGAGGGAAGGATCATTGACGGTGTGGAGGAGTTTGGGATCTATCTGTAGGTCGGTATAGTCGGTTGTGCCTGCCAATGGTACATTTGAAGCCGGCGCCGGTTGGCTGGGTTCGGATTCCCCTTGCGACGACATTTCAGGAGGTGATGGGGGTAGCCGAGTCGCAGCCAGAGCCTGAGTAGCAAGCGCAACACCTTTACTTTGAGCTTCCGGATGTTTAGAATTTGTCTTTGAAGTGGTTGGACTGTTTTGCTTCCTTTTCGGATCTTTCCTTGTCTGCTCGTCTCGGAGGCGTTTCATCACGTCCCGGCACAGCAGTTCCATAGCTTTGATCCTTCTGCCATACTGCGGATCTGCGTATCCTTCCTTCAGGAGTTCTTGCAGGTGGCTTGACCGATCCAGCCACTGCGCTTTCAGGTCGTTCCAGTGCTCAGGTCCTGCTTCTAGTTTGCTCGTGAAATGATCAGCGCGCAGGATGTCTTCGAAGGCTTTCCTCAGCCGTCGCGCTTCTTCGGGATTAGTATTGAGGATATTTTTGCATTCCTGTATAGTAAGTCTATTGTGCAGGGTCCTCATTCGTTTTGTGACGTCGCTGCATATCACATCGAGGGCCAGATTATGCTGGGTATGGTCAACAGGCTCATCGGAAAAGAATACTGGGTGTAGAGACTCGTTCTCCATTACTAGGCGATCTTTTGCTTGTTGCCATTGATCGCCGCCAGCCTCGGTTTTCTTACGGATGTTTGCTTGTTCGCAGATAGCCTGGAATTGCTCCCGTACTTTAATATATGCTTTCTGATCAATGGTGAGGATGCGCTTGGCTTCATCAATAGTCGTTTCGGAAGGAAAGCGAGGTGGCGCTGGAGGATCAGCTGGGAGTCCAGCCCATGGCCGTGTGCGACGACGTCTGGTGTGATTACGGAGACGCTTTTCACTCTCATTCTGTAATCTTTCGAGATGCTTTCGCCGCTTTTCTATGACTTCAGGAGGCAGGGAAGGAGCCTCCTCTATGGCAGGGTCGCTCGCTTTGTCGTTTTCATTGTCATCTACTTGAACAGTAGGAGGATCAATATCCTCATCAAGAGCCTCCATTTGAGACCGAGATCTCTTCGCTGACGCAACGACAGCCTGGCCAGTATTGGCTGCTCGCATCTGCAAACCTTTCTTCTTACGTAGACGTGATAATTCTCGCTCCTTGATGTCGTAGCCGTCATTTTGAAGAATCTCAAGCATCTGGGCCTGTGTGAAGTTTTGCTCCCATAGTTGCCGGACACGTATTGCGAGGTTTTCATTTTTGTGAGCTGGACTCTGCTTACTGGGAAATTTCCAGCGCTTGAACTGGGTTTGAAAAGCTCGTTTACTGACGAAATGTTAGCTCTGAGACATTTGTCCACGCCTAGGTCGAGAGATATTAAGTGACAGCAGTGTCCAATTTACTTTCCTTACAAGAAATACTGTCCTTGTTGCTTTGATTTTGCAGTAGTAAACACTATCGGGGAACGCGGCTTATACTATGCTGTGATTCGGAGAGATAAAGGTAGAAATTCTCCTTGTAGCGGGTATCGTCACTTGAGGCAACAAGGAGTAAGGGACTCGTTGGCTTTGTACTATGTATAGGATGTTGAAAGTTCGTTTCTGGCTTCTTAGCCTGAACAGTGCGAGATTAAGGCCCACCTTGGTACAAAACTATGGACATCCTTAAAGTATTTCATTATGTCCTCCAAGGATTGTCGCTCGACAATATACTTCTGAAGGCATATCTCGCGTTTCTCGCCCGTCCAGTCATACACCATGTTGAAGCAACTGACGTGGATGACGGTGGGTCTCCAGAGTGGACAGCCAAGTCGATCTTGTAGCGATATCGGATTGAGCACCCTTTGGAATCCCCTGTTCTCCCGAAAGCCTTTGGCGATCTCGTGACTTAGGGTTTCCTTTGGCGAGTGTACGGCGTGCTGGAGCAGGAGGAGTCTCAAAAGTCAGCCGTAGATGATGAGAGCTAAGACGGATGAAGGTTTCGCCGACCCGAGCGATGGGAGAGACCGAGGGATCATTTGGGTATCATACAAATCATGACCTTGATTGTCAGGTATTCATAGTAAAATGTGTAGGTAGTGTTTGATGATGTACAGGCGGTAGTGAATAATGAGCGTTCTAGAATCCGGGAGTCAGATTCTGCCAAACATCCACACCAGGATTTCACTACTTTTACCAGTACCCCAAACTACATAACACCAAGTCGATCACAATATCGTTTTCTCGAGTAAGTCATGATGTGATGGGCAAAGTAAATGCTCGAGGACACCATGGATGAGTCTATCATTGAGACGGAGATGAGCTACCCTGCATGCCTGCATTTTCCTGAGCCAGCTGAGCACCCGTAAACCCAAAGAACTCCACCGTGGTATATCAATCAAACCCAGAGCAAGCCCCAACACCTTCGCTAGATGAGCCCATGATGCATGTGCGTGCCGTAAGAATCGTGGGAAACATGCCCTCCATATGCCAGTGGAAATCGGCTGCCCCTTGCAGCTAAGCATTCCTTCCAGAAGCCCAAACACTGAACCGACGTTCAACCTCACTTTCCCGACATCCTGCGTTTGAATCTTATCCATGCCGTCTTGAGCTTAAACCAGAAAAGCTGCCACTGGCTGTGTACTGCCTTACCCGCCGAAGCCCCAGTGCCTCCACGACGCCTCCGACCTTGTTGATTGGGGGAGCCCGGGACGAAGGAAAGAGTAGGAGCGTTGTCATGTTCGCCCATGGTGACGGTCTTCTCACTTGCAGCATTGCTCCTAGCCCGCTTCCTTTCTTTGCCCTCGGATTTCCTACGCTCACTCTCCTCTCTCTTCTGCCTTTTCGCGTATTCTTTGGCTTCTTGACGGACCGCCGCTTCGTGGTATTTTGCTTCTTTTGCCTCTTGCTTTTCGTTGAACTTCCGGCGGAGGTCGGCCACTGTTGCAGCCGTTTCCGCCGGATTGTTTGTGGTATTGGCAGTGTTTGCGCGACTGCGCTGCCGGAAGGTGTCGAGTGATGACCCCCTGCTTGCAAACATGTTGTCGGTTGTTATTTTGTGATCGCTGGGCTGTCTCAGTGACGCGGGCGTGCCAGGGAGATTTGTTTGCGATGAGCTTGTGAGTCGAGAGGATGAGTGTGTGTGGACGTGTAATGGTGGAGGCTGACGGCGAGCTGAAGGGAGTGGGCCGTAAGAGCTAGAGCCAGCGAATGAAGGTCGATGAGGGTAGGAGTCAGAGTGAGGGGTGTCGAGTGTTGTAGGGACTCCAACGGACGGTGAATCGTCCGTGTCGAGTGAAGGTTGGAACGAGGTGACGACTGGCGGGGTATAGGGTCGAGGAGTCTGTCTCATAGGATGCACGTACTGTGTGCCGTATCGGTGAGTACTTGACGTGGTGGTAGTGGAGATTTGAGAGTTGCTGCGGTGATGATATCCTCTTCTCGGTACCGAACTTTCCATGCTTGTCTTGCCTTCAGACCCGAAGTCTGCAGGCCTGTAGATACCTAATCCTTCGTTTCCCGCAGCTACATCGGAGTCGTCTATGGCATGTTCGTCGTTGGAGGAAAGCTTCCGAAGCAAAGGTTTTATTTTCACCTTACTCTTTCCCCTCAACGTTGGGGATGATATTGTGTAGTGGTCCGAGTAAGCGGTGGGCGGGGTCCTTAGGTCATATGGATCAGGGTTGATATCAAAGGTCGAAGATGCTGGACTTTCCGAGACCGAAGCCGATTTCCCTCTTTTGTGGACTTGAGTTTTCTCATGGCTTGTTGAGGCGCGGGCCGCAGCCAAC
Organism: Physcia stellaris; assembly: GCA_018902385.1. Classification (NCBI taxonomy): domain Eukaryota; kingdom Fungi; phylum Ascomycota; class Lecanoromycetes; order Caliciales; family Physciaceae; genus Physcia; species Physcia stellaris. The sequence continues at coordinate 13,506 of JABSSW010000033.1, read as the reverse complement.
GCTCCGTGACTGGGTGAAGACCGGATTTTGGCAAGTTTGGATACGCTCTTGCCTGATCGCGCCGAGGTCTTGGATTTCCATATGTTGCCTTTCTCATCGTAGATGCTTGAAGCGGGATACTGCTGATCTGCCGTCGCCGCCCATGCCCGGTTGGCAGGAAGCGATGTTTGCGACGACATCGCACTGCTTGCATATTGCGATGAGTACTGGTCGTCGAATGGTCGTGCCATGTTGAGAGCTTAGCTCTGGCGGCCTCAACCGGATGGGACGGAAAGGCTTGATCACAACAAAGTCATTGTCGTCGCAATGTCGGAAACCCCTGCGCTACACGGGCCAGGTTCGCAGTGGGATATGGTAGGAGATATGGCCCCAGACGAGCTGAGCCTTTTGACACCAAAGAGCGAGGCAGCGTTGGCTGAAGTGGTTGTTGGGGTACCTCCGTGGCGCTACACCAGAGAGATGAAACACTCCTTATCGGGAACAGACGACGAGATTGCACGATCGAGCAACTTGTGGGAGGGAGAATGGTGTTGCTCTCTTCGATGGAGATCAAGGTGTTTACATCATGACCTCTCAACAAGAGAAAGATGAGTACATCATCGTTCAAGTGGCATTTCCATGTGATGGATCTGGATGGAGACCGCCAACTCAACAAACCAGGGGCTAGCTCCGAGCTCGCGTGAATGAATCTGCACTCGTCTAATGATTCCACCCTTGGCAACATCACGCATTCACGCCAGTGTTTCCGACCAATTACAGCTTCATCCGAGCTGCTGCTACTGCACATCACTCGGTTTCGTCCGAACGTCCGAGCCCAGAGGTCAAAACCCAAAGCCAGAAGCTCAGCAAACTGAATCTACTCTGTAAAGCCAAGGTCTTGAAGCAGATCTGCTTCGCCTAGGATCTACAGGATCAGCCTCGCTCTTTTGCTTCTTGCACTTCACAGTTCTCATTTGAGCCTGGCGAAGCACAAAACTCACAGTGCCCACTGTCGGCCACATCAATACGGACTCAAGCGCAAAAGCGGCATTCTCGTCGAAGTGAAGAACCTTCCTCGCTTCTTCTCTTCTTTTAGATCCCACAAATCTCATTATTTCACTTGGAAGTTCTACTTCCATATTAGAGTGAGAGAGTCGATCTTTGCAGTCAGGGTCCGGCCTACAATCAAAGCATGTGTTCATAGAAACGAGAGAGGAATGCCGCTTTCACTACGTATTCTACAATATCAGTCAAGAAGGCTTTGTGCCTGCTCAGTAGCAGAAATGATCAAGAACGTACACAGTTCGATCATAGGAGGCATATGGACTCCGCGACCGTAAATACTTTCCGTTCGCGCTTGAAGATGAAGGTGGCAGATAAAACGGAGTATCAGACCTCTTTCAGGTTTTTACTCTCTGTTTATCTTGGCTTCAGGGTTCTCCGACCTAGTAGCTCTCTCGTACAGTCCCCTTTCACAGCGGGTGATTAGCGGCCATCTAACGTTGCAACAAATTCTGATTAAAACGAGTTTCGACAAAAATTTTAATCAATGAAAAAATCGCGTATAACAGAATTAAAAATCGTTCGTTATTTTCGATTTGTAAAAAATCGATTTCATGAAACAATAACAACATGAAAAATTCAATCATCGAAATTTAATATATCACGAATTTTGCAATAATCGTACGTTTTATTGACGATTGCGTCATTTTATTTTTGATTTTGAATACGCGTCGATTTGAAATTTCAAAATCGCAAAAACAAAAAACAATTGATTTTTTCATTTTTTTTTTCACGATTTTTTTCAATTGATTGACGATTTGTTTCAATTGTTTTCATTATAACGATAATTATATTGAATTTTTCAATCGTTTTTGCGTTTCAAAAATTTGAACGAATTTGAAAACAATAAATATCATGACGTTGATAATTGAAAAACGTTGAAAAAAAACGATCAAAACAAAAAAATGTTGTAAAATTCGCATTTTTGAATTTCGATATAAAATAAAAAAAACGAAAAAATGAAATCGAATGACGTCGAAAACGTTGAAAAAATTGAAAAAAACACAATTTTGTAAAGACATTGATTCATTGATGAAATAGTAAAAAGATGATAAAATGTTAAATATTGAAAATTCGAATAAATGTCAATGTCAAGTCGACTAATCAAATCAATGAAATCAAACAGAAACAAGTTTTTCAAATCAGACAAAAGTCGATTTGTAACAGTCTGTTTCAATAAAGAAAAATCAATTACGTTTTCGTAGTTTTTAATTATTCTAGTCATGTCTCAATAAGTTTCTAATTTTGTTTCAGTGTCGATCATGATAAGTTTCTAGTCATACGTTTCTTCTAACAACAACTTTTTTTCAATATTTTTCAATTTTTAGTTAATCGATTAGAGCGACGTAAAATCAACGTTTCGAATGAAAAAATCAGCGACGTTGACGTTGACGAGATTGAAAAAAATTTCCGTGACACGACGACTAAAAATCGAAAAGCGAAAATCGATTGCGAAGTAATAATTTTGTTGTCAGCGAAAATAAACTTGTTGTCAACGAAAATAAACTTGTTGTTTTGACTTGCGAAAAACTTTTTCAACATAATTGATTTCGACAAACGATGACGATCAAATAAATCGATCATGTGACGAATTGAATTTTCATACTTTTGCATCAAATTCATGACGTCGTTCAGTTTCGATAAATTTTTCCAGACATCATATTCTGAATCATAATTTTTTCATTTAATTAGATATTCGATTTCGCGTCGAGCAATCATTCGTTTGTTGATGATACGTTTCAATTCAAAAAACTTGATCAAATCAGTGTTTTTTTCGACGAAAACAAAATTCGATTGAGTAAAACGATGACGTCGAAAAAAATCTTTAGCTGAATCAAAACATGATTTCAACTGAACGATAAAAAAAATCGAATGAATAATTCATTTTTTGAGAATATTCAATCGATAAACTAGTTTATCGATTTTTTCGATAACACGAAAAAAAACAATATATTGTTGATTAAATTTGTTATTCAGCATTGCGATCGAAAAAATATCGTAATTTTTGTGAAAACGAATTTGTGTTCAATCGTCGACGACGAGATTAATCGATTGATGTTTGCGATCGTAATAAAACTTGAAATTCATTTGCGCAAAAATCAAAACATCGACAATTTCTTGTCGAGTCATTTGCGATAACGACAACGACGATTTTTCAAAAAATTTCAACAAGTCGAAAATCTGCGTGAAAATAAATTCATATGAAATCTCGTTAAGCGTTTTGTCAATAACGATGATTATCGAATTGTTAATATTTCGTTGAATATCAAATATGATTTCAATTCAATTTGCAAAATTATTCAGCACATTAATGAGAAATCGAAAAACAATTTCGATTGTTTGATTAGTTTTTTTCGATTGTTCATCGATTTGTGAATGATAAATTGTATTGTACAATAATTTCACATCAAGACGTGTGAAAATTTCTCGTCAGAAATTTTTCATGAACTTTCGATCGCGATCAGATATTAACATTTTAAATAATTTTCAATCGTCGAAATCAAGTTGATTCAGTAAAACTCGATTTCACTGAACGATTGTTCAGATATTCTTGTTTAACACGATAATAATGTTACGAGCATGCCTGACAGATAGATTTGACAAATAGATAATTGATATGATATGTGATCGAACAACGAACTATGTTTTAATTTTACGTTGAAATTAGCGTGATTTGAAACTTGACGTTGCACATTGTTTGCAATTTCAACATTTTGTATTTACTTGTTTTTGCAAATTTATTGTTTTCGTTTAGTTAATCAATAATACGTCTATTCAAGCACGATTCATGATATTACAATAAATTTTTAATTTTATCGCTCGTCGTGATACGCGAACGTTCAAAAATAAAATTTCAAATCGATCAAATTCTTTTGACGAAACAAACGACGAAAAGTTTTGCTGATTAAACAAACGATCAAAAGTTTTCTTGACGAAACACTTGACGAAAATCGTGAAATAACAAATCGAATTTTCACGCAAACGACGATATTTTCGACGATAAAAAAAAATTGATTCGATTAATTTTTTTTCTTTTATCATTTTTCAATTTTTCATTTTTAGTTATGATTCGAAATTCTCACGAAACAACTTTTTTCGAATTTTTTATTTCGATGAAACAACGTCTCAAAACGTTACGTTTCAATGTGAATCGTATGTTACAAAAAATCAATGACAACTTTTTCGACGAAAATTTCGTCGAACAATTCAAACGTTGTCGATTCGTTTCAACGATCGAATTCATAAAAATGAAAAATAACGAAATCATTCATTTTTTGAACATCGTCATCATCGATCAATTGAAATGATGAGTCAATCAAAAAATTATCGATTTTTTGAAAAAATTTGATCGATTACGCATTGATCGTGACAATTATTTGAACGTTTTGATTCAATATCAAAATTTGTACAATATCGTCAACGTCGATCGTGACGAATTGATCAATACAAACGTTGAACTCGATGAAATTCGCAAAAAAATGAATACATTGAAAATTAATTACGAGCAAACGCGTGATCGACTTTTAGTCAAGCAACACGATTACATTTTTCTCAAAAAAGATCATGACGCTTTGTTAGTCACGATTCGCGATCGTACACGAAATTTTGATGACGACGATGAAAACAACGACGACGAAATCAACGTAATTAGTTTTTTCAATAAAAACAAACGACGCTCAAAAGTTTATTCAGATTTTTTTAAATTCATCGACGAAATGAAATTTATTTGACGTGTTTGAAAAACAAAAATGCATGATAAAATGACGATCAACGTCGATCATTACGACACGAACATGATCGCAATCACTATTGTGATTGATTAAATTGAAAATGATGTCGATGATCACATACAATCGATACGTGATATCGACATGAATCATTTCAAAAATTGACATATGATGTTGAAATTTCTGAATTTCATTTTCGAAAATTCTGATTTCAAACGCAATATGCGTATTCAATTTCGAACATTGATCATGAATATTCAAAACTTTCAATTCTTTTATTTCATTTTTTTTCGTTTTAACAATTCAATCGACTATAGCGAAATCATCAAAATCGAAAAATTGATGAACAAAATTTTTTGAAATTTGAAAAAAACGATGAATGTATAATCACGTGAATTCATCACGTTCGATGAAATTCGAATCATTTTGCAACAAATATACAATCGACAATCGAATTTTCGAAAAAAAAAAATCGCGACACGTCAACAACGTTTTGAATTGTCTCAATTCAAATCAACTTTTGTCGTTTCGATTTCGATGCTTTTTACGAAATTTGTTATTTCGATTTTTTTCGTGAAGTTTGTCGTTCATTTTCATTTCAACGTTGAAATCAAAATTCATAACTCGATGACAAACAAATTGATCGTCACGAACAAATGTTTCACATGCGATGAAATCGATCACGTATGAAAAATGTATTCGAACGTTCACAAACATCAAAAACGTCATTGACACAAAATGCAAATGTTTTACATGAACATGATCAACGAATCGAACGAATTTGACTCGAAAAATTGATAATTCACATCAAAGACGCGATTGATGAATATTTAAAAATTTTTTTTATTCATCATGACGAATTGTTTGATTTTTTTGTCAAACGACTTTTAGTCATCAATTGTACGTTGTCATTCAACGATAATAAACATAAATTAAAAACTTTAATAGACATTGATGCAATTGATTATGTTTTCATTGATAGAAAAATTGCGCAATTTGTATGCAACATGTTGAACATGAATTTCGTATTTTTATTAAAATCGAAACTCATTATCGAATTCGACGATCGTCAGATTTTTTCAATAATTCATGTCATTTATTTCAAATTGACAATTGATTTGCATTTCGAATTGACAATTTCTTTGTTCATCATCGATTTGAACAATCATTCGATAATTTTAAAAAAATCGTGAATGAACAAACATGAAATTATTCTGAATATAATTTACGATAAATTGATTTTCAAATCGTTTCGATGTAATCATCATGACAATATATTCATCAAAACAATGCAAATTCGACGTTTGAAAACTTTTGATTCAAATCGTCGATAAAACGTATTTAATTGACGTCGCGATGTCTTTTTATCGAAAACAAATAACGCGAAACATATTGTTGCAATAAAATTTCGATATACGATTTTATTTCGTTCGCAATCTAACTTTTCAACGTTTTATGTACAGAACGAGTCAAACGTATTCGATTCAAAATGTTTCGAATGTTTTATTCATTCGAAAATCGATCAAGATGACAAATCGTTCGTCGCTAAATCAAATCACTCAGAAATTGATATCACAGCGATTACGAAAACGACATTCGTCAAAAAAAGAAATTTAAAAAAACAACGCAACAAACGTTGAAAAATTAAAAAACAACAATTCGAAATTTTTTCATTTTCGAAATTGAACTCAAACGATTCGATGAATATCGCGATGATTGATGCGATTTTTTTTTGTTTATTTGTCGATTTCAAAAATCGAAAACAAAAAATGCAATGTTTTTTCATTACGATCAATCAAATCGATTTCGCACTCAAAACATTGCGAACAAATTTTGAATCGTTGAAAATTGTCGTCATGATCAAAAAAATTTTGAAACACGAACAAATCAAATCGATTCTTGAACGTATAATGAAAAAAATATCGAAATATTTCAAACATTTGTCAAAAGTATTCGATTTTCAAAAAACAATTGAATTGTCGTCGCATCGAATTTACGATCACAAAATCGAATTTTTAAACGATAGCAATACATTGTTTCGAAATCGAATATATTTTTTGTTCGAATTCAAATTTCAAAAATTCAAAAAATATTTGAAAAATAATTTTCAAAAAAATTTCATCGTATTCAATCAAACAACATACGTTTCGTTCGTTTTATTTGCAATCAAATCAAATGATCAATTACGTTTGTGTGTAAATTATCGACGATTTAATTACATCACGAAACGTAATCGATATTTCATTTTTTTGATTGAAAAAATTCTAATTAGAATGCAAAATTGCAAATATTTGATCAAGCTGAATATCATATCGATTTTCAACAAACTTCGAATGAGTGAAAAAAATGAAAAATTCATTACATTCGTTATTTTCATGAAATCGTACAAATATCGAGTATTATTTTTCGAATTGATCAACGAGTTCGCGAATTGACAACATTACATAAACGATTTGTTGTTCAGTTTTTTGAACGATTTCTGTCAAATCTATTTAGATGATATTCTCATTTACAGCAAATTCAAAAAAAACACATCGTTCACGTTCGTAAAATGTTGAAAAAATTCAAGAAAATCGAATTACAAATAAATATTGAAAAATGCGAGTTTTTCAAGAAAAAAATGACATTTTTGAACGTCATATTATCGATGAATGATTTTCGCATGAATTCGAAAAAGATAAAAATTATTGTCAATTGAAAACGCTTTACAAATTTGAAGAAAATGCAAATTTTCGTGAATTTCGTCAATTTCTACAGACGATTCATTCGTGATTTCTCGAAGAAAATTCGAGTTCTCATTCGAATGATCAAAAAATTCGTGAATTTCGAATGAATTGTTGAAATCGAAAAAATTTTCAATTTTTTCAAAAAAACGATGATCGAAATTTTCATATTACGACATTACGATCGAATCAAACAGATCATTCTGAAAATTGATTTTTTTGATTACGTCAATGCGAAAATATTATTTCAATACGACGACGAAGAAGTTTTGCATTTCGTTGTTTTTTATAATCGCAACATGATTTCGATCGAATGCAATTACGAAATTTATGACAAGAAGTTGTTGATCATTATTCGTTGTTTAAAACATTGACGTTCTGAGTTTGAAAACATTGAAAAATCGATCAAGATTTTCATCGATCACAAAAATTTGAAAATTTTCATGACGTCAAAGAAATTAATTTTTCGTCAAATTCGTTGAGCAGAAATTTTCTCGAAATTCAATATTGTCATTCAATTTCAGTTCGAAATTCGAAACGTTAAAGCAAATGTCTTGATTCGTATGTTTGACTCACGATCAAAAAACGATATTGACGAACGACATCAATATCGAAAACAAATATTGTTTATTTCGAAACGATTCGAGATTCACGCGATGAAAATCGACGAATTTATTTATGAACGAATTTTTGTTGTTAACAAAGTTGACGATGATTGCACGATTTATCGTGAAATCATCGAGCAAAATTTCACTTCAATGAATGAAATTGATTTACGAAATTGCATTGAAAAAAACGACGTTTTGTATCGAAAAGATCGATTTTGAATGTTTGTCGATGTTCTTTTACTCGTTGATTTTTTCAAAGAAATTCATGAATTTTCTGTTTCGAAACATTTATATTTTAATCGCATGAAAAATTTTATACGTCGCGATTATTATTGATTCAACATGCGCAAAACGATTCGTCGATACGTACGTAATTGTCATGAATGTCAACGCACGAAAATTTTCAAAAATCGCAAAAACGATTTATTTATTTTTTTGATTATATTTTTGCAACGTTGAATCGACATATCAATGAATTTCATCATCGAATTGTTCGACGTTCACGATCATAATGTCATATGCACGATAATTGACAAATTTAACAAAAAACGTTATTACGTGTTTTGTATCGTCGACGACGAAAATATCAATATTGAAATCATGATCAAAATACTCATCAATTACGTATTTCGTACACATGAATTATTTTTCTCGATAACGTTTGATCGAAACTTTCAGTTCATATCGCTCGTTTGACAGACATTTTGTCGAATTTTCGACATCAAATGTAAATTTTTCATCGTTTTTCATTCAGAAATCGATGAACAAATCGAGAAAATCAATCAAAATATCGAAAGACAATTGCGACAGTATTGCAATTACATGCAAAACGATTAAAACGTTTGATTGTTCATGATCGAATTTGCAAACAACAACGCAATATTTGCAACAACAAAATTATTTTCATTTTTTATCAATAAAAATTTTCATTTTCGTATGAGTTTTTCATCAGATTTTATTTCGTATGTTACAACGAGAAAACGACTTTTGATCGTCAAAACAAAAAATATCATCGACATTATGCAAAATATTTTCAATTACGTACGAAATCATGCAAAGATGATTCAGAAACGTATGACAATTCAAATCAACAAACATCGAAAAATCGTAAAATACGTCGAAAAAAATTTCGTTTTTTTCGATCGACGAAACATCAAAACGATCAAATCGTTTGACAAATTCGATGACAAAAAATTAGATTTTTACAAAATATTACAACGTATGAACAACTCATATCGACTCGAATTGTTTGAAATCATGTATATTTACGATGTGTTTCATTGTTGACTTTTGCGCAAAGATTTTCGTGATTCATTCGAAAATCAAATCAATGAATTTTTTGATTTTGTCATAATCAACGAAAATTCCGAATGAAAAATGAACGATATTTTGAAATTTCGATATCATTACAATCGTTTTCAGTATCGTGTCAATTGATCGAGCTGATCGCATGATCGAACATGATATTATGTCGACAACGAAAAATTTGATAATGTTCGCAACGTGATGAACGATTTTCATCGCATTCATTTCACGATTGCAAGTTCAAAATCGTTCAAAACGTTGATTTCAATATTTCAAAACGTCGTCGACGAATTAGATTTTTCAGCGAATCGTCGTCGTTTTCGAAAAAAAATCGTCATGTTGACATTAATCGAGATTACATTCGATTAAAATTTGAAAAACTCGAATTCAATACATTCATTTCGATTTCATTTTCGCAACGTTTTCACAATTTTTAGTTTTCGTTATCGTTTCGATGTTATTTACAGTCAAAATTTACGTCGCATGAAGAATCAATCGTGTCAAAAACATTTTCAAAAATTGTTATCAAATTTTATCGAACTTTGAAACAATAACGAAACATTTGAAAATGAAAAATGATGATCGTGAAACTTTTGAATTTTGCAAACATTCAAATCAATCAACAAAATTCTCAACAAAATTTTTCAATTTCGAAATAACAACGAATCGTCGAAACGACGTTCGCGAAAAGAAAAAAATAATGTTACGAACATGTTTAACAAATAAATCTGACAAATAAATAGTTGATATGATATATGATCGAACAACGAATTATGTCTTAATTCTACGTTGAAATTAACGTGATTTGAAATTTGACGTCGCACATTGTTTGCAATTTCAACATTTTGTATTTACTTGTTTTTGCAGACTTATTGTTTTCGTTTAATTGATCAATAATACGTTTATTCAAGCACGACTCATGATAAATAATTCGTTTCGTGAATTTGCATATAATCGACATAGCGACGTTGAATTGTTCGACGCGTAATATTGACAACGCAAAAATGAAATTTAGATTAAATGTGTGAAAAAAAATAATTGACGACAAAATAAATTGTAACGAATCGTGCGACTGATGACGTTTGATTCGATTAATTTGACATTTTGAACAATATTTCAGATAATCGCGTAATTGACAAATCAAATCACGAATATATCATGTCGAAACAATTTGCTCGTAACATTTTGCGTATTTTGAATGATCATTTGAATCGTCGTGAACGATTTCTAACACATTTTTGACGACAGCATCTGATATACAAAATCGACGAAAAATGAAAACGTGATCGTCAGTAAAATTATCAACGCGAAAAATAAATTTTTGATTTTTTTTTTCAAAAAAAAATTGACGTCGTTTTCGATGTCTAAAACATTCAAAATTCGATTTCAGTTAAAATCGATTTTGTAATCATTTAGAATTTTTTGTCGAAAAACATCGTTCATTTTCATTAGCGAATAAGTAAAGTATACGTCAACATTTGAACGATTTGTGTCAACATCGACAAAAATGAAAAACGTATCGAGTTTTTTTTTCGATGATGTTTGTAAGTCGTTGAAACTAGTTAATCTAAACAAGACATTCGACACAAAATGAAATTTGCTTGATTTATGACGAATATTCAAATCGAAACGTTGAATATAATCGTTGACACGAACTAATCGAAAATTCAATTTATCTGTCGACGAAAACGAAAAAATAATTTGTTTGATTATGTTTAACGCAACGTCATGATCAATGTATATAACGATAAACGAAATGAATGATTCGATAAGATGACGAATTTTTCGCAATATTCACATTATGTCAGCGACTTTCATTTCAATCGATCAATAACGAATTTCGATCGAATTCAGTAATTTGAACAAGAACATTATTGATTGAATAAACGATTTGACTGAATATTCGTTTGACTTGATAAAATCTTTCTTGACATAATAAATTATAACGTCGATGTCGAATTTTTTGTTGACATTCAAATTCACATAAATTTGACGTTTCGAATCATGATGAATGAAATAGAAAAATTCCGAAAATAAAAATTGAAGTATTTCGTATGAAATTCGTTTTTTTGACGTTGTATTGTCGATTCTAATTCGATTAACGAAAATCTTTTTAGCGTTTTTTTTCTTGAGAACAGATTTTAACAAGATAATATTTTTTTCTTGTAAAAATTTTGATACGTCGACGTAAAATGAAACGTATTTTCTCATTCAGTCAATAAAATCAAGATAAGTTTCCAACTGACGAAAAATACGAGAAAACTGAAGTTTAACAATGATTTTCAGTTTTTTCTCACTAGTGAATAAATCAAGCGAGTCGACTTTTTGACTCAATAATTGCATTGATTTTAATCAATTTAATTTTTAATAAATTTGATTTAATATATTGACGTTAATCAGTTTGATAAATATCTGACACAAATGATTAACGTATTCTTGTCAAATTCCGTGAGAAAATGACGATATCATCAACGTATGTTTGACAAATTTTCGATAAACACGAAATAATCGATCAATTTGTCGTTGCACGTAAACAGACGAATTTTTTATATTTCATTACGACAACGTCAAATATTTCTGATTTCGATGATTTATTACAATGAATTTGTGTCGATCATTTGAATGTATTCGTCATTGATAAAAAAACGAAACGATTCACGACAGTAATATAGAAATAATTCTTGACGATTGAAATGATTTTCATTTGAAACGACAAAATAAACATTCGATTGAATTTATTACATTAAATTTCCGAATATTTACAACAACGCGATTTTTACGCTTTTCATTAACGTTTTTCCAAACACAAAACACTAATAACTGAATGAAATTAATTCGATTCAGAATAGTCGATTTAAATCGTGTAATTCGTCGAAAATTTTATCGACAAAAGCACGATTTTTAGTTTTCAAAGAATACATCTTAATCTTTTCAGAAATTTTATTTTTTCAGTCTGTCTGTAAAACTCGTATTAGAAATAGTATAGTTTAATGAATTATTGACATCAGAAATGTATAGCTTGAAATGTAATATATTGATTTATTAATCGTTATAGAACAGACTACGTTTTGCAACGATTTGCATTCACATTCTATTTATTCAATCGTACGAATTCGAACGATTTCGACTGAAAACGATAAACTTGTTTTCGTTTATCGTTGATCGAGTTGTAAAATGATTGAAATTGATTTTTTCGAAATCATTCGAATTTCGATAATCGAATTGCTTGACGAAATGCGAGTCGCATTTTCGAAAATTCTGAATTTTTATTTCTTACATACGTTTTTTTTAAACATCGAAATTTCTTGAAATCAACATGCTAACAGAAATTCTGACGTATTCTGTTTGTCTTGACGTGTTTTGTTTGTTTTGATTTTGCATTGATTTGATTTTAAGATTTATTACGATCGTCTTTTCGCATTTCGAAATATTTCTGCTCGAATTCAAAGTCAATCTGCGTTAAAATTTGAAAACATTTTCAATGATTCAAAAAAAGCATAATTTGATTCAATTGTTTGTTGCTTTTCATGATCGAATGTTTAATTTCGTATCATTTACAATTTTCGATATCAGTAATTGACAAATTGATTTGTTGACAGAAAATTCTGAATTCGAACATTTTTTCATTTTTTCTTCTTTTTTTTTTTATTTCGAATATCAACATCGATATTATGAAAAAGTGTGTAACGCGATAAATGTTCATTAATCACCCGATCGCGTTAATATTCAAATTTTCGAAATTTTTTTTTTTATTTCATTTCACATTTTTTTATTCAACGATTTATCGTTCGATCAGATCGAACAACAATTTCTAAAAACGCGGACACAATTCAGTTTTTCATGCGCGTAAGTTTTAAACAATAAATAACACACAAAATTTTTGAAAACGAAATGCGTTTAACATGCAATAAATATTTCAATTCATTTTTCGTGATTTTCGACGATTTGTTTTTTTATCGACATCAAGTTTTTTTGAATTTTCGTCGAAATTGTCGCAAAAATTTCGAAAATGCTTCACAAACGACGAAATTTTCAAATCGCGTTTTCATAATTTTTTCATTTTATCAAATAGTAAAAATCGAATTCGTTGTAAAATTTGTT